>CM019691.1:7825837-8140837 GCA_009760885.1 Achatina immaculata
TCAGACGTCAATCACAGTCCAAAACTGCTTTCAATTTATCACCACTGTCGGAAGTGTGAGATGTTAATGGGCGCCCTGTGCATTGTTTATCCTCGAAGCTCTCTCTTCCTTCATTGAACGTCTTGTGTGATCGAAACACTTGTGCTTTCAATAAAGCATCCTTCCCTTAGGCTTTCTGTACCATAGCAAGCATCTCAGTGGTGGATTTTTCAAGTTTAACACAAAACTTTATCACTACTCGACACTCCTCTGCATTTTGACCTTTACATGACACCTAAACAGCTGTGCATATCACAAATGATCTGCACTCTATAAAAGCTCAGAGCCAAATGATGAGATATCAGTCTTTTACCTAACATCCCCCACTAACCTTCAAGCCCAGAGAATCCAACCCTCGGCCCTGCTGATTGGCTGAATAAAATAAGTCTCATTACTTACAAGACACACATTGTATGTTTTTGCTCATTTAAAAAAGCATCTTTCAATGATGATACATAAAATATGACAGAATTTGCAACTTTTATCAAATTTTGCTGCTTACAAAATGATGTCTTCTTCTTTGTACACACTGTCTGTCTACATCTGCAGTCCTGTCTCTTGGATAAATTTCAAGGTTTTTTTGTAATTAATGTATGGAACCATAGTGCTTATCTTCTTTGGTGGTTTCACTGAGTCAGTAATTACTTCTCAGTGTTTCGTAGTTGGTGCAGTTTTGGAGGATATGTTCCACAGTTTGGGGCACCTGGGCACATGTACAAAGAGTAGTAGTACCAACCTTAAACTTTGTATACATATGACTTTGGAGTCAGCTGTGTCCTGTTAGGAGACGGAAAATGATGACTTGTTCCTTTCTGTTTAGCATGTGATAGTGTCAGCCGCGCAGAGCTGCACAGCGCGGGCTGTTGCTGTTGCGCAGGCCGACCGTTCTTTTGGCGAAAAAGCGCTCTCGAGTTCCGTGCATGGGGAGACAGGCTTTCGCTCCCTTCCCGGACGGCGAGAATTAAGGTGTTTCGATGCAGAAGCAAGTGGTTTGTCTGTCGAGCGAAGCATGTAAACGGCTAGCCAGCCAGGTTCGTGATAACGATGTAGTACGGTTTTGTCGACCGATGGTCTCGAAATTGGCCCATCTCTCGCAAAGAGTATCGGGTCTGCAGTATGTAACGTGTGTTGTTTGTGGGTGGCCAGGCTTTCTTCTCCACTCGTTAGAGCAAAGAGAGCCGCCCCCGCCGGTTAAAGGAAATGAAACGCCGCCGGGGTCGAAAGGGATCCGCTCTGAGCAGAGCGCTGTCTCCCTTGCCCCGCGTCGGTCTGTCGGCAGATATCCGACAAAGGTTCGGTGAAGAAAGCTATCTGGTTGATCCTGCCAGTCGCTGTTGGCGAGATCTTCAGCTGCCGTGCGTGGAGCGGTGCTCCTCCCAGCCAATGAAGAAATTTGCAAATGAGGTTGCCGCGCAGCATCACTGCGGAAAGGGTGGTAGAAAGGATAAAGCGAAGCAAACAGTCAAATCACGGCACCTCTGGTCTGGAGGTCGGCCACGTCCTGAGTGCAGTCATGTCGGGTGAAATGCATGAACCGGCTTGTCCCAGAGGTTAAGACACTGCTGACGAGACTCTTCAAATGCCGCGCATGGAGTGAAGCTCCTCCCGGTTAAGGAAGTAAATGCGGAAAAGAAATAAAGGTTGCTGTGCGGAGCCGATGGGAAAAGGTGGTGGAAAGTGAAGTTTAACCGGTATGTCCAGTAGTATCGCTACGAGAGCTATACCACGGCACCTCTGCTCTAGAGGCCGCCCACATACGAAATACACCTACACTGGTGAAATATGCCTAAACCGGCACACACCAGGGGTGGAACTTGATGGCTAGACATGTCATGCCACCTCCGCTCTAGAGGTCGGTAACGCCTGATAAACACCCATACTGGTGAATTTTGCCTAAACCGGCTCATACCAGGGGTGAATCTTGAAGGCTATGCATGTCACAGTACCTCTGCCCAAGAGGTCGGTCCCGTCCCAAATACGCCCATACTGGGATAATGTCTAAACCGGCTCAACCCAGGGGTAGAAGTCACTAGTGGCGAGGATTCGTCCTCCTGGACAAAAGCTCCATCCTGGTCGCAACTAGGAAGGGTAGCAGCCACGACCGCAAAATGCTGAAGTCGGAGACACTGGACCAGGGAAGTCTAGATAGGCAACCACCTCTCACCCGGCGGGGATGTTTGCGTATCCTAATCACGCTGAGGTTTTCCGGTGAGAAAGTCCAACCCTGGACTGGATGGGCAACCACCTCTCACCCGGCGGCGATACACGGGTATCTCAAAACACGTCGAGGTTTTCCGGTGAGAAAGTCCAACTCTGGCCTGGGTGGGCTACCGCCTCTCACCCAGCGGGGATGCACTGATATCCTAAACACGTCGAGGTCTTCCGGTGAGAAAGTCCAACCCTAGACTAAACTGGTGCAATGAAAACCATGGTGTCACGCAATCCCACTTCCGAGACCCACCAAGAATACAGGCTAAAGCACTGTGATACTTTGAACCCCTTGTGGTCCTTTCGTGGATCTCGTGTGGTCTATTTTGGACCACACAGGGGACCACGGGACCTAACGAGGACCACAAGCGTGAATTCAGTAGGTTCACAGTGCGGTTTTTGGTGGTAGAAGTGAATGAAGAAGAAGCATGTGATAGTCATCATGTAGTGGTGTTTGTGGCTTCCTGTAGGTTATCATGCTTTTCTTCTGATTATAGGTGAACAAGCTACTCAAAACAACCTATCAAGTGGAACACAACAGGCCAAAGAAAAAGAGGCAGACCACATGAAACTCTGAAGAGGTCATTGTTAAGAGAGGCCAAATTAACAGGCATAAAATCCCTAGATGAGGTTGAAAGACTCGCCGAAGACAGGAAAAATTGGCGAACTACTTTGCGAGCCCTATATGACGTTTAACAGCACAGTAAGGATATAAGATATAAGAAGATAGGTGATCAGTATGTCTGGTTGCTCCATTTCAGTGCCCTCTTTGGCCAGGCGGTCAGCTGTCTCATTGCTGGTATCTCACAGTGGGAGGGAATCCACTGCAAGGTGACTGTGTTGTGAGCCAATTTTTGACAAGGCATCCTTAAGGTCTGGTAGTTTGTTGCACCGAAGAGCTTCCAGTACTGATCTTGCAATTGTGAGAATTACTATGGGGCATGTATCAATTCTGGAGTCTGATAGTTTTTCACCCACAGCAACAATAGGGCAAACTGGTTTGTTTAGGGACTACTCTTCCAATCCACAGGTTTACTTTTTTTTCTCCCTGCACTAGGTTGTGTGGCACTAAGAAAATTTTAAGCACAGCAAGCTGATGATGTTAAGAGATTCTATCCACCAAACTGTTAAGGAGATAATACCACCGAAAAAAGAAGCCGCTAAAAATAAATGGATGACAAACGACATCTTAGGACTGATGGACAAGAGGAGGAGTAAAAATAAAGAGGAAAAATATAGCCAGATAAATAAAGAAATAAGACGCAAATGCAGAGAAGCAAAAGAAGTGTGGTTAAATGAACAGTGCAGAAAAATAGAGGACTCCCAATATAAAGACAGCAAAAACATGCACAAACAAATTAATGAACTCACGGGCAGGAAAACAAAATATACCACAGGATGCCTGAAATCGAAAGAAGGTAAAATGTTAATGGGAAAAGAAGACATTGTGGACAGGTGGACAGAGTATATCGGTGAGCTATATGGAGGAGAAAGACCAGAATAACACCAGATACTGAAAACTGTGATGGACCGCCAATACTTGAAGATGAAATCATAGATGCCATCAACACATGAAGAAAGGAAAAGCGACTGGGCCTGATAATATAACAATAGAAGAAATAGAGGCACTAGAGGAGACAGGAATAAAAATAATAACCAAGTTACTGAATGACATTTACAACAGTGGTTATATTCCCAGTGACCTGATTAAATCCACGTTTATAGCACTACCAAAGAAACCAGGGGCAAAGGAATGTGACGACCACCGGACTATCAGCCTCTCATGTCACATAACGAAGCTACTTCTGAGAATAATTATGAGAAGAACAAGGAAAAAGATAAAAATGGAAATAGCAGATGAACAGTTTGGATTTGTTGAAGAAAAGGGAACACACAATGCCATTTATGCTTTACGAACACTAACAGAAAGAGCTTTAGAAGTACAGAAAGATCTCTACTTATGCTTCATTGATTACACCAAGGCATTTGACAAGGTGAAACATAATGAAATTATTAAAATGCTTGAAGACATCAATATAGACAGCAGAGACCTGAGGATTGTAAAACATCTATACTGGCAGCAAGAAGCAGCAGTTCGAGTTGAAAATAGAATTGGAAAATATCAACCTATAAAACAAGGGGTGCGACAAGGATGTGTACTATCTCCAGACCTTTTTTCTCTGTACAGCGAGAATATTCTAAGAACAATCATCACAGAACCAGGCATAAAAATTGGAGGATACAATATTAACAACCTTCACTATGCTGACGATGCAGTACTGATAGCTGAGAACCAACAAGACCTACAAAATCTCTTGGACAAAGTCGCCAAAGAAAGTGAACAGAAAGGCCTTACTTTGAACATCAGAAAGACAGAGACTATGGTTATATCTAAGAAACAGAATCCACCAGCATGCAGTATTAAATTAAACAGAACCATTCTAAAGCAGGTGCAGAAATTCAAATACCTTGGAGCAGTAATAAATTCAGATGGGAAATGCAGAACAGAAATAAGGAACAGAATAGGCCAAGCAAAGACTGCATTTCAGAGAATGAGAAACATATTAGCTAACACATCTTTATCAATGAATGTTAGAAAACGAGTCCTAAAATGCTATATTGAACCTATCTTGTTATATGGAAGTGAATCATGGACAATAGGCAAGTCTGCACAAAAATCATTGGAAGCAGCAGAAATGTGGTTTATTAGAAGAATGTTGCGAATCCCCTGGACAACAAAATAACTAATGAAGAATGTATGAGAAGAGCTGGAGAGACAAAATACCTTGTCAAAAAGATAAGAGAGAGACAATGTACTTTCATAGGACATGCAATGAGAAGAGGGGGCATTGAAAATATTATAACAACAGGAAAAATAGAAGGAATAAGATCAAGAGGAAGACCAAGAGAAATGATACTGGACAGTCTGACGGGATGGTGTGAGAGATCACCAACTGAACTGATGGTCTGCATGAAGGATCGTGTACTCTGGAGAAGCATAATAGCCAATGCCAGTCAGCACGGCACCTGATGATGATGAAGTTGATGATGGGAAGATTTCAGTGTAGTGTTAGAGAATTTCTTCTTGTCTACTGCTATGCATGCAGTTCGGTGTTATCTGCAGTGCTATGCACAGCATGAAGATGGTGAATCAGTCTTTACCAGTTAAGCTGTTGTTGTTTCTGGGGTTTTTTTTTCAAGTTTTCATAATGACATTTGCCACTTGAGTCATTATCCCAGCAGTCCATCACTTGTAGATCTGTGTAATGTACTTGTCTGGGAAAATTATGATCATTTTCCACATCCTTATGGAACCAAAAATTTTTCTAAGACAGTTTAAAAAGATGATACATACTTTTCATAATTACATGATCTAAATTATGTTACTATACTGTATGCTTTGTAAACTATTTCAGGAAAGTCTAATTACTTTGTTAGGTTAAGATTCTTTTTTATGTCAGCGTCATCTGCAAATTTCATGCCAGTGAAACGTATATATCAGGGTCATACCAAAAGTCATGAGCAAAAGTTTTTTAAAAATCAGAATTTACAGATTGAGAAAATATAAATGTATCACCTTAACTGCATCTTTGCACTTCATGTAGAGGTCACATGACATCACCATCATGTGTCACGTGACCACATGTAGCAGAAACAAAATGGCAGGTGCTGAAGTTGCATTTCGTCAACATACTGTTATTGAGTTCCTCATTAAAGAGGAAATCCCCGCTGCTGAAATTCACCAAAGACTTCAACTTGCTTATGGTGATGTGTGTATGGGAGCTAGCAGTGTTAGGAGGTGGGTGAAACATTTCAAAGGTGGAACCACAAGCAACCAAGATATGCCTCGCAGCAGTCGCCTCAAACTGCCTCCATTGAACGCAACATGTAAAGGGTTGACAACATCATTAAACAAGACGGACATGTCACAGTATCTGAAATTGCTGTAAATCTTGGAATAAGACACAATACAGTACAGGAAATGATTGAAACCCTAGGCTATAGAAAAGTTTGTGCCTGCTGGGTCCCACGTTTGTTCACTGAAGATCCTAAAGCTGTGAGAAAAACTCTGCTCGCCGGACAACTGAGGAAATTCAGAAAATAGGTTGGGGAAATTCTTCCATACCCTGCCTATAGCCCCGACCTGGCACCAAGTGATTACCATCTTTCCGGTTTTGTGAAAGAACAAATGCGAGGCTGTCACTACGACACAGGAGAGAACATACAGAAAGCAATGCATCTGTGCCGTGGGTCAGCTGGAACGGAATTCTACCGGGAGGGTATTTTCAAACTTGCAGAGCGATAGGAAAAATGTGTGCAGTGAAAAGGAGATTTTGTTGAAAAGTGAAGAAAAAGATGCAGTTTAAGGTGATACATTTATATTTTCTCTATCTATAAATTCTGATTTTTAAAAAATTTTTGCTCACAACTTTCAGTAGGACCCTCATATATATATATATATATATATATATATATATATACTGGGAAGGTAGATGCAGCCAGGCATGATGCTGACATCACACTTGTATGTGCCGAAAGTCTTGGAAATATGGGCCCAACACTGTATCCCTAATATGCCTTAATGGCATGGAAATGGAATTTTTACCTTTACAGTATTGGTGTTGGCAATTAATGTATTTAACAAAAAAAAAAAAAAAAAGCTATTTCACACTGGAAAATAACAGTTTCTATAAACCACTGATATTATAAAACTATTCAAATCTGGCATTCAGCATCAATTTTATTTTGCAACTTCATTTTTGCATGCTATTTTTCTTTCACATATAAGGCATTATTAATTGACAGTATACTGAGTGTAGTGAATCCTACACTGCCAAGGCAATGAGTGTGGTAATTTTTATAATTCAGTTGCATTACTAGTGTGCCTTAATAGTCTTATCAAGGCGATATATCTTAGCTTGTGCAGTTTTCATGTAGTTGAAAGCAACACCACACTGCATTTGTAACATAATATCTCTTAGTTTATATCTGAGGGGAAAAAAATGAGAAAAGTGGCATATTAAAAAGAGGGACAGCAAATCCGATTACAAATACCAAAGAGCACAAAATGTACGTGTATCAATATGCTTAGAGGCACAACTCTGTTTCTTTATGAATGGACAATTTGGTTATGAAAATAAAAGTCTTCTCAATTAATCTCCCCCCCCCCCCAAAAGTTTATGAATTCAAAAATTGGGGCACAACTTTTAATGCACGTTAAACTTTTTTTTTTAATTATGATTTACATTTAAAAAAAAACAAACCAAAAACAGAATTTTTAAATACCTCAGTCTTTGACATATGGCCCGGATATGCTTATCACAAATACCTACTCCCCTGGGAACAACTGTGTTAAGAACACACTTAACATAGTCTTTGTGAGACAGGGAACATAGATCTATTTGCTTAAAAACTCTGACCTACTTCTGTAGCCCAGAAACCTGTAGCAATCAACATTAATTGTAACTGTTATTTTTGTAAAATGTAATGTCAGGTTGGTGGATGGATGGGGACATGGAGATCGCCAGCGGGGATGAGGAAAATCTGGTGTGAAACCAATGAATCCAGGATGTGACAAGCCTATGGGTCTTTACAACAATGGCTAACAGAATGATGTAAACAAAACAGAGCCAGCAGACTATAGGTGGTGGGGAATGGATGTTGTTGAGGCATTCATTGGATTCCTCATCCCAAAGTCGGAGTGTCTCTGTGGAAATGTCTCAAAGCCGTCTGGCCAGCCAGTGTTACATGCTGGATCTAACATGGAGAAGGGGCTCAATTACAGCCACCAGAGGCTGGAAAACAAAGTTTTGGCCAGGGCAGCCTACACAACACTGTCTTCACGACAGTCCGAGCAAGACCCAGTCTGCCCTAGCAAGGAAAGATGCTGAAGTCGGAGGTACCCAGCCAAAAGGTGCATCGCAAAATTCAAGGTACCACGTATCACCACCAACGTGCGTACGAAGAAGACAAATGCTGAACATCTGCTTGGTGGCATGACATGAAGAACACATTTTCAACACACTCACTTAAAGGTAGACTGCCCAGCGGAGATACAGAAAGTAAAAGTAAATTAAAACAGTTCACACACTGAAGCAATAAACCCACAAACAATGCACAACAAGAACAATCAGCACAACAGGTACAAGAATGTCCTGACTGCAGCGACACTACCTCCTGAGATCAGTCAATCATCAGCTTTCTTTCAAATTTACAAACACAGTGAATAAAATACATCAGTACTTTTTAAATTCAGTTTATTGTGCATTTAGAACCTCAATTTCTGGAAAAACCATTTGTTTTTGCCTGTCTTGTACCTGTGTGTGATCAAAGAAACAAAACAATCAATCAATAAGCTGTGGTAATCTTTTACAAATGACAATGATTACTCATGACCATTCAACAAAAGTGAAAGATTGGCAAAAGTAAAAATCTCTTGCTACTCGCAGCCCCATGTGTTTTGGGTACTGAAAGAATGTGAGAGAGCTTCAGCTAAAGTAAATTTGTTTGGGATGGTAATGCAACATCTTTTTTTTTTCTCATTATTCACAGAAACTAAACTTCAAACATGAAAAATTAATCAGACAAATACCAAGATATGTTGCATAAAATCAGGCTTTCCACAACAGTACTTGGTATAAGTAAAGCCATTTATCATCAGAATCAAAAGCAGACATTTTAATACAATGTTACTTTGCGATGCAAAAAAAAAAAAATGGAGGTTACAAGGACAACTGTTTGGTCATATCTGTACTTAGCCTTTTATTATGTTTGCAAAAAATGCTGCAACTGTTTCATTGTAGTGATGTGGTCCATAATATTATGTCTGAACTATGAAATATTCAAAGTAGCAACATGATCAAGAGACCATGATTTATGTAGCATGTAGATTTTGTTCCGCTAAGTACCTTGAGAAAGTCACAGCATGACCCACGAGGACTGACACATCAGAGCTAACATGACTGAATAACACAGTATATTTCTCACATGTTACATCATCTGATTAAATATTCTTTTTGATACAATTCTATAAGCTTCATTTCCAAAAATCTAGCAAAAAATGTGCCTAAAAGGTGGGCAAGATAAAGAATGTCACCAACTGTTTTGGGGTATCAGTCTCAAAATTAACTCACGAGTTGGACTCTTGAACCACCTAGACAAGAAATGGTAACACTGCATACTGTCACACAACAGCAGGCTAACCCGAGCAGACAACAGTAAATCAAACCACGTTTGGTAAGCTATCTCCTGCAATTTGTTAGTTTGCTGCAAGTGAACTATGGGTCTATATGATGTTCAACCACATTTAAAGCCAACTTTTTACTTGAGCAATCCAACCATTTACAATCTCAGCTGAAATTTTGAAAGTGGAAAACTGTTTACCTCTCCTCAAATTTAGCCTTCACTTCCCTTCTTGCTTTCCTCTTGAGTGCAGGGTCTCTGAAAACATCCTTGTTGACAACATTCTTCTCAAAGTTTATGTCTACAGAGTACCTGCAATAAAATGTAGCCAAACAAGAAGAAAAAAAGCTTTTCTTGTGAAAAGTTCAAGCAAATCACAAAATAAAAAAATTACTGCTTGGCATATGCTTTCATTTCACATCAGGTTAAAAAAAAAAAATATTCACATATTCTGGTGATGTGAGCTATAAGAAGGGCAAAAGGACTACTACACAAAGTGAATCTGCTATGGAATTTTCCACAAAGAAAATATGTTTAAAAAAAAAAAAAATTCTTTGAAATGTTCTAATATTTATCTTTTTTTTTTTAAGTTTACAGTACAATGCATCTTAAAAAAAAAACTAATTTTTTTTAACCGCTTACTGTTTGATGCATCAAATTATTTTGTACTATTCAAGGTATGTTAAAAAAAAAACCATCATCAACAGTCAAGAATATAATAGTCAATATTAATAATAATCTTCAGTGTAATCAAATTTTAAGGTAAGACTCCTAAATGGATTTTAGGTAATGTGCCAGACATAAACAATTTTTCCAGCATTCTGAGATATTTGTTAAAATAAAAACTGGTTCATATGCATGCAGCAACTCTTGGTAAAGATCCCACTGAAAACACTCACCTAGTGGGCATAAGGTGGTTGTAGTTGTAGACCTTGACAAAGGACTTGACTTTGGATCTCTGTTTGAGCTTCTTTTTGCCCATACTTCTTGTCACTTTTCTGGGGTACCTATCAATGCCGGCCACTAGAGCATGACCATAAGGTTTGTCCTGGGTTCCATCATCATAGTTCTGGCAGGGAGGAAAATTCTTTTTTAAAAAAAAAAGTACTTCCCTCCATTTTCTCCCCCTTCAAAGAAAGTATTGAGTGAAATGTGGTTTGTTACTTAAAATCATGCTTAAGATCGCATAGCACTTCTGAAGTGCTAAAAATAATTATATAAATGGGATTATAACATTCATTCATTCATTCATTCCTTTGCATGTCCCTTGCGGAACTTTGCCTCCCAAACAGCACTCCTGTAGGCCTCTCGGTTGTGAGCAAGATGGCCTGCTGCTGCTGCATCCATTTCCGGATCGTCAACGATGTCTTGCAGCCATCTTCGTTTCGGTCTTCCTCTTTTTCTTTTTCCCATTATGTATCCTTCCAATACAGTCTTCTCTAAATTATCATGACGTTTAATGTGGCCAAAATATTTAAGTTTTCTCTCTTTAATCCTCTTTACTAGCCAGCCTTCTTCAATATTAAGCTCTTGTAGTATAGATATATTTGTTCTTTTTTGTGTCCACGATATTTGGAGAACTCTTCTATAGCATTTACATTCAAAGGCATTTATGTGCTTCTCAGCTGTTTTGTTAAGTGTCCAGGTCTCACAGGCATATGTTGCGATGGGAAAGATGCATGCCCTTAAAAATCTTATTTTTGTGGTTCTGTCTGCTCCTCTCCACAGATTCTTTATTTGTTTTACTTTCTGAAGAGCAATAGATGTCCTCCTTTTAATTTCCCTCATTGTATCTCCATTATTAGTTAGTAGTGATCCAAGATATTCAAAACTCTCCACTTCTTTCAGTTTTTCCTCATTGATACATATTTCAGCTGCCTTGTTTGTTTTGTCAGTTGTCATCACTTTAGTTTTCTTTGCATTAAGATAGAGGTTCTGCTCTTCGCTGTTCTTGCGGACTGACATAATTAGTTTTTCCATTTCTTCTTGTGTTGTGGACAGCAATACTGTGTCATCAGCATATCTAATCTCTGGTATTTCATAACCTCCAACTGTTATGGCATCGTAATATTCTTTGTCTACATCTTCTCTAACATTCCTCATTATATTTTCAGTATACAAGTTAAATAAGTAGGGTGACAATATGCACCCCTGACGGACCCCTTGTTTTATGTCAAACCAACTTGTTTCACCATTTATTCTGACTGCTGCTTGTTGGTCTAAATATAGCAGTGATGTTAATTGTATCAAATGTGTTGGAAATCCCATTTTTTCCATTATTTCCCAAAGTTTCTGGTGTTGTACACAATCAAATGCCTTTGAGTAGTCTATAAAGGATAAATATAGATTCACATTAAACTCCCTGCATTTCTCTATTATTAATCTTAGATTGAATATATGATCTCTTGATCCTCTTCCTTGCCTGAAGCCAGCTTGGACCATATTGACTTCTTCTTCTATTTTCTTTCGAAGTCTATCCATTATGATTTTTAACAGAATTTTACTGGCATGACTAATCAGGGCAACAATCTGCACAAAAACATTTTACCAGCATGTTTTTTCTCATTACACTTTACACATGGAATGATTTGTGTGATGAAATCATTGCAAAACCATCTACAAGTCTCTGAAATTATAACTACATACTGAAATATTTACCACTACATTTTTTTCCATGCTGCATTCCCTGAAGACAGGTTGTGTTGTAACATCCTGGTAAACAAGAAACACATTAACATGGTCCACGACTTGGAAGCATATTGAAAAGCTTAACAGTGTAGCTTACTGTAAGGCCATAGTTCCCATCTTAATCTTGTATATGCCTCAGGACATAAGAGAAGTGTTTGCCATTATGAATGCTGGACAGATTGGCCAAGAACTTGGTTCCACATCATTCTGAATAAGACTTGAAAAATCCCAACCATTTAAATAAAAGCTTAAAAAAAAAAAGAAAGCAATACTAATATGCTTTTCTGCATAAACTCACAAATAATTTTGCATTATACCTTCACTATGACAGCCTTCCTCCCTGCAAACCGTCCGCCCAGAACAAGGACCACCTTTCCAGATTTCATAAACTTCCCCATTATCTGGAAAGAACAACTTGCATTAGAAAACAGATGTGTATAAACAGCTTCATTAATCCTGTGATGTTTAGCACATACTAAAACAGGCATGGACAACAGTTTTTTTGTTTGTTTGGCGGGACAGAAAAATTATTTTCCCTTCTTTACATGGGCCACAGTTAAATTTACCTCATAGTAAAAAAATGATGTAATTAAAATTAATGCAGCTTCTTCTTCTTCTTCGTTCGCTTCTACCACCAAGACCGCACTGTGATCCTACTGAATTTATGCCTGTGGTCCTCGTTAGGTCCCGTGGTCTCCTGTGTGGTCCCCGAAAGGATGGGTCTCTGAAGCGGATTGCGTGACACCGTGGTTTTCGTTGCACCAGTTTAGTCTAGAGTTGACTTTCTCACCGGAAGACCTCGACGTGTTTAGGATATCAGTGCATCCCCGCTGGGTGAGAGGTGGTAGCCCACCCAGGCCAGAGTTGGACCTTCTCACCGGAAAACCTCGACATGTTTTGAGATACCCGTGTACCACCGCCGGGTGAGAGGTGGTTGTCCATCCAGTCCAGAGTTGGACTTTCTCACCGGAAAACCTCAGCGTGGTTAGGATACGCAAAGATCCCTGTCGGGTGAGAGGTGGTTGCCTATTTAGACTGCCCTGGTCCAGTGTCTCCGACTTCAGCATTTTGTGGTTGTGGCCGCTACCCTTCCGAGTTGTGACCAGGATGGAGCTTTGGTCCAGGAGGACGAATCCTCGCCACTAGTGACTTCCACCCCTGGGTTGAGCCGGTTTAGGCATATTATCCCAGTACGGGTGTGTTTGGGACGGGACCGACCTCTAGAGCAGAGGTACTGTGACATGTGTAGCCTTCAAGATTCACCCCTGGTGTGAGTCGGTTTAGGCATAATTCACCAGTATAGGTGTATATCAGGCGTGACCGACCTTTAGAGCGGAGGTGGCATGACATGTCTAGCCATCAAGTTCCACCCCTGGTGTGCGCCGGTTTAAGCATATTTCACCAGTGTAGGTTATTTTGGACATGGCCGGCCTCTAGAGCAGAGGCGCCGTGGTATGTGTAGCTCTCGCAATGATACTACTGGACATACCGATTAAATTTCACATTATCTTTTCCACCACTTTTTCACGTTGGCGCCGCACAGCAACCGTTATTTCTTTTCCGTATTTTCTTCCTTAACTGGGAGGCGCTTCACTCCACGCGCGGCATTCGAAGAGTCTTGCCAGCAGTGTCTTAACCTCTGGGACAAGCCGGTTCATGCATTTCACCCGATATGACTGCACTCAGGATGTGGCCGACCTCCAGACCAGAGGTGCCATGATTTGACTGTTTGCTTCGCTTTATCCTTTCTACCACCTTTTCTGCAGTGGTGCTGCGCGGCAACCCCATTTGCACCTTTCTTCATTGGCCGGGAGGAGCACCGCTCCACGCACGGCAGCTGAAGAATATCGCCAACAGCGATTAATGCAGCTGAATCTGATATATAATTAGTTATCAAACCATGCTGTTTTAATTCTACAATGTAAAATACTATTAATGTTCACAAATTATAAGGTTTTTTTTAAGGAACTACCTGGACTGGCTGCAGGCCACAAAAAGTGCTGCAATGGACTAGATATGGCCTATGGGCTAAGGGATGTGTACATGTGCAGTAGATGAAAAAAAGAAAAAGCAAGAACAGGTGGTATAAAAATGTAGTCCTATCATGCCATTTAGGCACTCAGAAATATGGTGATGTTTTCACTGACCAAGTTTTCACAACTACAGTGATGATAGTCAACAACATGCCTAACTGCCTTTTCAACTGCTTCCCGTGCCTCAGGAAGAAACACGGACATTCAGTTGGGTGCCGGATTAAAAGCGCTGGTCTTGATATGTGTAGCGGCATATTAGTAAAATGTGAATGAAACAGTTTTTCCGTGTGAAAAGTGTACTTATTATGTTTCAAAATAACTAAATATGTATGACAATTTCATAAACGCAAAGTTTTTTTAGGAAAAAAAAAAGTAATGTGATGTTTTTAGACAATGATTGTGTCCAGTTTACCATCAGATAGGTCTAGAGGTACAATATGTACCATCTGAGATGCGTAGATCTACCTGTTGATATTGTATTGTGACTCTATGTTGCATTATCACTAAAATAATGTCTGAAATAACCTTCTAACTACTTCTCCAGTCATCTAATATGTCTAGATTTACTTGGGATACATTCAAGAATGGTGGTCTAGTCACAGGGCATGTCCATACCCCTATCTACATCACCAAAAAATGAAATTTATCGCAGAAAACTTCAATTTCTCCCTCGTAACTAAGCACTCTTCAGCCATCTTGAAAAATGTCATGGAGCATGTGCACTAAATGTTTACAATCTAAACGTTACACCTGTTTTTTTTTTAAACCAAACATCACTATAGCGACTAAAGGCACCACATGAGAAACCGGAAGCATCTTCTAAGCAACGAAAGGCCTGGGAAGAGTTAAAGCTCACCAGCATGATACAGGGCATCTAGAGCATTTATTAAGAAAAAAGAAAAAAAAAAGGGGGGCTAACGAAACTTGCTATCGGCATCTGCTTCAAATAATATTTTGCAGTACTGGCCACTCAGCAATTTCATATAAATTCATTGTGGTCATGTCATTTTATAGTCTGTATGGGAGTGAGGAAAATACTTGGTATAAAGTATAAACGAATTCAAGAACAATGCAGAGATAAGACAGATGAGCAAACAACCTGTCTCGTGGGTGATTAGAAAAAGAAGATGGACATATGATGGTCATGCGATAAGAAAAACAGTCAAGAGAATCTCAAAACAAGCTACCAAATGGGATATATCTAGGCGATCATTTCTCTCCACAACTCCCTGCCCTTTGCGCTGATTATGAGATCCACAAGTGACTTTCTTCCTAGCAACACTGACAGCCCATCCAATAACTTCTCTGCCTTCCTCTGTCTCTTCTTCCCTCAATTTTTTCAGTTGCACAACAGGCCAAAGAAAAAGGTTGACCATGTGAAACTCTAGGACATTGTTAAGAAAGGCCAGTTTAGTGGGCACAACATCATTTGTTGATGAGATTGAAAAGCTCGCCGAAAACAGGAAAACTTGACAAACTACCATGCAAGCCCTATGTGGCATTTTAATGGCACGGGAAGGATGTAAGGAGATGGGGGTGAAGACACTATCCATTTTGGCAACCTGTTACCCATGGCTGACATGCTAGGGCCAGGATTGGTGAACCGCAGTTGATTAAGATCCTGTCCCATCTCTCTTTTTATACCCCCCAGTAACACGGCAAACAATAGGGCTGGGATCGCCACAATACCCATGGCAGTGGAGTTTGCTATACAAGCACTGCACACCCCCTGCTTTTTAGTTCCATTCGAGTACTGAGAAAAACTGTCATAACCCGCTCCCAAGCCTTCAAAATCCTGCGCCTCAACATCAATTTCAGGGGGATAGAAGACATAACAGACTATATCAAGCACCATTTATTGCTCTGATTTTGTTGTATACAAATTGTAGCCTTCAATTCTTGCTATGTGTGTATGTGGATTAAAGTATAGCATGTAGGGGCCGTTTGTTTCACTTCAACATTTCTACCAAAAAAAACAAAAACTGATAACCTTCTGTATCGCTCCTTTTTTCGTTCCCACAATAATGTTGCCCTCATTCTTATGCATATTCACCCTTTGTTATTTTGAACGTCCTCACTTCAAACGATCACGTTTTTTTCAGTTTAGGTAAGTTTGGCACTACGACTTTAAAAGGAAAAGCGTGTTCCTGAAATGTTTGTGTTGTATTGATATTTCATAATCGGTGCAAGCGTACAGGTAGATTTATTAGCATTTTTTCTAATAAAGTTGTCCGTCTATGCGCGAACAAATCTCTTTACATTCTCACTCCAACGTCTCTCCACATTCATACAGATTGAAAATACTTAGATGTCAAAGGATAAACATAAACCATATTGCTATACATCATATACGTTACCTACAACTTTGGGCCGGAAGTAGAAAAGAAAGGAACTTGCCAACATTGCCAGATTTAAAAAAAAAATTTTTTTTTCACTATAGCAAATATTAATTTATTATAACAGATTTGTCTTTATAAAATCATCTAAAAATAATTAACAAATAAAACACAGATATATATGTATATTCCACAGGAAGAGAATTTTATAACATAACTTCTACAGAATGGAATAGGAAGTCCACATATCACTTGCCAAATTGGATTATTTACTTCAAACCATCGAATTTGTATAAGCAAATGCATATAGTCTCCTTACTTATTTAACTTGTATACTGAAAATATCATGAGGAATGTCAGAGAAGGTGTAGACAAGAACATTACGATGCCATAATAATTGGAGGTTATGAAATACCAGAGATTAGATATGCTGATGACACAGTATTACTGTCCACAACACAAAAAGGAGCGGAAAAAAACTAATTATGTCAGTCCGTAAGAACAGCGAAGAGCAAAACTTGCATCTTAAAATGTGAAGAAAATTAAATTGATGGCAACTGACAAAACAAAGAAGACAGCTGAGATATGTATCAATGAGGAAAAACTGGAAGAAATGGAAAGTTTTGAATATCTTGGATCACTACTAACTAATAATAGAGATACTATGAGGGAAATTAAAAGGACATCTATCGCTCTTCAGAAAGTAAAACAACTAAAGAATCTGTGGAGAGGAACAGACAGAACCACAAAAATAAAATTTTTAAGGGCATGCATCCTTCCCATCGCAACATATGCCTGTGAGACCTGTTCACATAACAAAACAGCTGAGAAACACATAAATGCCTTTAAATGTAAATGCTACAGAAGAGTTCTCCAAATATCGTGGACACAAAAAAAAGCAAATATATCCTTACTACAAAAAATATTAAAGAAGGCTGGCTAGTAAAAAGGATTAAACAAAGAAAACTTAAATATTTTGGACATGTTAATCTAGAGAAGACCGTCTTGGAAGGATACAAAATAGGGAAAAAAAAAAGAGAGGAAGACCAAGACGAAGATGGCTGCAAGACATCATTGATGATCTGCAAATAGATGCATCAGCAGCAGGCCATCTTGCTCACAACCGAGAGGCCTACAGGAGTGCTGTTAGGGAGGCAAAGTTCCGCAAGGGGCATGCAAATGAATGAATAGATCCAAGATATTCAAAATTCTTCACCTCTTCCAATTTTTCGTCACTGATATATATATTTCAGCTGCCTTATTTGTTTTGTCAGTTGTCATTAATTTAGTTTTCTTTGCATTAAGATAAAGGTTTTGCTCTTCACTGTTCTTACAGACTGACATAATGAATTTTTCCATTAATTTTAGTGTTGTGGACAGTAATTTTCTTCTTCTTCAGCTTTCCGAGCCATTGCTGCAGATAAAGTTCGCCTCCATTCTTCTTTATTCCTAATCTTCTCTCTCCAGTTGGTGACACCAATTTCTTTTATATCCTATGTTGTCTTTCCATCCCTGTATTGGTCTACCCCTTGGTCTTGTTTCCCTCATCTCTTGTGCATACATCATTTTCGTTTTTCTGTTCTCTTACATTCTTTCTGCATGCCCCAGCCAAGGTAGTCTGTTCATTTCCAAGACATTTATAATTCGCTGGGATTTAAATAAGTTGTTCAGTTCAGTATTCTTTCTAGCTCTCCATTCTGGATCATTCTGCCTCTGGTCTCTTGATATCTTCATATACTCTGTCGTATCTTGGTCAATGGCCAAGCCCACTTTTAGTGTCACATCTCTCAGGTGTATGCAGGTATTGATGACTTCATGTATAGTTTCCCCCAACAGGTCGATGTTGTCAGGGTGTCCTAGTATTTTAGCTTGTTCTTCTGTACTGCTTTCTTCTTTCACTTTTCTGATTACCTTTTCTAGTACTAGGATGAATGGTAGTGGAGATAATGTATCACCTTGTTTTAAACCAGTTCTTATATAGAAGGGTTCTGACTTTTTTTCCTGTATATATTACTATATTTTGTTTATCCTCCATAGATATGCTGGTCAAATTGATTAGTCTATTAGGTATCTCAAATTCTTTCGTAATTTTCCATAAGCTGCTCCTACCTATGCTATCATATGCTTTCTTGAAGTCAGTGAAGATATTATGTACCCCCCCCCCTTCCCATATTCCCAGTACTTTTCTGCTCTTTGACGTAGATAAAATATTTGATCTGCAGTTGATCTATTCTTCCTAAACCCTGCTTGATAGTCTCCCAGTATGTTCTCACTGTATGGTTTTAATCTATTTAAAAGTATAATAGATAGATAGATAGATAGATAGATAGATAGATAGATAGATAGATAGATAGATAGATAGATAGATAGATAGATAGATAGATAGATAGATAGATAGATAGATAGATAGATAGTATTTTGTAGCTTGTTTGTATTAAGGATATTCCTCTGTAGTTTTCGTACTTGTTCCTACCGCCTTTTTTTAATACTGGGGTCAGTAATGATTCTCGTCATTCAATAGGGAGTTTTTCTCCTCTCCATATTTGTTGTATTAGTACACATATCTGTTTATGTAGATTTAGACCTCCTTCAGTTCTGCAGCAATTCCATCTGAATCAGTTGTTTTGTTGTTTCTGTGGACAGTAAACACACACACGCACGCACACACAATATATGTGTGTGTGTGTGTGTGCGCGCGCGCGCGAAAAATAAATGTATGTAAAATGATGTCATACACATCACAAATAAACTTCAAGGTGTGGTTTTTTTTTGGTAGCTAATAGGTCAAACGAATATTATCTAGCAAGAACTAATGACAAAATGAATTTAATTAAATTCATAAGAATAAAGACAATCAAGTTTCACAGGTCATAATAGGAGAAGAGCGAGACTTGAAAACATCGCAGTGGCAGGAAAGAGAAATAACAAAAGCACTAACGACCTGATGGAAATCATCGATATCCGTAGAAAAGCATAGCCGCTAATGCCAAGTGTGGCATTTGATGATGACTGTGATCATTAAGAATGAAATTATAATAATATGATATTACTAAAACTGCATAATCCTACCAGTAAATCCATATTTCAACAATGTTACTTTAAAGAGTTCCACAGTTTAGTACTTTTTTTCAAGTTGACTGCTTTGTTTTGTAGTGATTCTTTTAAGCTGATCTGCATTCGGTTTTTTTTCCTTCTCGCAGTTTCTAAATCTATTCATATGGCATGTCCTGTCCAGAACGTTGTCCCTCTCACAGCTTTCCTGAATGATATACGATCACGTGCAAGTTGACCGGTGTCTCTCTACGACACATACAGACTTTCCATGGGGTCGAGGTCGTCCCTTTTCTCTTTTGGCGGCCATTATGCCTTCTACTGTACTATCAACCTTTCCAAGCTATTGTGTCTCTTGATGTGATCGAAGTATCTCAGCTTTCTACATTTTTTAATAGTGTTAACGAGTCAGTTTTCTGCGACACCTAATCCTATAAGTAAATTTTTATTTGATTTTCGTTCTATCCATGATATTCCAAGTGCCCTTCTGTAACATTTCGACTCAAATGTGGTTGTTCTCTTTTCTAGTGATTTGTTAAGTGTCCTTGTTTCACACATGTATGTTGTCATTGGGAATATGTAAGCTCGTAGCAGAAATGTGGTTTATTAGAAGAATGTTGCGAATCCCCTGGACAGCAAAAATAACTAATGAAGAATGTATGAGAAGAGCTGGAGAGACAAAAAACCTTGTCAAAAAGATAAGAGAGAGACAATGTACTTTCATAGGACATGCAATGAGAAGAGGGGGCATTGAAAATATTATAACAACAGGAAAAATAGAAGGAAGAAGATCAAGAGGAAGACCAAGAGAAATGATACTGGACAGTCTGACGGGATGGTGTGAGAGGAGATCACCAACTAAACTGATGGCCTGCATGAAGGATCGGGTGCTCTGGAGAAGCATAATAGCCAACGCCAGTCGGCACGGCACATGATGATGATGATGATGAAGCTCGTAGAAAACATAACTTTGTTTTCCTGTTGGTACCTTGCCACACACTCTTCATTTGTGGTGGTTTCTGTGATGCAAATCCAAGTCTTCTTTTGATTTCCACTACGCAGTCGCCATTGGGGTGATGATTGAACCTTGATATTAAAATTTATTTACGTTTTCAAGCTCTTGATGGTCCAATGTAATATTAGGTTTGCTTCTCATTTTGAGCTTCTTCTTCTTCTTCTGGCTCATTGCTGCAGATAAAGTGTGCCTCCACTCCTGTCTATTCATAATCATCACTCTCCAGTTGGTGACACCAATTTCTTTTATATCCTCTTTTATGTTGTCATACCATCTCTGTCTTGATTGCTATTTTGGTGTTTTGGGGCAGGATTTTGGATTTTAACAAGTGTTCCACATTTTGAGTTTCTACATAATACTAAATAAAACATCAAGGATGTACTGGTATATGACTTCAGATATTTCATTTCAAAATAAAATAACACAATGTGTAGCAAAATGTTCAAAGACAGAAATGTTGAAAATTTAAGCGAAATTTTACACTACTCCATATTTTTTTTAAAATGTGGCTTCCATAGCCAACATTTACATGTACGGTAAAATTTCAACCAAGTGGC
This sequence comes from Achatina immaculata, assembly GCA_009760885.1. Taxonomy (NCBI): domain Eukaryota; kingdom Metazoa; phylum Mollusca; class Gastropoda; order Stylommatophora; family Achatinidae; genus Lissachatina; species Lissachatina immaculata. The sequence continues at coordinate 7,846,947 of CM019691.1, forward strand.
AACATGACCAAGTGAAAGTAAGAAGGAAAACGATAAAAATCTGGTATCATTGTTTTGACCCAGCAATCATGGCGGAAATATGGAGAACTGTGAATGACATTGTATGGGCGCAGTCGTTTTGGTTGCCGCCAAATGTTACATGGGATGATCTTAAAAATGTTGAAGGTGGCATTTATTACCCACAATCAACTGATTTATTAATTTCACTGTATCTTTCAGTTGTCGTGTATATAGTACGCATTTTATTAGAAAGGTAAGTTTAAATTTTTTTCATTAGTTCTGTTAGCTGCAGCATAGCAACTTTATTGTCGTCAAATCGGGGGGGGGGGGGGGGGGGGGGGGGGGGGGGGGGGGGGAGGGAAGTATTTAGAATGAATAAGTTTAAAATTATATTTGTTGTTGTTTTTTTAAGTAAATGTTTTAAAGTAACCTAAATCCACTTTGTTGTAATAATAACAATGAAAAGTTTCTGGTGATCATGCATTGCCACGATCTCTTGCACATCATCATCATCATCATCATCTTTCATTCCCCTGAGAAAGGCTCTCCAGTCATCCCTGTTCTTGGAATTATTCTCTGCTTCCTTCCATGTGCATCCATTGTCTTTAAGCACTGTCGTAATTTCTCATCTCCAAGTAAGTTTAGGTCTTCCTCGTTTTCTATTTCCTTGAGGATTCCATGTCAGTGCCTGTCTTGCTGTGTTGGTGTCGGGTTTCCAATCCACCTCCACTTCCTAGACATGATTTGTAGGTTCGTAGGTTCTTGTCCTGCCCTTTCTCAGACCTCCTCGTTCCTGATCTTGACCTGCCATTTAATGTTTTAAAATCCTCCTCAAGCAGTAGTTCATGAATGTATCCTCTGTTGTATTGTCTTGGTCATAACCCACGTCTCTGAATCATATAGTAGGACAGTCGTTACGTTTGTATTGAAAAGCCTAAGTTTGGTTCTTGTTTTGATGTTCTTAGATGACCATATTTTGTTAAGTTGGATGAATGCTGTCCTGGTCTTGATTATTCTAGCTTTAACATCCTTTTCCGTTCCCCCATATTTATCCACTATGCTGCTTCATTCATTCATTCATTCATTTGCATGTCCCTTGGTGAACTTTGCCTCCTGTAGGTCTCTCAGTTGTAAGCAAGATGCCCTGCTGCCGATGCATCCATTTGCAGATCATCAACGATGTCTTGCAGTCATCTCTGCCTTGGTCTTCCTCTCTTTCTTTTTTCCCATTATGTGCCCTTCCAAGACGGTCTTCTCTAGATTATCATGACGTTTAATGTGTCCAGAATATTTAAGTTTTCTCTTTTTAATCCTTTTTACTAGCTAGCCTGCTTCAATATTAAGTTCTTGTAGTATGGATATATTTGTTCTTTTTACTATGCTGCCTAAATATGTGAAATACTCTATTTCCTCAATTGGCACCCCCTCAATTACCATGAGGCTATTGCTTTCACTATTAATTTTCATTATCTTTGTTTTTTATATCTGTTAACATATAGTCCTAATTTAGCTGAATTCTTGCTTAAGATCTGAAGTTTCTCTTGCATTTGTGTGTGGCTGTGTGCACAGTGGCAGCTTAATTAATGATCACTGCTATAATTTACCCTGGCCTCATTATCAGATTATCCATCTATTCCTTTAATGAAATATTTTATTTTGCCAGTGTATTTTGTCATTTTCTTTTCCCCAAACAAGGTACACCAGGTTTGTTGATAAGTTATGAGATACATCTGGTCTATTGATGATATAGTATCAGATTACCATGATAGTGGCCATGACTTTTTATTTAGTTGTTTTATTCATGGAATGTTCCTCCTCATTATAAAGATCTGCTATCATTCTTAACAATAAAAGTGGTGCACAGGTCATCTCTTGTAAGGTTTTTAACCACATGCTTTCAGCTGTCATAAGCAGTTCATTTTCATCTGGATTGGAGTGTATTTCATTTTAAATGTGTTTTTTGGTGCGTGCTGTTATAATTACTGGTATATTCTGCGTAGAATAACAGAAAAATATTTTGGCCAAACACCATAAGAAACAGTATCTTGTTGGCAGAAATGCAGATGAAGCCACTGACAGGAGTTATTGAGGAAAGATGCTGGCGATGGTTGGGACATGTGCTCCGAATGACTGACAACTAACTATCAAAAATAGCGCTAAGATGGACACCACAGGGGAAAAGAAGTAAGGGTAGACCAAAATAGACATGGAGAAGAACAACAGAGAGGATGTTGAGCGATAGAGGGCTCACTAAGGCAAGAGCGTAAAAAAAGGCAAAGGACAGGCATTTGTGGAAAACCCTTGCGGAACCCCTGTGTGCCCTGGGCATTTAAGGTTGAGAGAGAGAGTGTGTTCTGTGTGTATTCTTTGAGGCATTGTGACTCATAAGTACTAAAATTAGCTTGAACTTAAACCTATCTGTTAAAAGTCCACAGCTCTTTATCCTGAACTTTTGGGGCCAAGTGTATTTCATATTTCAGTTATTAGAGTAATAAGAACAATACATTAATATATGTCGTAGTCACAAATTAAGATGATAGATTGATGAATTTAACACTGAACTGAAATCAGACTATTGTGGATACACATTGAATAAATGGGACACCTGTACTGAAAAAACAAATAACAGTTGATACTAAAAGAGCTCTGTACAGCACAGTTTTCCTCCAAACTCAATGCTATCAATATCAGACATGGACACTAACAGCCAAACATGAAAGGAAAATCATCACAACAGAAAAGGGGAATACTAAATATGACAAGAAAATACCAATTAAGAAATGACACCATCAGAGCAAAGATTGGAGTAACACCTAGTATTATACTTCATCCAAAAACAGCAAATCAAATGGTTTAGCAACATTACACAGTCACCATTCTTCTCCCCCCCTCCCCCCCCAAAAAAAAACAAACAAAAAACAAAACATTCACACAAAAATTTGTAGATAATAGGAAGAGGCTGCCCACACAAAAGATGAAGGGAGGATATTACAGTATCCTTAAATATCCCATTATGTGTAGCAAAGTGTTGAGTCCTGACAGGGTATCTGTTTGTTCCCTCCATGCTGAAAGGCTTAGGAGGAAGGAGACAAGATAGTTGGTGCAACATTTACTGCCGATGAAGAAATCAGGACATGAATAGGAAAGGCAGCCAGCTGCAGTTAACAAGCTATTCATTCATTCATTCATTCATTTGCATGTCCCTTGCGGAACTTTGCCTCCCAAACAGCTCTCCTGTAGGCCTCTTGGTTGTGAGCAAGATGGCCTGCTGCTGCGGCATCCATTTGCAGATCGTCAACGATGTCTTGCAGCCATCTTCGTTTTGGTCTTTCTCTTTTTCTTTTTCCCATTATGTATCCTTCCAATACGGTCTTCTCTAAATTATCATGACGTTTAATGTGTCCAAAATATTTAAGTTTTCTCTCTTTAATCCTCTTTACTAGCCAGCCTTCTTCAATATTAAGCTCTTGTAGTATAGATATATTTGTTCTTTTTTGTGTCCATGATATTTGGAGAACTCTTCTGTAGCGTTTACATTCAAAGGCATTTATGTGTTTCTCAGCTGTTTTGTTAAGTGTCCAGGTCTCACAGGCATATGTTGCGATGGGAAAGATGCATGCCCTTAAAAATCTTATTTTTGTGGTTCTGTCTGCTCCTCTCCACAGATTCTTTATTTGTTTTACTTTCTAAAGAGCAATAGATGTCCTCCTTTTTGTTTCCCTCAATGTATCTCCATTATTAGTTAGTAGTGATCCAAGATATTCAAAACTCTCCACTTCTTCCAGTTTTTCCTCCTTGATACATATTTCAGCTGCCTTGTTTGTTTTGTCAGTTGTCATCAATTTAGTTTTCTTTGCATTAAGATAGAGGTTCTGCTCTTTGCTGTTCTTACAGACTGACATAATTAGTTTTTCCATTCCTTTTTGTGTTGTGGACAGTAACACCATTGCTATCCCATATGGATCTGAAATGTGTACAACATAATTTGAGAATGAGAAAAAAATGTTGTTGTCTTTGCGGAACAATGAACATCAAGTGACAGGACAAAGTAATAAATTCTGAAGTGCTTTGGGATGCTTAGTTGCATTCTATAAAAAAAATGATGAGAAAAGAAATAACTTTAAAACTTTTGAAGAATATTCCCCAGTGTCTATTTTGTTTTGTAGCCACCTTTTCATCAAAAGTTTGCCAAAAGTATTTGAATATGGGGATATGGCAGTCATCCTTTTTAATCTTCAGCTGCTGAGTGTATCATCATGGATAAATATTATAAAATAAACACTGGAAGTAACTTATCACTGATTTATGTTAAGCTATTGCTTAAACATATGATGGGAAGAAACAGTCAAAGAGTCTGAAAACAGGCTGTCATGTGGGGCACAACAGGACAAGAAAAAAAGAGGTCTACCACATGAAACTCTGAAGAGAATGTTGTTGAAAAAAAGGCTAAATTAGTGAATGTAAGATCCTTTGACAGGGTTGAAAAACGCGTCGAAAACAGAAAAATGTGGCAGACTAAACTGTAAGCTCTGTGTGACTTTTAACAGCATAGGAAGAATGTAATATTGCTTAAACATATTTTCCTGGCTAAAGTTCATTGCTGTCCTGTAAATTCTTATATGTTGAATTATGCAATGACAGTTGCAGTGTTCACTCTCATTATGCATATTTTATGTGTGCTTGTAACTTATGAAGTCATTCCCTATATTTTTCTGCAAGTCATGCGACTTAAATGCAAAATTGCCCTTGATTAATTATGCATATTACATTATACCTATGTAAGAACATATGAAGTTGCATGTAGAAGCTCAAACTAGCGGTATATATTGCAGTGAATAGAAAATGCATTATTTCAAGAATTAATATATGATTCTGACCAGTAGTGATTCTGTATAGACATCTTATCAGTAGTCTCGGAGACATTATTTAATGTAACTAAATAACAGAAGGGATAGGGAGAGAAAATTGAAATGTACCTTGATGTCAAACTTAGTGCCAGTGCGGTACAAACTTCACTCCAGATGCATCCTTCATCTTCATCATTTGCTGAGACACTGACACCAATCTCTCTCTCTCCCTCTCTCTCATGAATGCAGCAGTTCGTATCAGGTATTTAGCATCACTGTAGAGCTTCTCCTCTAGGGGGCTGGGGTCTATCTAGCCAGGTCCTTTGCTTGAGTGGATTATTTTATACCAGTTATTACAGTTTTGTTGACAGCAATTAGATTGTATAAATGCCAGCATACATGAGATAGTTTACATATTTCTTGGGTCCAAGTTATTACAGATGTCTTCATCCTACTATGAGACATTGTGAAATCCACATGCTTTTTTTTCCTTACTATCATGTATTTGAATAACTATAAAAAAAATCCTACCTTCTGGCTGAATTGATAAACCTGCAGTCAGTCTCAGACTTTGGATATGGACTGAATCTTTCTTGTCACCTCCATTTCTTTAGTTCTTGTCGGTGTCATGAAGAGTGTACACTGTGCTGAGATTCTCCTCAGGGTGCGTCGAAGTGCTTACGGACCAGACCAATGTGTTTTTTTTTTAATTCTAAATTCTATATTACTGCATATGTGGTTTTCATAATGTATAAACTAGGAAAAAAGTAGGAAAAGTTTTATTACTTAACGAGTACACAGTTGTGACGTTTCGGCGTGAGCCTTAATCATACAAAAATATACAGGAAAAGAAATAGAGAGAGAGGAGATAAAGTATAAATTAACATGAATGCTGTGTAAAAAAAAAAAAATTAAATAAAATGAATAGAGCACTTAGCTTTTACAGCTAATTTTTTCCTAGTTTATACATTTTGGTATCACAGCTTTACTGCAGTGTCTCCGTGTATAGTTATATACTTATACACTAATTATTAAGTGGTTTTCATGTCCTTAATGAGGTACACAAACTAGGATGAATATTAGGACTGGTGCATCAGAGCTGGTCAGGTCCTAGTCACCTGTAACAATGATACACTTAGAAATGGTCATCATTACTGCAGGCTGACCAAGGCAGTAGGAATTTACACCTGTTTATGAAGTCAGCAGAGGATCCTACTTTTTAAAAAAAATCCCTGGAAAGTTTAAAAGATTTCACAACTGTTAGTCTATTTGTTTTGTGTCTATGTTATGTCTGAAAAACAGTGATGAACTAACTATGTAAATCTTCACAGGTATCAGTTTCTGAGAACTTCTAGCTTGCTACTACAGGAAGATTGATTACCACCGTCACTACCATGTACTTCATGATGTGATTGTCTTGTTTTTTAAAAAAAGATACCAGTTGATTAATATGAGATTTGTCTTTCTTCAGCCGTAGCCTCATTGAACCAGCTTGAGTAAGTTGTAGTGATATCTTATATGAATCCGTACATGGAAATACTTACAACAAACTGGCCTGAAATCGAGGCGGTGACAGCTTGTAAATTTAGGATCAGAAAAGTCATGTGACTACAATTAAAAACATCCTTATAGCCTGTGGATTTAACTACACTGTAAAGATTTATTGTGTCCCTATATATGACTTTATAAAAGGATCTGTGAAAGTCACATATGAGATGTTTGCTTTACTGGTTATGTCTTTCTTTTTTGTTTTTAAAATTTTCTCATATTCTTGCCTATACAAAGATAGATTAGGTGTATGAAACCAGATACAGCTATTGTTATGGTGGAAATTGGTATTAATATGATTTTCTCCTGTGCACATTGATATAAAAAAATATTTTCTTTTCTTGTAAGTGTAAAAATGAAATGTTTTTAAAGAAATAAAATATTAAAATAGGAGATCATCATCTTTTCTCTTTCATTTTTTGAATGAATAGTTTATAATTTTCTTTTCCAGGTTTGTATTTGAACCAGTAGGACTTTCATTTGGTCTGAAGGCTACCATAAAGAAAGCTTCTTGTAATCCAATCCTTGAGAGTTCATTTAGAGAGAAGAAATTACCATCTGAAGAAACTGTTCAGGTGGGCTTTCATTTGTGGTATGACTTAACAGAGGACTTACATAGTTTATGATCATATTTGCATGAGAAGTGACAAAACAGCAGTAGTTGCTGGAAAAGAAAAGGTGTCTCTAAAATGAACAGCAGAGGTCTGGTGCATTTGTCATATGTGGTGGGAAAATCATTAAGTATTTGATAAAGGACAAAGAACTTTGATTTCAGTTTGGAGAAAAAAAACTTTACAATGTAGATTATTTTAATTCTGATTAGTTTATTCACATAAAGTTTATTTTCTGCTTTTTTTTTCTCGTCTCTTTTATGCGGGAGTAGATGAAAAATAGTTTGCAGGGTGTGCTGAACTGACAGTATTTTGTTTGTGTGTGTGCATCCTCAACACAACTATCAAGAAGTAATAACTGGTGTGTTGGTCACATGAGTTTAGAGCTAATACTGTTATGACATCCATTTGACATTGAAGTAAATAGCAAAAAAAAAAAAGCAGCTTCTTCTTCTTCTTCTTCTTCATACGCATTGTCTGTCTATATCTGCAGTCCTGTCTTTTGGATAAATTTCACTGTTTTTTGTAATTCATGTATGGAACCATAGAGCTTATCTTCTTTAGTGGTTTCACTGGGCCAGTAATTATTTCTCAGTGTCTCATAGTTGGTGCAGTTTTGGAGGATATGTTCCACAGTTTGGGGCACATGTACATAGATTAGTAGTACCAACTTTAAACTTTGTATACATATGACTTTGGAGTCAGCTGTGTCCTGTTAGGAGATGGAAAATAGTGACTTGTTCCTTTCTGTTTAGCATGTGATAGTCATCATGTGGTGGTGTTTGTGGCTTCCTGTAGGTTTTTATCATGCTTTTCTTCTGATTATAGGTGATTGGTATGTCTGGTTGCTCCATTTCAGTGCCCTCTTTGGCCAGGCAGTCAGGTTTCTCATTGCCTGGTATCCCACAGTGGGAGGGAATCCACTGCAAAGTGACTCCGTGTTGTAAGCCAATTTTTGACAAGGCATCCTTAAGATCTGGTAGTTTGTTGCACTGAAGAGCCTCCAGTACTGATCTTGCATCTGTGAGGATTACTACGGGGCATGTATCAATTCTGGAGTCTGATAGTTTTTCAACTGCACCAATAATTGCCCTAACTTCTGCATCATAGTTGTTGCAGTATTTACCAGTGGGTATGGAAATCTTGTCAATTGTGTTGTTTGGATATTCAGTATGTGCTCCTGGTCCTCCAGTCTTTATGGCATTGTGTGCAGATCTGTCTGTATACACACATATCAGGGTGTCACATGGATATTTGTCATCTAGCAAACTAAGTGTGGCTGTTGATCTTACAAGACTGCTCTGCATCTTACCATTCTGTACACCTTTCACTTCAGTCTGAATAGTTATTTGTGTATAATCTGCTTCTTTCCATGGTGTATGCTCTGGTACAGATAATAATGGAGCGACTACAGATGGAAGGTCAGGTATCAGCTTACGCATACACTTGGCCTGATGAATGAAGCTGCTTCTTTTAAGCCGTCTTAGTGCCAAGTTATTGAATCTCTCCTTCAGGGGATGGCTTACAGAGCTGAGGAATTTCTCTCCCAAGGTGTCTCTATGTTCTTTTAGAACACCAACTATTTTCTGCATTTTTACTACTGGTGTGGACCTCATGGCACCTGTGACAATCCGTAGTGACTGATTTTGAACCTTGTCTAGATTATGCAGTGTAGTGTTTGATGCTGTACACCAAGATGTTGAGCCATATTCTAAATGTGGTAGAATACTTTGCTGATATACATTCTTGAGGATTCTTTCACTAGCTCCCCATGTGGTTCCACTCAGTTTTCTTAATATGGCTAGTTTTCTTCTGGCTTTTGCTTCTGCATTGTTGATGTGTTGCTTCCAGGTCAGTTTTGAGTCAAGAGTCACTCCTAAGTAAGTGGGTTGGTTGTCTACCCTTAAGGATATTTCATTTACAAAGATCTTACCTGCTTTCTGTTTAAATGAGAGAGTGAACAGAGTGGTACTTGATTTCTCTGTGTTGATACTTACACACCATTTGTTTGTCCATGATGTCAAGATGTCTGCTGCTCTTTGGAGTCTCTGTGTAGCAACTGTTGTGTATTCATCTGTACACCACATGACCAGATCATCTGCATACAGTGCTGCTTTGATTCCATAGGGAAGTTCCTTGACTAGGTCATTAATGAATACCAGGAATAGTGTAGGTGAAAGGACTCCTCCTTGTGGTACACCATGTCGCAGCAGTACTTTCTAGCTTTTGTGTCCATCCATTACTACTCTAGCTCTCCTATTGTGTAAATAGGACTTTATCCAGTTGTATAATCTTCCATTCACATTGCAGTTTCTTAGTTTCCACAGCAGACCTTTTTTCCATACTTTATCAATGGCTTTCTTCAGGTCTATCCATGCTGCTAGTACAAGGTTTTTCTCTTGGAATGCATCCTCAGTCTCTTGAGAGAGATAGGTCACTTGATCTTCTGTACTGTAGTACTCTCTTGAGAGAGATAGGTCACTTGATCTTCTGTACTGTAGTACTGCCAAAATCCTACTTGATGTGGAATGAGAAGGTTTTCACTTTCTAGGTACCATTTTAGCCTCAGGTCAATGATGTGTTCCTTCGTTTTGCAGAGGCAGCTAGTGAGACTGATTGGCCTGTAGTTGGAGGCTGTATCACTGTTTTTACCTGGCCTTAGCAGTGGTACTATGCTTGCTTCCTTCCAGATTTGAAGTAACTTACCTGTGCTCCAGCACATACTGAAAATATCCAACAGCTTTCCCATTGCTGCCATTCCCAGGTTCTTGATCATTTCATTGGACACTCCATCTGGTCCTGGTGATTTCCTTGGTTTCAGTTTACTGACTGCTAGGTCTAACTTGCTGTTTGTGATTAGTGCATCCATGACCTCCACTTTTCTGCATTATTCCTTTTCTTTCTCTGGGTCAGTGTATACTGTATGCTCTTTCTCTGGATGAATATCAATGTTGCAGTCTTGTGCAAACATGCGAGCAAAGTGATGTTCTACCTGCTTACTTGTAAGAGTTTTCCCGTTATCTATTAGTGTAATCTTTGTACTTCTTCCAGTGCTCTCATCGTTTAACTGTTTGATTAGTTTCCAGTTTTCTTCCATCCTTTTCAAAGTTTAGGGACTTTGTTTTCTCTCTCCAACTTTCCCATCTGGCTTGCAGCATGGCTGTCTGAAATTTGGCTTTAGCATGTTGGTAATTATTGTGGTGTTCTTGGCATGGTCTATTTTCTGCTTGCTTTCAAGCTGTTTCCATGTCATCTTGGAGTTTTCCCAGCTCACTAGACCAGTATGGTTTATAGTCCCTACGAGCTTCTCTGGGAATGGTTTCACGAGCGGGCCTGAAGGATACAAGCATTGAATTCATTCACTATGCTGCTAATATCCTTACCTTCTATGGACAGCTGTCCCACCAGGATACCTGTACGATGTCTGTACATTGTCCAGTTTGCTTTTTTATAATTCCATCTGGGGAGAGGGCTACTGGTGTTAAGGAGTTCATTTTCTATTGTCAGGAAGACTGGTCGATGGTCGCTACCTCCAAGTTGTTTTCCAACTTTGTATGTAATGTTCCACTTCAGGTCTGGAGAGTGAAATGCCAGATCTGGTGTTGAGGTTGTATGCCAAGCCCTTGAGTAAAATGTTGGGGGATCCATTGGCTGGTTGATCAGGAGAAGTCCATTATCATCCTGCCAGCTCTCAACTTCCTCTCCTCTCTTGTCTATGTGGTCATAGCCCCAGCTCTGGGAATGGCTGTTAAAATCACCACAGACCATCAGTCTCTCATTGTGTGGGATTGTTTCTAGAGCAAGTAGGTGGTCATTAGGACAATAGTTAAGGAGGTGGAAGTCTGTATTACTGGTTTTTAGATGAATCATCTGGTATTCAGCAGCATGCAGCATTTGTGTGCCTTTTTTTTTTTATTTATTTAAACCACTGATATTCTTATTTATCTTCTCTTATTTTGTTTATTGGAGCTGCTGCTGTATATGATATAATTTTTCAAAATGCAAAATTTTAAGTGTAAAAATATTTTGCACCAAATTACTGCACGTTTTTGCTTATTTATATGATAAATACCTGAAAGGTAGAGAACCCACAGCATTTTAATTATTTGTTCAAATCCAGCCCGAGCTGAAATGACCAGAGATCCGAGCCTTCATGTAGGCTACATTTCATATTGGAAAAAATGCACTGCATAGTAAAACTTAAAATTGCTCTTAAATTTTTCATTTGCCAGTGTAATGTAATATAATCAGTGTAGCATGTAAACTTTGAAAATGTTAAAAGATATATAATTAACTGCACAGGAGTCTGGTATTAAGAACACAGGTATGCCATGAAGTGAAATTTGAGTTATCAAGTGTTCCCCAGTCTGAAAAAGTTTGGAAGCAATTGATCTGTTGAAGTTTGTTCAGTAGTTTCATCGTTATAATGTGTCAGTTCTTTTATTCATAGCTTTAACATTTTCTGGAACCTGATATCTGTACTCAGCTGTATACTTTACCGGAAATGCGGCGGCAGTTATAGTGTGCATCTGGGTGTTTGTACATCTTTGATCATTCTCAAGTGTCAACTTGTATACTTTTGAAGTATTTGTGGTCAGCTGAAGTTTGTCTACATCCCCATATAACTTCTCGTGAAGTGATAATAGGTGTTGATCATATCTGATTTCTTTGCACCTCGTATGTTGGCGTACGTGTGTAATTTTTTTTTTTAACATTAGCATATTTGAAACTCTGTAAACAAAGTTGCTCCTATTTCTTCTTGGCCTTGAATATCAAGTAACACAGTGAGGATTTATAGATTATTTTCTATTTAAAGCATTAGAATCATTGTATTGAAATTAAAAATGTTGTATCTTCACAATGTAGATTCTGGCCAAGGAAACAGAGCTGACTGTGCGACAAGTTCAGCGTTGGTTTAGAGTTCGACGAAATCAGGACAGAACTCCTGTGCTTAAGAAATTTGTAGAATCATCGTAAGTCAGTTTTGAAATACTTTTGTAGTACTGTTCATTGAACAAAGCTTGATGCCATATTCCGTCTATTTTTTTTTTAGTTAATTGTGTTTTTAGTCAGTGCAGTTTATTGAAATTTGCACTGACGCATAAATGGTGTTTAAGTTAAACTGAAAGGGGGGTATTTAACACCTTAAACCCAGAGTTCCCTTGTGCTTGCGTGTCCTTCAACCAGTGTTCTCCCTGAGTTAACTCACCAGTTATACACAGATGCAGTTTCATAGCGCAGTACCAAAGTTTTCTAGCTGTATCATAAACATTTTCTTACCTAGTTGTCAGATATCACGGGAAGCTGTTGGAACAACAAATTCAACGAGCAGGTCAATCAAAATATAACCATATTGTGTTACACTACACACTTTGAGAACAATAATACTGATACTTATACAGATAGCAAATAATTTAGATTCTTCATGTTTATGATAATGATGACAACACTGAAACTGTTGACAGTGAACTTGAATTTGTGTAGTTTATTGCATGAGGAAAAACTGTCGCTTTGAACATCAAAATACTATCATCACCACCACCACCTTCATCATCATCATGAGCCCATGTCAGGAAATGCTATTTTTATTTCTGGCATAAATAATCATTAAACTGTCTTTATAATTCTTGTACATGTGTTTTTGGAGTTTATTGCAAAAAGAAGAACTGTTGATCTGGACATCATCATCATTACCACCACCAGCATCATCATCAAAATTCCATCATCATCACTACCACCTTCACAGCCTTAATCATCATCACCATTTCCTTCACCATCAGCATCACCACCATGATCATAACACAGTCATCATCATCATTATTATTATCACCATAATCACCATCATCATCATTCTAATTGTCATTGCCACAAGCATAACCATCATTTTTTGCCATCTTACTTTCATCATCATCATCATTATTATCACCACCACTTTCACCATCATTATCAGCCTATGTCAAGAAATGATATTTTTATGTCTGTGTAACAGCATAATAAAACTTTGCTTCATTTTTATAATTGTTGTGTGTTCAACTTTTTTTTTTTATTTTGGTGAAAATAATTTGCCACTGGATGAGCGACATGAATTTTAAAAGAATGATTCTGAAAGGATTATTTCATAAGAGTACCATGTTAGCTAAGATGAAAAACACTGCTTATGTGGATATACACTTTACCTTTATGAAGGGCAGATAAAGGTTTACTTACTTCGAAACAATGTTTCAGCCACTGGAACTGCCATAACAAGCCCAGTCCTTTTCAAATTCGATGGCTAATGTCGTTGTGAGGGCATCACCTGCAAAAAAACTAAAGCATGTATTTACAAAGAAGCACGAAAATAATCAGCTAAGAATATATGCAGTTTTGTCTAATTAAAGAGCAGTTCTTGATATTTCATGAAACATTTTAATATTTATTCACCTCTCGTTCATCATATTTTATGAAAGATTTTCATAAATCGGTCAGATTTATTGAATTGTTCATTATCGACTTTATTGATGAAAGATTTTCATTTTTTTTTTTTTTCGAATTGTTCTTTTCCTTCTTCAGATGGAGAGGCTTGTTTTATTTTGTGATTTTCTGGTATGGTGTGTACCTGCACTTGGATGTAAGTATATTTTGCTGCTGGGGTTGAGTTTACAAATTATATGTAGGAGACAGTGTGAAGTAGACAGAGTTTAATAAATCAGGACCAAATCTTTCGACTACTCTTATAGAAGGACTGAAATATAGGCACAGCATAACACATTCATAAGGTGTGTTAGCTTTTGAAATGCTACATACATCTTGCATCCTTCCTGTGCTACTAAACGTCACATAGGGCCCACATGGTATTTCGCCAAGATTTCCTATCTTCGGCAAGTTTTTCAATCTCATCAAGGGATGTTATGCCTACTGAACTGGCCTCTCTTAACAACGTCCTCTTTAGAGTTTCACATGGTTGACCTCTTTTTCTTCAGCCTGTTGTGTTCCATTTGATAGCTTGTTTGGGGATTCTCTGATTGTTTCTTCTCATCAGATGACTGACATATGTTCATCTTCTTTTTCTGATCATCCATGAGAAAGGTTGTTTGCTCATCTGTCTTATCTCTGCATTGTTCTTGAATTCGTTCCACTTTATATCGAGTATTTTCCTTAGGCATTTGTTTTTGAAAGAGTCTAATTTCTTGTCTATTTCTTTAGTTGTTTTCCAGCTTTCACATACATAAATGAGGGTGGATATTACATTCGAATTGAATAGTCTTAACTTGGTTTTTGTGCTTATAACTTTTGAATGCCATATGTTCTCAAGATTCTTGAAGGTCAATGCTGCTTTTGCAATTCTAATTCTAACTTCCTTTCTGGTGTCACCATCCTGGTCTGTGTAGCTGCCGAGATATGCAAAATGGTTTACTTCTTTAACAGCTGTTCCTCCTACTTATATTTGTCATTCGTGGTTAATGAGAAATTTCATTATTTTTGTTTGTCCTTGTTAATTTCAAATCCTATTTTACTAGACATTGAAGACAAGGTATCTGTTTTTACTTGTATTGATTTCATATTGTCACTGATAAAGAGTTATGTCATCTGCAAAATCAAGATCTTCCAGTTGTGTCTCATGTACCCAATCAATGCCCGCTTTACCTGTGCAGCATTTTTTCATTATTAAGTATATGGCAATTCCAAAAAGCAAGGGAGATAATATACATCCTTGTTTCACGCCTGTTTCAATCTGGAACCATTCACTCAATACTTCTTCTGTGTTGACTGCTCAGACATATTCATTGTAGAGGTCACTAATGATGTTGACAATCTTAGACGATATTCCATATGTTCTTAAAATTCTCCACAATGAATCTCTGTGTATGCTATCAAATGCCTTTTTAATGTCTGTGAAGTTCTTGATTAATGGTCTGTGCTTTTCAATATGTTCTTCAAGTATTATTCTTAAAGTAAAGATCTGGTCGAGACAGCTTCTCCCTTTTTGAAATGCTGCTGTTATTCTCTCATTGCAGCATCCACTATATCTTGAATTCTGTTCAGAATAACTTTGCAAGATTACTCTTCTCCAGTTACTGCAATCGCTAAGGTTGCCTTTCTTCAGTATTTTAACAATGATTCCTTTTTTCCATTTACATACACCGTGCACCCTTTTTTTTTTTTTTCTTCCATTCATCTTTTGTTTGATGCAGTTGTCTTCTGTGTGAGTTTATTTAACAAATTAACAACAATACACTTTAAAATGAAAGATTAAGAACAGATAGAAGCTTAATTTAAAGAAAGAAACAGGTGATAATTTTTAAAAGGTAAATGTGAAGAGAGATTGGATGAACACACTTTATTTTGTAAGGTGGAAGAAATAGGCACACAGGCCGATCAGGCATTCTTATTTTTATCACTCAGCATTCAATGTATTGCATACCTAGCCACATTGTGTAAACTTATGTTCAAAATATTGAGCTAAAAATTTTAAAGGAGCAGACATTAGTGAACTAATATGTCTGTGTACTTTTTCCCATGCATCTTTCCCATCGCAACATATGCTTGTGAGAACTGGACACTTAACAAAACATCTGAGAAACATATAAATGCCTTTGAATGTAAATGCTACAGAAGAGCTCTTCAAATATCATGGACACAAAAAAGAACAAATGTATCCACACTACAAGAACTTAATATTGAAGAAGGCTGGCTAGTAAAGAGGACTAAACAAAGAAACTTAAATATTTTGGACATTAAACATCATGATAATCTAGAGAAGACCGTTTTGGAAGGGTACATAATGGGGAAAAGAAAGAGAAAGACCAAGGCGAAGATGGCTGCAAGACATCATTCAGTAACAAATAATGGATGCATCAGCAGCTTGCCATCTTTGCTCACAACCAAGAGGCCTACTGTTAGGGAGGCAAAGTTCCGCAAGGGACGTGCAAATGAACGAGTGAATGAACTTTTTCCCAGAAGACAAATAAATGGACAAACTAAAGAGAAGAGTACTATTGTTGGTTTTTCACCAGAAAGGCAGAAACATTGTGTAAATTGTAAACTTTTTGAAAATCTGAGCATAAGAGAATTAAAACAAAAAGTGTAGCACAGTGTTCAGGTAGATTGTTTTTGAAGAGCAGGTGTATCAAATTGTGGAATTGAGTGCTCTTTCAATCAACATGCTATGCATTTTGATGAGTTTGGAGATTGGTTTGAAAGGTTAAAAATATGGAAAATACTAGAAGAGATCACCAACTGAACTGATGGCCTGCATGAAGGATCGGGTACTCTGGAGAAGCATAATAGCCAACGCCAGTCAGCACTGCACCTGATGATGATGATGATGATGGTGTAAGGCATGGAACATTTTCCTGAAGGTGATAAAAAAAACAGTTTTTGAAACTTTAGTAGGCCTTTTCATCAGGAACATTTATTCCAAGCAAGGTTTTAGTATTTTTTTTTTTTTTTCAAGATGTGTAAATAAATATTTTAGTTTTTTTTTTTATAGTCTTTTTCAGACACATTTTAAAAATAAAATTAGACACAAAATGTAATTTTAAGAAAACATATTGCAGTGTTATAAAATTGCCTATCTCTCTGTATTTCAAATTACAGTATTTTATTTGTTTTAGCTTGCAGTGGCAACTTAATTCGGCATACAAAAGATTTACAAGAATGAATTACTATTGAATCTTGATGCCATATTGTGATGAGTTGAGGAAGAGTATATGAAATTTATGACTTCATGTTTTGTTAATGTTATAACTGTGGTCTTATATTCACATTGTATAATTATTTTTAGAATTTTAAAATAATTTTTTTTAGAAACTTAATAATGCTGAGTGTATAGATAACTATAGCTGTATTTAATGTTTTTCCACAATAATTTTGTTTGTATGTTTTAAAGTACTTACAACAAAAATAATTTCTTTTCTCAGAAACCTTGGTTCTATGAAACTATTTATGCATGGAGAGGCTGGCCTCATCATGTAAGCTTGTGGTTTTTTTTTTTAATTTGGCTATGTGGTTAGAGGATGAGCAAATTTAACTATGTGGTTAGAAGATGAGCAAATTTAATTATGTGGTTAGAAGATGAGCAAATTTAATTCTGTGGTTAGAAGATGAACAAGTTTAATTATGTGGTTAGAAGATGAACAAATTTAATTATGTGGTTAGAAGATGAACAAGTTTAATTATGTGGTTAGAAGATGAACAAATTTAATTATGTGGTTAGAAGATGAGCAAATTTAATTATGTGGTTAGAAGATGAACAAGTTTAATTATGTGGTTAGAAGATGAACAAATTTAATTATGTGGTTAGAAGATGAACAAATTTAATTATGTGGTTAGAAGATGAACAAATTTAATTATGTGGTTAGAAGATGAACAAGTTTAATTATGTGGTTAGAAGATGAACAAGTTTAATTATGTGGTTAGAAGATGAACAAATTTAATTATGTGGTTAGAAGATGAACAAGTTTAATTATGTGGTTAGAAGATGAACAAGTTTAATTATGTGGTTAGAAGATGAACAAGTTTAATTATGTGGTTAGAAGATGAACAAATTTAATTATGTGGTGCCAGTGTTATGAGCCTGGTCCCTGTTTATTTTTTACCCTGTCTCTTCCTTACTCCTTGTCTCTTTCTCCTTTCATTTTTCTGAACATTCTCTTCTTTCCCAGTCTGGTAACAAGTTAACAAAGACTTGTGTTGAAAACTTTAATGTCAACATTTACATTTTAAATTTCGTATTTGAAAATTGCATATTAGTCATTAAGTTGAATGCATGTCTCCAATTTCTCCTCAAAGTTTAACTGTAGTTTAGACAGTATAACATTTAACTGTAGTTTAGATAGTGTAACACAGGTTCTTTTTTTTTTTTTATTGAGGTTGAAACTTAAAACACCATTAGTATTGGAAATATTTCACACAGGTGGCATTTTAGCATACAGAATGGAAATTAACACGTTTGTATAATTTCTGAAACTGTTACATTAATGTTGGTTACAAATAGCTTTTGGTTCTTAACCACAAGAAATACTTCTATCATCAGGTAATGAGGAAAAGAATGAAAAATTTAAACCCAAATATAAGAAAAATCAAAGTTGCTGTTATAAATGACTTTGTAAAAATTTCCCAGAACTGGTAGATCTTGCAAGATTTAATACATCATTTTGTCAAATATCCATGTGACACCTGGATACATGTGTATACAGATGGATCTGCACACAAAGACATAAAGAATGGAGGGGCAGGAGCACATATTGAATATCCAAACAACACCACTGACAAGATTTCTGTACCTACTGGAAAATACTGCAACAACTATGATGCAGAAGTTAGGGCAGTTGTTGCTGTGGTTGAAAAACAATCAGACTCCAGAATTGATACATGCCCCATAGTAATTCTCACAGATGCAAGATCAGTACTGAAAGCTCTTCAGTGCAACAAACTACCAGACCTTAAGGATGCCTTGTCAAAAATTGGCTCACAACGCAGAGTCACCTTGCAGTGGATTCTATCCCACTGTGGGATACCAGCAATGAGAAAGCCTGGCCAAAGAGGGCAGTGAAATGGAGCAATCAGACATACCGATCACCTATAATCAGAAGAAAAGCATTATAAAAACCTACAGGAAGCCACAAATACACCACCACATGATGACTATCACATGCAAAACAGAAAGGAACAAGTCATCATTTTCCGTCTCCTAACAGGACACAGACGACTCTGAAGTCATATGTATACAAAGTTTAAGGTTGGTACTACTTCTCTTTGTACATGTGCCCAGGTGCCCCAAACTGTGGAACATATCCTCTAAAACTGCACCAACTACAAAACACTGAGAAGTAATTACTAACCCAGTGAAACCACCAAAGAAGATAAGCTCTATGGTTCCATACATGAATTATAAAAACAGTGAAATTTATCCAAGAGACAGGACTGCAGATGTAGACAGACAGTGTGTACAAAGAAGAAGAAGACATCATTTTGTAAGCAGCAAAATTTGATAAAAGTTGCAAATTCTGTCATATTTTATGTATCATCATTGAAAGATGCTTTTTTTAAATGAACAAAAACATAGAAAGTGTGTTTGGTAAGTAATGAGACTTTATTCAGGCAATCAGCAGGGCCGGGGGTTGGATTCTCTGAGCCTGAAGGTTAGTAGGGGATGTTAGGTAAAAAACTGATATCTCATCATTTGGCTCTGAGCTTTTATAGAGTGCAGATCGTTTGTGACGTGGACAGCTGTTTAAGCATCACGTAATGGTCAAAGTACAGAGGAGCGTCGAGCAGTGATAAAATTTTGTATTAAATTTGAAAAATCCACCACCGAAATGCTTGCTATGATACAGAAAGCCTAAGGGAAGGATGCTTTATTGAAAGCACAAGTGTTTCGGACACACAAGACGTTCAATAAAGGAAGAGAGAGCAGCGAGGATGAACAACGCACAGGGCGCCCATTAACATCTCACACTTCCGACAGTGCTGATAAATTAAAAGCAGTTTTGGACTGTGATCAACGTCTGAGTCTTAGATTGATAGCAGATCAAGTAGGACTTCCAAAATCCATTGTGCATGAAATTGTCAAGAAAGAATTGCACATGCAGAAAATTTGTGCTAAATTGGTTCCTAAAGTTTTGAGTGACAAAGAGAAGAAAAACCGTGTGTCGATTTCTTGTGAGCTTTTGGACTGTGTGAGGAGTGAACCTGATTTTTTGGAGAAAGTGATAACCAATGAGTACAATCTGGAGATGATAAGACAGAGCTCTGAGTGGCACTCCGAGTCTCCTCAACCAAAGAAGGCTCAAATGTGCAAATTGAAGATGAAATTGATGCTCATTGTCTTTTTTTGACACTAAAGGTATTGTTCATAAGGAGTTCGTACCACCTGGGCAAATGGTCAACGCAGCATTTTATTTGGAAGTTCTTAAACAGCTGAAGAACAGAGTCGTGCGCATCCGCCTGGAGATTTGCCAACACCTGGGTTCTTCACCATGACAATTTTGCCAAGCTGTGTGTCGCTGCTAATGCGAGAGTTTCTGGTGAAACAAACCATGGCAATGCTGTGCCAATCTCCATATAGCCTGGACTTGGCCCCAGTTGACTTCTTTTTTTTTGTTTTCCCCAACTCAAATCAAGCTTGAAAGGCTACCATTTTGGAACCGTTAATGACATGCAAGTTGCCGTGACGAGTGCTTTGAAGGAGGTCCCTGTTCAAGATTCCAGGCGAGCTATGATGCATGGTAGAACTGCTGGCAACAGTGTATTGATGCTCAAGGATGTTATTTCGAGGAATTTTAAGTATATATAAGTATATCTTGAGCAAATCGAATTTTATGGAATCGCTCTCATTACTTACCAGACACACCTTGTATTTCTTATTTTCATTTATTTCACTTTCATCTGCATATCTGCTGTGTTTTTTTTTTTTTTCCAACAACACACATCCCTCCTTTTTGTTAATGAAACAGTGCATCTCCCTTTATAAAATAGTTCACCTCCTTTGATAAAATAGTGCACCTCCCCTAATGAGATACTTTAGACTTCTCCTGATGAAATATTTAGCCCACCCAAGAAATTGGCATACAACATGAGCACTGTGAGGGTGATGAAGATATAAGTTGGTTAGTGCTACGCAAATCATTCCTGTTTTGTCATTTCTGTTAATTTGTTTAAGTTTGTTTAGATCCCTATGTGTTTTTATAAGTGCTTGCTAAGAAAAAAATATGACACATTTTGTCTTTATTTCAAAGCATGTTGCAGATGATGTCTATTGGTACTACATGGTTGAGGGTGCTTTCTACATCAGTCTGTTGTTCTCATTGTTCACAGATCACAAAAGGAAGGTAAGTGTCCATGCGTCTTCTTTCTGTTTAAAATGATTATTATTTGTAGCTTTGCTACAGCAGTTTCAAGGACCCTGTCACAAAACTTTGAAAGCATGTATAACTGACTAATTAAATTTGTGTTATTTGTTAGCTTATGCTTAGTAAATTAAGCTGTTCTCTGAGGTTTGTGAATGTTTACATTAGGTTAGTAGCTCTCTTCTACTATAGGTTGAAAGGCTAATCAGATCTGTAATTATAATAGAGTCACACTAGTAGAAAGTTTAATAGCACGCAATAATTAGTGTATAAGTATATAACTATGCACCATCAAACAATGTCACGCAGATGACACAAGCTGCCTGGCACTTGAGAACCGCTGCATTCAAAATTATGGGACACTAGAGCCACATGGGTTAAACTCGCTGTTTAGCTACACTTAACATTCTCATCAATCATTATAGTACTTCTCCACTAAGTCCACCCCTTCTTACTTTTCAAACTTCCTCACAGCATCACTCTGCAACCCCCTTTCCCCAATCATCTGTTTCAACTTCTCCCAGCTAGGTCAGTATTGTATCACTCTCTCTCCCCTCCCCGGTTCCCCATCCACCACCCCCAGTTACAACCAACCGACCACATATCACAGGTCTCTATTTAAACAGTCTCCACATTCTACTAAATCCATTCCTGACACACACCACCGGACAAGTCACACCTTACAGTTTACAACTAAGTAGCTGGACAAGTCACACCTTACAATTTACAGCTAAGTACTCTTTTTAAAAAAAAATTTTTTTTTTTTTTAGTAGTATTCATGTTAATCTATACTTTATCTCCTCTCTGTATTTCTTCGTCCTGTATGTTTTTGTATGATTAAGGCTCACGCCGAAATGTCACAACTTTGTAATCATTAAGTAATAAAGCTGCTCCTACTTTTTCCTATTTTATGCAAAGTTTAGTAGCGTGTCTTTGTAAGTGACCGAAAGGAATGATTAAGCAATGTTTTTGCTGTTTTATAGATGATCTTACAGTTTTTGTTTTCGGTTTCTCCTAGGATTTCACAGAAATGGTTGTCCATCATGTGGCCACGTTGCTGCTGATGGTAATGTCTTGGATGAATAATTTTGTACGAATTGGAACTCTTGTTCTCTTAGTTCATGATGCTGTGGACTCATGGATGGAGGTATGATTATTCTTGAACATTTATATTCTTCTGTGTTGGCAGGAACAGTTGATAAAAATCGTATGATTTAGAAAATAGCCATTAAGTGGTTTATATTTTTCAAGGCTAACCGCACAACCCTGTGCTCTGTTATATGTCAGCCTCATTGTTTTATGTTTGCTAAATTTGCACCTGAAACCATACTCTTGAATTATCTTTGTATAAAAAAAATTGTTTATTCATTATTATTTTTGTACATTAAGTACTAGATATAAAAAGAAAACTGAATATGTACGTTTGTGGCTCAGATTGGGGATCTGTGAGGGAACATTCTAAGTGATTCAATTTCTGCATCATGATCTTGTTTCCTTTCCAGGTGTCATGAGTTCAAATCCGCATTAAAAGACTAAGCATCTTTTTTTCGAAGCAGGATCTTTTGATACCAGGATGTTTCACCATCAGGACATTTTGACATCATATATTTATTTGCATAATTGTTGTTATACAATCAGTTTTTAACTTGCACAAGTTATTCCACCTGAATCGTATATCTTTTGATTATGAACAAGCAGGATGAAGAAATGTGGAGAAAAATCTTGGAGAACTAAATTTGATGAGAACTTATTACACTTATGCTGAATTTTTTTTTGCTTGTTTTGTTTTTGTTTAAAGTTGTTGTTGAATTGATTTCAGTTCCAGATTTTTAGAATACTGTAGAAC
Organism: Achatina immaculata; assembly: GCA_009760885.1. NCBI lineage: Eukaryota > Metazoa > Mollusca > Gastropoda > Stylommatophora > Achatinidae > Lissachatina > Lissachatina immaculata. The sequence continues at coordinate 7,869,628 of CM019691.1, forward strand.
TGATAGCCATGATCAGTTTCCATTAGACAGTAATGAGAAATAACTGAGGAAACATTTATTGATCACTAATTATTCATTCATAATGTTTGAAATATAAATCTGCTGAGTTCTGAAATGTCCTGTCATCAAAATGTCTCAGTTTAAAAATGCTGGTGATAAAAATCTGATGTAAAAAAAAGTCACATATGGTTTTAGTTGTTTGGATTCCCTCACATAGCCAAGTGGTTATTTATCCTATCAGAATTGTGTTTTAAGTCATGGTTGTTCTCTTGCTCTTCTTTGTTCTCTTTTGATTGATTGATTGATTGATTGATCTTTTGAAATAAAGATCAATCAATCAGTCAATCAATCTCTCATTATAACTGCCTCATATTTTTTTAGATTAATCATGCAATACTGTGCTTGATCACTAAACAATTTTAGTGTATGATTTAGAATCTAAGAAGTCTGTAAGATGTGTTCCATGTTTTTTGTTATCTTTCAACTCTTTTTGTTCCCTTTCAGTTATTTTATTCCATATTAATAGGCTTTGATGTTTAATGCCAGCTTGTTTGTCATCTAAATTGTTTTGAAAATGTTATATGTGTGTGGTTGAGCTTCACTTGTTGGGCTGAATAATGCGAATAGGCAATGTTCTGAGATTGTGATGTTAGTTTCTAAAAATATATGTGCCTGTTTTTCTCTGTAGAATTTGAAATTCGTTTCGTTATTACAAGAACCATAATGAAGAGAAAATGTCTAGCTGTACAATTTTAATGAGCTGCATTAAATGAACCTTAAATGAGCATGTTATTCACTGCACAGGCAGCTAAAGTAACAATTATTAATCTTTTGCATCAGGTTTATAAAGCAGAAAATAGTGTTCATTATTTCTTAGGCTAATAAAGTGGAAATTTTGACTTTTAAGCAGTTCAAGGAGTGAATTTTGTTATTTACTGCATAGACTGCTAAATTTTTCGCAGGCTACTAAAGTAACATATTATTCTTTATTCTGCAGGCTGCAAAAGTAACATATTATGCTTTATTCTGCAGGCTGCAAAAGTAACATACTATTCTTTATTCTGCAGGCTGCAAAAGTAACATATTATTCTTTATTCTGCAGGCTGCTAAAGTAGCATATTATTCTTTATTCTGCAGGCTGCTAAAGTAGCATATTCTTTATTCTGCAGACTGCAAAAGTAACATATTATTCTTCATTCTGCAGGTTGCTAAAGTAGCAAAGTATATAGGCTATGACAAGGTCTGTGAAATCTTGTTTTTCATCTTCATGTTGGTCTGGATCTTAACTAGGATGATAATTTTCCCATTTAGGTAAGTACATATTTTGTTTTCATGTTAGTATTTGTGGAATCTTCATGCTTAAATGTAAAGCAGTAAATAAATAATAACAGTGATTACTAGAGAACCACTAACGAATGTTTTATATGACTTTGTTTGACCAGTTAGTATTTGTTTTCATGTTGTCATTACATTATATTCAGTACTTTTCCATTTCTTATTATTAATTTGAAATTAGTTTTTTTTTCATGATTACTATAATGTGCTGCTGAGCAAGCTTCACCAACCCTTTGTAAAGTAAATCTTTTATAGGATGATGAGGTCCTAAGCAACAGATGGCGTTTATGTAAAGAAGAGCTCAGTGTCACAATTCAATTTCCTGTGTTGTATCAGTGTTCATCTTTAAGATGTCGTTAACTCTTCCGATACCAGGCTACCCTTTAGGGCAGTTGCTGTTTTCACATTGGAACCCAGGCCACCCTATAAGCCTTCTGATTTGTTTTGTTGAAAACTCGATGCAACTTTTCATTTAGCCAACCAGAACTCTTCTACTCCAAAGTTAAGCTAGTTTAGCATCCGGTCAGGCCGGAGATGAAAGGAAATCAAGAAGTGGATCGATTTCAGTGTAAATTTTTCAAGTTTTTTCGAGGTTGGTTGGTAGAATGGTCATATTGATCGACTAGACCTAGCTTACTAAATGTGTTTTTCACATCTGTAGACCTGTTAGATTTATTGGATATCAAAAGCATCCGCAATTATCGATATTTCTATACCGATATACATATTCTGCATTGGATTCTGGCACATTTCAGGTATGTAAAACTTTGATTTTAGTGCTGAGGCCTAAAAAATAATTTTAGCGCCAAAAAATCGTTCGATCTTTTCAGAACAGTTTTTTTTTTCTATTCTTTGTTTTTTTGAAATGATAAATAACTTCATTTATGGAATCTTCTTTCATTTCCACTTATTTTAATATGAGATACACACCACACGTGTTGATGAAGGAGTTTGTTTGTTACAATGAATTTTATAAAGGTACCCCCTAATATGAAAACACCCACTCGGCCATGTAACATCTGCATTGGTACCAATGTAATGTCCGTGTTTTTTTAAGTGGTATCGAAAGAGTTAATGCATGAGACTGTGGCTTTATTTTCACTAGTTTTGGTTTTAAATTAAGCAAGTTCCATCATGGATGCATAATGTTTACCACCCCACCCCCATTAGTCTCTGGATGTAAAGCTTCTGAACTATGAAAGAATTTGCTTAACAGAAACTTAAACTCAGGACATAGCTACATTGTACACATGTGGCATCTGAGCAGCATTGGATGACTTTGGCACACATTTGTTGGGTGTCCTGTACATTTGCCCCATCACAGTCATTGGTAATGCTGGAGAGAAACTGCCTTGCAGTAGCATTTTGAATATAATGAATATTATGTGGGTTATGAATATCCTTGGCATGTATTGCAGAGATGTCCTAGGAGATATGAGTAGTTCGAAATGTTTGATAGACTTAGAGGTTGGTATTTTCTTCATAAAAGGCAAGATTTTTACTTGAAGATTCTCTTTCCATAAAAAAAGTCAAGATTGTTATGTGCAGATTCTCTCTTCACTTAAAAATGAGATAGTAGTGTCTTCTAGGGTCTTGGTCCAATAAGGACTTTGTTACGAGATGGTCACTCTATCTCTCTTGAGTGCAGTTGTGAAGATGTAAGTGAGGTCAGGAAATATTTTTTTCTTATACACAAGCAAACAGTATCTTTCACATTTCCAAGATGTGTATCTTCATTAAACTGGCTAATCAGATTGATCAAAAATGTTTGGCATCTCAGTTTTGTCCACATCACTGCATGAACCTTCAATGGCTGGAAAAGAAAACAAATTGCATTCCTGTGCACAAGTGATGTGAGATGACATTTAACCATTCTCCCCCTGGGAACAACTGTGTTAAGAACACACTTATCTTAATATAGTCTTTGTAAGACGGGGAACATAGATCTGTTTGCTTAAAGACTCTGGCCTACTTCTGTAGCCCAGAAACCTGTAGCAATCAGCACTAACTGTAATTGTTATTTTTGTAAAATGTAATGTCAGGTTGGTGGATGGACACAGCATGATACATGGAGATTGCCGGCAGGGATGAGGAAAATCTGGCGTGAAACCAATGAATCCAGGACGTGACAAGCCTATAAGTCTTTACAACAATGGCTGTCAGAATGATGTAAACAAAACAGAGCCAGCAGACTATAGGTGGCGGGGAATGGACATCGTAAGGCACTCATCAGATTCCTCAGCCCAAAGTTGAAGTGTCTCTGTGGAATTGTCTCAGAGCCATCTGGCCAGCCAGCGCTGCATCTGACGTGGAGAAGGGGCTTAAGTACAGCCATCAGCGGGTGGAAAACAAAGTTTTGGCCAGGCCAGCCTACACCACTGTCTTCATGGCAGTCCGAGCAAGACCACAATCTGCCCTAGCGAGGAAAGGTGCTGAAGTCAGAGGTACCCAGCCAAAAGGTGCATTGCAAAAATCAGGGTACCATGCATCATTGCCAGTGTGCGTACAAAGAAGATTTAATCATGCCACTGCCTTTTTTTTTTTTCCAACAATTTGGAAGATCTATTCCATTAATTTTAACCATCATTTTTTTTCCTTCTTTTTTTCTGTAGAAATAATTTTGGTTTAAATCATCCATTTCTTGTACAAGCTCTCAATATTTTTTTTCATGGCGTCTCCATCCATGAATTTATGATAATAAAAAAATTTTTAATAGATTAATTGTATTGTGTTGGAGGGCACATAGATTGTATTGGAAAGTACATAGATTAATTGTATTATGTTGGAAAAAATGTTTGTTGTATCTATCATCTGCTGAACATTGTCACTTACTAGCTTCATTTGAATGCACTTTTCCAACAGAATTATACGTTCCACAATGTTTGAAGCTTTAGGAGAGTTTGAAGAAGGTGTAGTTGGCTGGTTTACCGTTTACACAGTATACAACTTCCTGCTCTGCACATTGCAAGTTTTGCACATAATTTGGTTCTACTATATTTGCATCATTGCATCAGATGCTTTCAGAGGCCAGGTCAGTATTTGCCACTGCTCATGTTTGCTTTGATAGAGTTCTTGCATATCTTATCTTGAAACCTTAAATGGCATTCACACCACTCTGAGGCTGTTAATCATATCTTATCTTCAGCCATTTATGCTATGTAATTCATTATTTTGCCCCTTTAAGTAAGCTTCATAATTTTTTTATTATTTATTGACTAAATAAAGCATTTTTGAAGCATGTGAAATGTGAAGAATCTTATTTTTCACATGAAATTAGTATTATTATATCATTACTGTATTTGGGACTAGGATCATACATTTCAGAATGTGAGTTATTTTAGTTATTTTACATTTGTTGACTATATAAACTTTAATACTATCATTTGAATGAAAGTATTTTAATGTTACTTTCATTCATAGCTAATGAAAAGTCCTGAAATGAAGAGAATGGCAAAATAAACAGCACAGAGTAGAATTTCTTTCAAAATAGTCTAGGTTTGAATTTCTTTCAGAATAGTTTTCCTTGATTTGTTAATAGTGTGGATTTGAATTTCTTCATTTGTTTTTGTTCCCCCACCCCCCAGATGAAAAAAGACTCCCGCAGCAGTTTGGAGTCTGCAAGTGAATCAGATGAAGGGCAGAGCAAAGAGACAGTCGAAAATAGTATGAACCACAGCAGAACTGAGAAGAACTTTAAGACCAGCCCGCCTAATGGGGTCATTAAAGTCAGCAACAAAAAGAAATCTTAGAGCGACGTTACCTGACCTCATGGTGGGGTATATCCTTCCATCTTTGTTCTTTTTTTGTATTAAAGTTTCCGGCTCTTTTATTAACTTAACAAATTTATGAAATTTGTATTTTTTGTTTTTTTTTTTTTGGGTTGTTTTTCAACTTTTCATTTTTTAAAAATACTGTGCTCAGATTGAGATTTTTCTCTACAGATTTCTAGTTTTTGTTTGTTTGTTTGTTTTTTGTTTTCAAGTGGTCACATTTATATAAATATAGCAAAGTTTGACTGTCTGCTTGTATTTTATTTTAGTTAAATTAGGCCTATTTGAAAGTATGTTTTTTTTTTGTTGAAATTTAAGATGGTGTTGGAAACAATTTACATCACAGAAAGGAGAAAAAAAAAACCTCAGCTAGGTACCCACTTCAATTACAGAAGCAGGGTTGTGAAGTTGATGTGCCAATTATTTTCTCTACCTTTTGACTCACTGAAAACAGCATGTGACCGACTCCAATTTTATACTGCCCGACTCACTTCTTCATGAATTGTACGTTGACTCAGCCCTAAACTGCTTTGTTCTCTCACTCCTTGACTCCACAGTCCTGTGCGTATGATTTATTTTATTCTTTTTAATTAATTATTCAAGCACATTTACACATCCAAGTATCATGTCTTCATACAAAATGGTACTGCTAACACTAGTATTTTGTGAATTAGTTTTAATGTTTGTATGTAGTCATTTATTTGGATGTCATATCTGTAGGTAGCCATCTTTTAAGTGATCTGTGTTATGTCTTATCTGTATGTAGCCATCTTTTAAGTGATCTGTGTCTCTGTAACTATGCAACTTTGTTTTAAAAAGCTGTGTTAGCAGTTCTTATAAATCACCTTCAAGTTGACTAATTTATTTCCATACTATGGTATTATGCTGCCTTTTCTCACTGAACTATAAATATCTTATTAGCATTTTAGGTTTTCACTGCATAAGGATCAATTTGAATAATTCTGGATTCATCAAGCAGGTGTGCCATCAGAGAATCAGTGTGTGAGATGAGAGACTATTTTTTAAAAAAAAAGTGGTGTTCAGAAAGCAATTGAGAACCTGAAAAATACTATGGTACAACTGCACAGCCAGAACGCATACACATAACTGCTCATGTTTTCATGCCATGTCCCATTGTCTTGTCCGTTCATCCTACCATTCGCTGAGCATAACGTGACAGCATCTAGCGGACATGGCAGTGCCTCATACATGTGACTGCTCTCATTGTGTGATGTTACTGTTCTTTCAAACCAGACCGTTTTTGCAACAGTAGTAGAAACACATAATGTGACAAGGTCTGTAGAATACTTTTCTGAATGACTGTATTGTGCAACCGATTTCGAAAATGAGTAGATCTTGTGAGAGTTAGGAGCTAAACTGCTACGTGAAGCTGTTCAGTGTTTATCGTATCCCAAAAACTTACAAGTGACCAAATAGGATCTCGGTATCATTTGGTTGTTAGTGATCACGTCCTGTCATATTACTGTTTATTACATTATTACAGTGAGAACTAGTTGTAGCAAATGGATTTTATAAATTTGTGCAAAACAGTAAGAAAGTCATTCCTGTATGTTATCTGTTGTCTCAATAATTAAGTTGTGTAAAAATTGCATGTTTAACTCTTTACCTGGTGAGCAGCATCTACAACATATAAAAGATCACAACTGCTGTCTTCTTCTTGGAATTTATGTGATTTGGGTATTTTAAACATTTACAACTAAAAATTACTCCAAACTATGGAACATTTATGACTGCAGTTATTTTATTTATTTATTTTTTTTATAAAAGCTGTTCAGATGGCTCATGCCAGGTAAGGGGTTAATATTTGTATAGCGTTTTATATTTAAAAAAAACGTCGCCCAAGAGTGCTTGTAGAAATCTGACATCAGCAAATACTCATTATAGTTTGTTTTTTTTTTAAATGCAATATCCAGGCATTTTCAGTGACTAAATATTTCTTTTCTACAAGTAAATGATCATATATATATCATATGATGTTATATTTTGTTTTGGTATGTATTTTTTTTAACTTTGGAAAGCAGCTTTTTTGTTCTCTGTTTAAAACATAGCAAAGGTTATTTTCCTATCTAAACTTTTGAAGAAGAAAAAAAAGAAGTTAATTATATAATATTTCTTGTAGTGATTATTAGTATAGGAAATTTGGCTGCCCACAGCAGTAGAAATGCTGTTCTTTTCTTTTAAGAATGATTTTTTAGAATGTTTTAGAAATAGTGTTGAGACAAGCGAGTTGAAACTGAAAATTAAAAAAATTATGTGCATACACACAGTTTTACTTGGAAATGGTTGCTTCACTGTTGCTTTTTTTTTTTTTTTAATGAGAACATGAGATTTATGAATACAAATTTGTTTTGGTACAAAAATGAACAGTAACTAAAAGAGAGTAAGAACAAAGAATAAATGTCATGATTGTAAATCTGTAAACTAAAATGGATGATCTGGATTATTAGAGTGATAGCACTTCAAAACTGAGACAAAATTATTGTAGAACAAAAAAGAAAAGAATGTGTCAGCATATGCTTCGATGAGCAGGGTTGTTCTTTTAATTATGATTGCAATCTTAAGTCAGATTCTTTAATTTGTACTTTTCATAATTTTTTTTTTTTTACTGTGAATTTATTACTAGCTGCATTTTCTCCCACTTTAAAACGTAACCTGATAATTTTTAATTGTGAGTTCTTAGTATTGATAATTGTTCTTCAATTTTCTGCACTTTCACTAAATATTATCCAAGTTATTTGTACAAATGATCAGGGTTTAGGTTGCATCTTTCTCTGTAACCACATATCCTTGCTTCTGAAATTAAAAAAAAAATTTTTTTTTGTTCTTTTAAACTATTGGCAACAGACCGAGACTTTCTTATGGTGACAGAATATTCTTTGACAGTTACATTTTTCTATGCTGAGTTTCATCTCAGTTAATGCATATTCCATACAGTGTAATTACTGTTTAGTAACATCAATTATTTCTACATTTTCATATACTGTGTATTAGCCATATTTCATGCTATTTTCACATCAGATGTTTCTCTAATACTGAGTTGATGAACATTTGTTTTAAACTGTTATCAATGAGATATTATTATAACTTTCATTTTCATCTATTTTTGCCTAATGAAAATGCTAAGAGTTACGCCTGCAATTTTTCATGAAAAAAGAAGTCCAGGAAATGGTGTTCGTTATTTGTTTACTGCTGTGCTTTCTATTTTTAAAATTTTTTTAATAAGTGCATGTAGGCCCAGTTATGTTTTGTATATCTCTTCCTGACAGTTTCGCAGCTGATTTTGTTCAGTTTGAAAAAAAAAAAAGGATTGCAATTACCATATCATGTAGCCTTTGCAAAAAAAAATAGTTATTGTTTAGTGATCAGTGTTACTGCCTCCCAAGTTTTATGAACTTTATTAAAGATGTGAAAGCTGCAGACATTTGAGTATAGTTTTAGAAAATTATTTCATAATTTATCCACAGATAAAATATTTAGTTTGTGTGGTCATGGATTATTTTTTTTTTTTTTTAAAACTCAGAGAAGGAAAATGTTCATGAAAGCACTTTTTTTCCCTGGTTGTTTCTGTTTGTTCTTGAATATTTTGTTTCATGTTTCTTTCCACTACTGTTTCTGTTTCATAGATTTTGTATTTTCTTACTTATTGATTTTAGCTAGGCTTAAATGGAAAACAAGTACTCACCAGATAGTAACAAGCCTATCTGTCACAGTTTTTTTTAAAAAAAATTTTTACAGGGTCAGAGCAGTTTTAAAACAAATGTTTTTACTATTTTAGAACACTTCAGACAGAAGTTGGTGTAATTTTGACAGACTTTCAAATAAAAACTGTTAGTTTTTCTGCACATTCAAACAAAAATTATTACAGTTTCAGCACTTTCCATCAAAAACTGTTAGCTTCGGTACAGTTCAAACGTATAAATTGTTATAATTTCATTGCACTTTCATCCTGTGTCATTTTCTTTTCCATTGACTTAATTTTAGATGAATGTGCAGAAGGTATACTCTGTATTAAAAGTGAGTGGAATAGAATTAACTTAGCTGTGATCATTTGTTCTGTTTTCTCCAAACAGATATGTGTCAATCAAAATCATGCAGTCAGTAAGTTAATTAAAAACATTAAAAAAATATACATTAAGCCATGCTTAGTTGTCAAAAGCAGACACTCTGTTTTGTATTTGTTAACTATATGTAAAATGATAGATTTGTGTATGTTTGAGGAAAAAATGCTTCTTTAGTTTGGCAATATTTTTTTATCACTTTTTTTTTTTTTTTAAAGGTCTGTTGAATAAAACTTTTAAATGATGGACATTATTTCCAGTTTTTATATATTTAATTGTTTGTAATTGGACTATTTTGTACAATGAAATTGTCCTGCAGCATTTCGTGTGTGTTATTGAACTAATTGCCGTAAGTGAATGCTTATCTTATCTTATATCCTTGCCGTGCCGTTAAACATCACGTAGGGCTCGCAAGGTAGTTAGCCAGTTTGTCCTGTTTTTGGCAAGCTTTTTAACCTCATCAAGGGATTTTATGCCTATTAGTTTGACCTCTCTTAACAATGTCCTCTTTAGAGTTTCCAGTGGTCGGCCTATTTTTCTTCAGCCTGTTGTGTTCCACTTGATAGCTTGTTTTGGGATTCACAGATCATTTCATCTCATCACGTGACCAACATATGTCCATCTCCTTTTCCTGATCATCCATGAGACTAGTTGTTGTTCGTTCATCTGTCTTATCTCTGCATTGTTCTTGAAATCGTTCCACTTGATGCCATTTTCCTTAGGCATTTGTTTTCAAAAGAGTCTAATTTATTGTCTATTTCTTTAGTTGTTTTCCAGCTTTCTCATGTATAAATGAGAGTGAATTGGATTGAGTAGTCTTAACTTGGTTTTTGTGTTTATAACTTTTGAATGCTGTATGTTCTCAAGATTCTTAAAGACCTATGCTGCTTTTGCTATTCTAACTTATAATAAGTATAATGCTTATACTTTGCATTACATTCTGTAAATCTGTGAAGCAGTAGATGATGAAGAAATTCTGATGTCTGTGTGCAGCATTCTGCGAAGAATCATTGATGTTTGCATGCTAATTTAAAGTAGTGTTTTGTTACTTTAAACAGTGATTCATTACTTTAAAGCAGTGTTTCATTCTGTGTCTAACATGAGGATCACACTAACTCTTTGCAGAGAAAGTGTTGGCAGCAGTTAAACAAGTCTGCAGAATCTGTGAAGAGATTATTGAGAAATATGTGAGTGTTTGTGATAATGGATATTTATTGTTCAAATACATGATGTGATAAAATCAGTAAATGTAAAATAGTCTCTTGTATAGTATCAGTTGACCACTCACTTAATGTGAAGTATTTTCCATCAAGTTGTGGTGTGTCATTAACATTGTAAACATTATGTTGTAAAACTGTGATGAAACTATGGCTGCTAGACAGTTGGTGTATCACCACATAATGTATCTCATATGGTTATTTTCAAACTGTGAAATTGCATCACAAAGATCTCATGTCAGCAATAGAATTACTTTAAATGGGAAAAGAACTGAATCTTTTGTTTTTTTCTAAAATGCTGCATCTGGGAAGTAGTGTGTAAGACATGCATATAGTTTAGTTAATTTGTATTTTGTGAAGGCTTTGTCTAGTTGCATCACTTAAGTGTGGTTGACAATGGCCAGTTCATTATGTGGTGACACATTATGTTACAAGAGTTACATATCTTCCAGGTTGTGCTGTGTGATACTATGTTTTTGATTATCTGTTTGCACGTATGTCATTACTGAGTCAGTGAACATGACGAGGTATGAGAGGAAAAGTGCCCGATCATGTGATTATTGTGTTTGTCGAACTTCCTCAAAAACAAGGACAGACAAAACTTTCAGAAATTCTAAAAAAAAAAAAACTTTTTTAAAATTGAAAAATTAAATGGGAAGGTTTGAATAATTACCAGAAGTGGACCGGAGAAAGTGCCCGTTTCCTTGTTGTTATTTGTGATGGCTGGCAAAGCAGATGCGGTGGAAATGAGATTAAAGGTAATATAAAAATAGAGATTTTGATATCATTTCTGTCAATATCCCTTACCATGTAATATATTGCGTGTATTGTGAAAATCAAGGAGTACTGCTTCATTATTCGCAGACATGGCAGTCTTGAACATCTAGAAGTAAATTGTGAAGCTTATTTCATATTCTGCTCTCTTTTATTATAACAATGAGACTTGATACAGTGCTAGAACTTAGTGTCTGACTTTTCACTAAAAGAATTAACACACAAAAAAATTCATGCTGAAGTTAATTGCTGCATATTATACTAAACATAGAACTAGAAGTGAAGATCCACTCTATACTAATCATTAAAAAGTGATAATAATAAAAGAAATATTATTTTAGGGAAGACATGTCAGTGCATAAATCTTCATTTTAATGAGCACAAAAGTGGATGGTGAGCCAGGTACTGAGGGTATATGTGCATTTACATCAGTTTTGTTTAACTGGTTCATAAATATCACAAGGAAGAGGATCAAGAGATCATATATTCAATATAAGATTAATAATAGAGAAATGCAGAGAGTTTAATGTGAATCTGTATTTATCTTTTATAGACTACTCAAAGGCTTTTGATTGTGTACAACACCAGAAACTTTGGGAAATAATGTAAAAAATGGGATTTCCAGTACATTTGATACAATTAACATTACTACTGTATCTAGACCAACAAGCAGCAGCAAGAATAAATGGTGAAACAACTTGGTTTGGCATAAAACAAGGGGTCCGTCAGGGGTGCATATTGTCACCTTACTTATTTAATTTGTATACTGAAAATATAATAAGGAATGTTAGAGAAGATGTAGACAAAGAATATTACGATGCCATAACAATTGGAGGTTATGAAATATCAGATATTAGATATGGTGATGACACAGTATTACTGTCCACAACACAAAAAAGGAATGGAAAAGCTAATTATGTCAGTCCGTAAGACCAGCAAAGAGCAGAACCTCTATCTTAATGCAAAGAAAACTAAATGATGACAACTGATAAAACAAACAAGGCAGCTGAAATATGTATCAATGAGGAAAAATTGGAAGAAGTTGAGAGTTTTGAATATCTTGGATCACTACTAATAATGGAGATGCAATGAAGGAAATTAAAAGGAGGACATCTATCGCTCTTCAGAAAGTAAAACAACTAAAGAATCTGTGGAGAGGAACAGACAGAACTACAAAAATATGATTTTTAAGGGCATGCATCTTTCCCATTGCAACATATGCCTGTGAGACCTGGATACTTAACAACAGCTGAGAAACACATAAATGCCTTTGAATGCAAATGCTACAGAAGAGTTCTTCAAATATCATGGATACAGAAAAGAACAAATATATCCATACTACAAGAACTTAATATTGAAGAAGGCTGGCTAGTAAGGATGATTAAACAAAGAAACTTAAATATTTTAGACACATTAAACGTCATGATAATCTAGAGAAGACCATCTTGGAAGGGTTCATAATGGGAAGAAGAAAGAGAGGAAGACCAGAACAAAGATGGCTGCAAGACATCATTGATATCTACAAGTGGATGCATCAGCAGCAGACCATCTTGCTCACAGCCGAGAGGCCTACAGGAGAGCTATTAGGGAGGCAAAGTTCCCCAAGGGACATGAAAATGAATGAATGAATCATAAACATCTGTGCTATGTACAGGGAACTTAATCTGTTCATAGCTCTCTTAATCTGTTGTAGCCCTAAGCTAGTGAAGATATGACTAATCCAGATTTCAGAATGATACAGAGGTTTAACATATTGTAATGAAGAAGTTTAGCAATAGAGATTACAGTAGGTATATTGGTATAATACTATATATTATTGCATTATCTTTGTTGTATGCTTCAGCATTGAAAAAGAAGTATTGTCTGTATCTGAAGAGTATCTGTTCTCAGAAATTTCTATAAGTATCAGGCATCATTACTATATGAAATGGATGCCACATTTATCAGATGTTAAATGTTAAAAGTATATGTTAACAGATTTCATGTAAAGAAAGTTGAGAGAGTAAGAAAATTAAGAACATAGAAATTTCAGAATGTAGAATGTTCCTGCTTCAAGTTAAATGTGATATACTGAGATGCTTTGGCCTCATCAAGAGATACAATAGCTTGGAGAGGTTGATAGTAGAAGGCATAGTGCCCGCTGAAAGAGAAGAGGGATAACCTTGCTGCAAGTGGACTCAGGACTTCACCAAAAGTCTGAATGTATCATTATGAGATGCTGGACAAACTGTGCAAGACGATTGCTTTCAGAAAAGTTGTGAGAGGGACATATCACGTGATGATGGGGTTATGCGCCACGAGTCTTTTTTTTTTTTTTTTAGTGAATCTGGCAGTTGTGTATGGTTTTCTCCAGAATCTTCTATGTGACTGAGATATTTCTCGATTATAAGTGTTATGTGTTGGCATGTAATGAGGTGGCTTCATCACAAACTTCACTTTTATAAATATGTACTGTGTTTAATCTTCTGTGCCATACATCTAACCATATCCATGCAACTGTCATCTCTTAATTTTTTTTAATGAATGCAAGGTTAAGCTTGCTTCATATCATATTAAATGCTACCTTTTCCCTTTATTTTTGTCTGAACCTTGAATTATACATTAAGAAAAATGAGTTTGACTTGATGTCATACAAATCAAATTAGATTTGATTTGGAAAATAATATATATTTCTTGTTTTCTGAAGCAAAAAGTGAAATGATATGTTATGTATTAAGTTGCAGAATAAACTGTTGTCACTTGTCAACTATCAACTGAGGTTAGTTTTTTTTTTTTTTTTTTTGAATGCACTGTTTAAAAAAGCTAAATGAAAACTTAAAAAAAAACAACTACCATTTTACACAGAGTTAAATGTTTTATTCAGTGATTATTTAGATTTTTTTCTTTATTCTGTTCCTTGCATTATAGAACTGATTTTATACCTAATTCAGAAGCCTCTGCAATATTTTACATTGTATCCAGTGTAATTACTCAGCCGAGTTTAAATGTATTAGGAAAATATCTAGGAACATATACTTGTTATTGGAACATGAAAATATTTATATTTCGCTGTTAATATTAGTAAATGTATGAAGTCAGGTGAGTCCAGGAGTCCAGTAACAGTCACGTAAAGAGATTCTCTCCTTTTATGTAACTGGAGCAAAGCTGGATGTTGCACTGAAGTTTTAACAATCTCTTGATGGTTGTTACAAGTTCAGGCAATATATCAAGTTTTTATATTTTCACTCTGTGTTAAAACTCTTGTGCAAATGTGTATAAACTGTATATCAATTTTTTTTTTTTTGTTCCTTGTTAAAGTAAGCAGAAATGTTAAAGCAGAAAAAAAAAATGTGTTGTGAAAGTCATATATTTGAAAACTCTTCTATTTCATGCTGCAGAATAAAAATGATATACGAGAAAAATCATATTTGTGTAGTAGATGTCAGATGTGTCACATGATATTTGTCTGACACCTGTGCCATTAGAGTCTTTTGTATAATGAATACAGTGGACCAGAGGTACTATTATAAAGCAGTACTCATGTATCCGTGGTCATTTGGTTGCAAGCCTTCATGCACATGCTTTAAACACGGGTAGTATTAAACCCTGTATGATATATATTTTTAACATATTTAGATATCTGCGATCTAAGAGATGACTGATAGAGAGACATTTCATGTTGCCACTCAAAAAGGTAGACGGACACAATATTTATGAATTCAAGTTAAAAATTTGTGATTTTTAAATACTTTTTGTCAAAATTATGGGTTACTGAAAACTTGTGGGTGGAGGTGATCTGTCAGCTGTATTACAAGTACATACCTTGTGTAGAACTGCTTTAGACAACAAGTCAGTGCGGATAAACATGTCAGCTTTTGATATATGAGCCAAGGACCAGAAACACTAGCAGGGGATATCTTTTTCAGCCAAGGAAACAATTTATAGCAATGAAGTATTGTTTGTCATAATGTGATCTGCAGGGTGAGATAATTGTGAGAAAACACATTTAAAAAAAAAAAAAAGAAAATAAATTCTAATCAGTGCTTTGTCACCATTTTCAAATTAAAGTCTGAAATATTCATTTTACAAATAAGTAAACACTGTCCATAGAAATTTAAGTTAACATCAATAAATGTAGAAAACCATCATTGATCTCAAAGTTCATCCAGCTCTTTGTAGAAATGAAGATCTCTGTAACTTCATCATTACTCTGTGGTGCATTAAAAAGAAAACAGTCATGGTGCCTTTCCACTGACATATGTCAGTTATTAGAAATGACATGTTTTTGACAGCTTCCTTTGCCATTACAGCCATTATTTACCCATTCTCCTCCTTTGCATTGGTTGTTTTTTTTTTTTTTCAGTACCTGCCTCCTTTTGACATTCTGATTTTTCTGACTATTGTAATAAGTTTCAGAGCTTTAAGCATTTATCATTAGTTGTTTGAACCGTTTAAAGGATTAATTTTCTTCCATATTAAATTCTTGTAGTGTGGATATTTTTTTTCTTTTTTGTGTCCATGATATAATATTAGACAGAGGTATTTCATGAGATGAAAGGGAATTTCACCTTCAGTAACATCTGCTTAGAAATGTATATTTTTGTGATGCTCCTAGTGGCAGGCTGTTGTTCTATTACAGGTTGGGTTCCATAGCAGAACCTAATATATTTCCTTAAGGTGATAGGACTTGCTGCTTGGGTCCACTGTAGGACCTCCAGCTGGCCATTTTAACCCATTCAATAGATGCCAGTTGCAGAAGATCGCAGGTTATCTATAAGATTAGAAGAAGAAGTTTCATCTTAGAAATTAGTATTGTCTAGCATGACTTTGTCTCATATAGTCAGTGATTACTGCAGAGTCATTAATGTATCATATGTAGCTTCATTTTGTGTCCAGTTAATGCTATTGTCCATCACATACAGATCCGATTGTTTCTTAGAAGAAAAGTAATAGAACAGCAGTATTTGATTTTCCTTCTTTCTGCTTTTACTTATTTTCAAGCAGATGACAAAACATCATTTTTTGCTATCCTTCATCATGGCCTCTGTGTTTTACTTGAGAATTTACTTATTTTAAGCATTTACTCAGTGTAAACTATGGATCAAAACCATACACTTAACAGTTATTTTTTAAAAACCCTTTTAAATGGCTAGTTATGGTCAAAGAGTTTAATTACTGCTCTTTTTTCAAACTAATAGTTGAATTATGTCTCTCTTTCAAAAGAGGACTATTGTCCAAGTTGTTGCTACTCTTTCTCAGTCCTTTTTGTAGAATTTCCCCCCATTGTGTGATGTTTTGTGAATATAGTTTGTATATTCACCAAGAAATACATCATGATCTCTGATTGTGTAAAGAAAATGAGAAGCATAGCCAAAGATTTCATGGCTGAGATTGTAAGAAATAATTATGAAGCTCACAAGGATTAATGTAAAGGTTTATTTGCTGAAACCTTCTGTATCATATATCAAAGATTTGGTGACTTTTTATTGTGCTATCACTGTCCATGATTTTTATCTCTTGGCCTTCCCCTGCCTTTCTTCCCTTCCCATTTATCATTCTTATGTTTTCAAGCCTTCCTCTTCTCATTACATTGTCCAGTGAATGATGGATTTAATTAGGTTCCTTTCTTCATTTGCTTTTGTTAGACATTCTCTGTCATCTCAGCTGTCCACTGTCTGCAGTATTCAGAACCTCATTTTAAAAAAATGTCATTAATTATATGAGGGAAACAAAACCCCAATATACTCAAATTAGCTACCACTTAATGTATTAAGTTATAAATCAGAATCTAGGAAAGTGCAAAAAAAATGTCTAAAATAAAGAAAATTGGCAGATGAAGTTGTAAATAAGTTGGGTTCTGCAGGTCTTCAGTTTTCAAATAGGATAGAAAAAAAAAAACTAGAGAAATTTGAAAAGACTAAAATGTTCAGTTTTAGCATGACTAGAGTCTGAACCTATGTCAATCAATGTCTGTTCAAGCTGGCTATGTTTTTATTATCTGATGTAAACCCAACACAATAAAAATGTCATATTTCAATATATTTTTTACATGAAAAAAAGCTTAACTCCATTTTTTCATATAATACTATCATTTCACAGGTTTTACAGATATGTCAGGTTTCACAATTTATGTTGCTTGGTCTGTTATGGTCTGCAATTCAGTCACCATTGATTAGAGAAAAAATGAAGAAATGGACACTGTATTTAAGAATCATTTTTGTTTTTTGTTTTCACTGGTGCATTCATTATATTTGTTTAAAAAGGTGCATGTAGCTAAGCCAATGCAGAACTTTGAGAAAACCAAGTAAGACACAAGAGCTGATAGTTCCAGTCATGATCCATTATTTTGTCCTAGTTTGTTCAGAAGCTGCATATCCTTCACCAAGCTCATTACTTTCACAAAAGTAACAAATAACAGAGCTAAAGTAGATCCTAGAAATAAGAAGTAGAGCTAAAGCAAAGAAGATCCAACGGTACTAAACCTAAAGAACAGGAGATCCTACAAATAGCAAGACTGAGTGAGTTTTAGAGACCACTGCAGTTTAATTACACTCCATGATTTTTCTTTCTTGTTAGAGTGTTATCAGAACATCTATGTTTGGTTTAACAGAAAATTGATATACTTATATCTGAACACATTTATCTTAATACTCATGGTTATTCTTCTGTTTGGCCATCCTTCGTGGAACATACAAAATGATACTCTTGTAGTTTTGCTTATAAATCTCAACAGATAACATACTCATAGCTACAGCAGTATGTAAATAACATTCTCATAGCTACAGCTGTGTGTTATGTGGATTAATGAAAGCAAGGCCTGCTTTGAATTTTCTTTCTTCATTTTGTTTTGTATATCAATCTTAGTTCATTCATTTATTAATAAATGTGTGGTTTTTAATAGTTTAAGAAGTTCTCTAGCTTTCAACTTTGTTCTCTTTTTTTTTTTTTGACGTTGTATTCTGATTTTAATAAATATTGTTCATTTTTCTATTTTCATGAAAATATTTAAAATGATGTGATTGTGAGATGCAAAGGAGAGCAGTTGTTTTATATTTTTAAAAATATCTTTCAGTCAGGAGCATTATTTGAAATTTGGAGAGATCAGACATGCAAAGTAGTGATTAAATGTTTAGTGTGCGAGACATAAATTAACCTTGACTCACCTTGACAGAGCCAGCAGTCGGAGAAAAAGATGTCTTTTGATTGGTTTTAGAAATTGAGCGAGAATGGTGGAGGAATTTAGTTCAAATTTGATTGTTACTCTTGTTTTGAAGCATACTCTGTTTTATTAAAACATTCAAGAACAGTAAAGATTTTTTTTTCTTTGTTGGGTAAAAGTTGTGGTTGTATGATATTCATTTCAAAGAAGGGAAACATTTTACTTCAAAAACCTTCTTCACATATTTTCTGTCTAAGTCATCTTTATGTAAAAGTTTTCCATCCAGTTTTTCCACTGTGCTGTGTCATTTTTAAAATATATCTTTCTCTCTCACACTCACATACATACGCCATAATAAATTCATACATATATAAGTTTCTCATCTTTTAATATCCTCCATTTTCTCTCTCTTTCATGCATGCACATAAGCATTCACACACACCTGTGCAAATTCAATTTTCCCATCTTATGCAGTTTAATAGTACATTACGCTCCTTTGCTGTTAGCATTTGTTCGGTGGTACAGGTCTGTTTTGCTTTATCTAAAGAAAAACTGCACCATACACCTCTGTCTACCTTTTTTATTTAAACCAGTTTTACTGCAGTCACCATCCCTTTTATCTAGCCTTAAATATGCAATGTAACAATTTCTAAATCGAAGAATAAGCCCATAAAGTAAATGAAGATGTTAACTCTGATGACCTGGAGAACTTGTAAGACTTTCATCTGACTTCAGTCCTGGGACCAAGCTGGATTTAACAAATTTTCTCGTTTTTAAAAAAAAAAAAAGTGTCAACATCATTCACTGCAAATGTCCAAAATTGTGTTACTTTTATATTTCTAAAATTCCAGATTTTGAGTTATTTTATAGTTTGTGCTGTGGTGTGGATATTGAAGCACATATGAGTTGGATACAGAAAGTAAACTTGCATGAATTCATAGAGTAGACCCACATCACAAAAGGGGCTGTATTGATCGACAATGTGTCATTCCTCCAGCGCAATCATTTTGGCTCCCATGTAGAACTGTCGCCAGGATCAGTCCTATCTGCATCCTGCATTCCTGCGGCTGTAACCCCACAGCCTCATGATTTAGATAGGGATCAATATGTTCCTTAAAAGTGGAGGAGCTCCTCAGAAAGAAAGAAAAACTACCACATCTCTTCCATCTCATGAAGCCAGTATTACAAGTGTCACCATGGCAACAGCTGTCAGGAATATGCAGTTTTTTTCAGTACTGATACACTGAGGTTTTCTTTCAGCACTGATACACTAAGTGTGGTTTTCTTTCAGCATCGATACACCAAGTGTGGTTTTCTTTCAGCATTGATACACCAAGTGTGGTTTTCTTTCAGCATCGATACACCAAGTGTGGTTTTCTTTCAGCATCGATACACCAAGTGTGGTTTTCTTTCAGCACTAATACATGAAGTGTGGTTTTCTTTCAGCATCGATACACCAAGTGTGGTTTTCTTTCAGCATTGATACACCAAGTGTGGTTTTCTTTCAGCATCGATACACCAAGTGTGGTTTTCTTTCAGCATCGATACACCAAGTGTGGTTTTCTTTCAGCATCGATACACCAAGTGTGGTTTTCTTTCAGCATCGATACACCAAGTGTGGTTTTCTTTCAGCATCGATACACCAAGTGTGGTTTTCTTTCAGCATCGATACACCAAGTGTGGTTTTCTTTCAGCATCGATACACCAAGTGTGGTTTTCTTTCAGCATCGATACACCAAGTGTGGTTTTCTTTCAGCATCGATACACCAAGTGTGGTTTTCTTTCAGCATCGATACACCAAGTGTGGTTTTCTTTCAGCATCGATACACCAAGTGTGGTTTTCTTTCAGCATCGATACACCAAGTGTGGTTTTCTTTCAGCATCGATACACCAAGTGTGGTTTTCTTTCAGCATCGATACACCAAGTGTGGTTTTCTTTCAGCATCGATACACCAAGAGTGGTTTTCTTTCAGCATCGATACACCAAGTGTGGTTTTCTTTCAGCATCGATACACCAAGTGTGGTTTTCTTTCAGCATCGATACACCAAGTGTGGTTTTCTTTCAGCATCGATACACCAAGTGTGGTTTTCTTTCAGCATCGATACACCAAGTGTGGTTTTCTTTCAGCATCGATACACCAAGTGTGGTTTTCTTTCAGCATCGATACACCAAGTGTGGTTTTCTTTCAGCATTGATACACCAAGTGTGGTTTTCTTTCAGCACTGATACACCAAGTGTGGTTTTCTTTCAGCACTGATACACGAAGTGTGGTTTTCTTTCAGCATTGATACACTAAGTGTGGTTTTCTTTCAGCATTGATACACTAAGTGTGGTTTTCTTTCAGCATTTAAACACTTAAGTGTGGTTTTTTTTCAGCATTGAAACACTAATTGTGGTTTTCTCTCAGCACTGATACACGAAGTGTGGCTTTCTTTCAGCATTGATACACTGAATAAAATGTGGCTCTCAGTCACACACACTCATATGCTGAGTAAAGCTGCTCCTCCCCCCCCCCCCCCCCCACCAAACCACCCACCCACACGTACTGAATAAAAGGTGGTTTTCCTTCAAAATACTGATACAGTGAATAAAATGTTATTTTACTTCACATATATACACTGATATAGTGAATAAAAGGTGGTTTCCTCTCACATGGATACACTTAAGCTTTTTTCCTTCAACAGAAACCAAGAGTATACTCTTGTGCTTATTAATTAGTATATTTTAAAGATAGTACATTTTCCTTCCAGCTCACAGAAAGGTAGATAGTACATTTTCCTTCCAGCTCACAGAAAGGTAGATAGTACATTTTCCTTCCAACTCACCAAAAGGTAGAAAGTACATCTTCCTTCCAACTCACAGAAAGGTAGAAAGTACATCTTCCTTCCAACTCACCAAAAGGTAGAAAGTACATCTTCCTTCCAACTCACAGAAAGGTAGAAAGTACATCTTCCTTCCAACTCACCAAAAGGTAGAAAGTACATCTTCCTTCCAACTCACAGAAAGGTAGATAGTACATTTTCCTTCCAGCTCACAGAAAGGTAGATAGTACATCTTTCTCCCAATTCACACACAAGTTAAAGTGCATCTTCCAACAAACACAAAGGCAGAACAAGCTTCTATTTTCTCTCTTTCTTTCATCATTGTTTGACAACAGATTCTTTTCACTGACAATGAACAACAGTGAGACAAAACAACAGAAAACTAAATCATACAACACAGAATTTCCAAGTTGCAGAGAGGATTTATTTCATTTCCCCAAACCTCAACATTAATGCAGATTCCTGATATTTAACACAAATATGCCTGTCAAGACAACATCAAAATGTATCTGTGAAATAAATTTTCAGCTTTCAGTGTTTGAGAGCTGTCAAAACTGGGTGAAATGATGTGAGCTGTACTTAAACTTGGCTTTGACTTGAAAACTGGGCAAACTGTACTGTAATGTTTTAATGTACTTCGACATAACTAAGTATACAATTATTCATTATGTGTAATGTGTTAATAAAGTTCATTAAAATGTCACAAAGAAGATACTGTCATTTAGTCTTTCACAATAATGTATTACTTCTGTTTTTCTGTCACAAGGAAACACCACACGTTTTGATCTGTCACTGAACATCACACGACACTGCTTTTATCATTTATATGACACGTTAAGTGCTATCTGTGCTAATGCATTGCATTTTCCGTCTTTTCAGTTATCACAAGTACTGAAAAATTCATTTTAAAACTTATCTTCTATGTTATGACGTAAGCAAAAAAATATGTGCCACAAGTTTTTTTTTTCTCACAAGTTGAGAACAAATTGTCTCTATATGGTATTTCTGAAAAAAAAAAAACAAAACAAAATATATCTATCTTCTGTTAAGTAGTGATTTCATAGAATTCATTCAAGAAGGTATTACTTAGATGTTAACAGGATAATGGTAAAATGTTTAAAATTAATTTATAAACTTTTCAGCTTTGCACGTCCAAAATACATTGCAACACTTTCTTTATCTCCTTAGAAATAATGCAGTACTGACAAAGCTTTATAATATAATGTAACAAGAGTTTGAATAAGCTCTTTTGTTGTACTCTAAAGCAGAGGTTGGGTTAGCTGATGGCATTTAAAAAAAGAAAAAAAATAATTTGGATTTTTATTCACAGAATCTGTAATATCACAATATTTTTTAGTAACATAAGAACAGATGCAGCAGAGACAAAAATCATCAGTAACTTGATACAAGATAAAAGTTAATAACAGATGAAATTCAGTAACTTTTTTTTGTGGTATATACTTTTCAACTGTAGTTATTTGGATAACATTTTTAGTTACTGTAAAAAAAAAACATGTTCAGAAAACTAAAAATATCAAGTTCATTAAAAATGAGATAGCTGCACCTGTGTTCAGTTTTAAATATTTTGGCTTTGTGTTACATGATAACAGAGTATTTTATCAGAAATTAGATTAGATCAGACAACACAAAATGAAAAGATCTAGTATTACCCAAACTGAAAAAAAAACCAATAAAGCTTCCTATTTTTGTGTTCCAAACTGCGGCGTGATCTTTCTCTTTACTTTTCATTCAAGCTGAACTGTCTAAAAGTCAGTTTTTCCCATTGCACTATCTGTACTTTCCTTTTCTTTACTTTTAGGATCTTCATAAGGATTTTATATATCATTTAAAACTGTCTCTACCCTTCCAATTATAAAAGAGAAGCAGAAATACAAGCCTGGTTTTAGGTATGAGAAAGAAATATTGAGCTGTAAGTGATGCAAATGCTATGAAACTTAGATACAGCGTGTATATAAAAATGAAATAACCGGGATTGTTTTGAATTTTTTGTTTATAAGCCTATTACTATAGAAGAGCCAGCAGCTGCCTAGAGACAAGAAATCAAAACACAAAGTAGACAATTCAAAAGTGTCAGGTACTTTGTGTTTCATTCCCTTCTTCATTTTTTCTTATCTTTTTTTTTTCTATTTCTTTATTTCCCTAAAGCTTAGTGGACATGAATGAACATATTTTTATATTATACATTCCCAGTGAAGGAGCAATATTCTTGAACATTCACAGAATTAATGAATTCCTCAAAGATTGTTGGTGCTGAGAAAAAAAAATAATCTGGCAATGAATTTTTACCTATTTTATTTTATATTTTGTTTCTGACATGACAGATACAAATAGTGTAGTTTTCAGCTCTTCATTCACACTTTGACTTAAACCACTGATCATGGAAACATAAGAACAAACAAAGAGCAAGACAACAACAAAAAAAACACGGTGTTATCTCTAAATCATTGCAAGTCTTGATACTAACTGACTGTTTGTTGGGCACTCTGAAGTTATCAGAGATTAAATATGCTTAGATAAATATTAGACAAACATTTGTACCTTTTTAACACCAAAATCTACAATAATAGATGAGCACATTTTAAAATCTATAATATCACATCATATTAGAACTCAAATGCTGTATTATTTTTTAAAAATCCTAACATAATTTTAGGTACTTTGGCATTTTGAAAACAATTTTGAAACAACATGTTTTAACACTTGGTGGGATTATTTTTTTCAATACAGCATCAAATCACAATGTCCTTAGCCATGGCTTTTTAAACAAAAATTATGACACAGAAATGGCTACATTTATTTCTACAGAAAATTTAAGACACACAAATACCTCAGTATATACCGCTTCAAAATGCTTCAGTGATGAATCTCACAAGTTATTTCACTAAAAGTGCTCAAGAAACTGTTCAGCATTCTTGGCTATCTACTTTAATTAATCAAAAGATAAGTTATTTGGTAAGTGATTTCTATATAGAATATTTCTATAGCATGTATAAATTATGTACCACTACTTTACATTCATTTCACTCTAGAAGTAGAACAAAACTGAGTTTCCAGTTCTGGTTATATATCTTTTAGGGCTAGTATTATTGCTGCAGAAATTGTTTTGCTCATTTGAAATGAAACAAGATAGAGAGAATATGTTTTTTTCATAAAATGAAAATATGAATGCTAATATTGCATTGCCCCAAACACAGAACAAAACATGAAATAACAGAAACAAAATGCATGCGATGTGTTTCTAAGATTCTGTTTCTTTTATTTATTAAGCATATAACTAATTCATGGAGTTAGCTTAATGGCCTTCATTAAAAAAAAATGTAATAATAATTACTGCTGATGGCTGCAAAAGTAAAGTATTTCCTTCTGAATTATGCTTTTTCAATATGTTAGAATCATTACTCATAAGTAAGTTATTTAAATATAGCACTTCAAGAAAAAAAACACTGATACCAACACTTAAACACCACAAATACACCATTTAAAATGGAAAATGGGGAACATCTCTTTCCTTTCATAAACTAACTACAGTTATCTTGTCTCTGTTGTCAATTGTATTTTAATACTCAGTTATCTTAGCCAGGGGCAAACACCATTAATTTCACCTCTTGATCCGAGTCAATACAGCCTAGAAGGACAATTAGTAAGCCACAAAAAATATGCATGTTTTAGACATTTTTTAAATGGGGAGTGGGGAGAGACTGCTGAAGTCTAGTTCATGGGGTTTTGAACTTTAAAATTAAACCATATTTTTTTCTAAAGGTTTATCCAGAAAAGATGAAACTTCACTGTGGAAGAGCTTTCAGGATAGCATGGACTTCCTCAGCTACTGCGGCCAGAGAGAACTGGAATTGTTCCTAAAAGAGAAGATTCATTTGTTATTGACTTGCCTGCAGAAATGGCAACCTAATTACTATTTCATTACCCATTGTTACTTTACTGTAAAAAAAAGACCTTATAAAACATTTATTAACTGCAAAAATTAAATAAAAAAATAAATGCTCATTATAACATTTAATTTTATAACTTATTGCTGATCTTTTACCTTTAATGAACACAAAAATGTTACCTTGGTCTTCACCACTGACATTCGTTGATCACGAATGTGCTCAAGAGTCGCAGCCATGTCAATTTCCTTTGCTCCTGATTGCAGCAAGGTAATAAAAGACAATGAGAAAGAAAACAAAAATATTTTGGTACACAAATTTAAAAAAAAAGCATGAGAGCTACTACCACTCAAATCATGTTTTAGTACAAATATTAATGACTTAGAACTAACACTCCTGACAAATGACATAATGACATACAAAGTTCACTAGTGGTTTACAAAGTAACTAATGAATGGGGGGAAAAAAGAAAAGAAATATCATCTAATAATCTAAGTTTAGATTACTTGATAATTCAGGTGGAAATAATTTTGAAGAAAAAAAAGTTATATTATTACTCACTGGCAGTGATACAGAAGCTAACTTAAGACCCTAGATGGTAGCTGATAAAGAACAATTATTAAAGTAATAACTAGACATAATTTAAATTTTACAGAACATTCCTAAAAAAGCTGATTATAATGAGACAGTGATATGAAGACTGTCATTGACAGACATTTAAAACATAAGATAACATAAGCGCTTGAAAAGCAGATGGCTAGGAAAAATGGGTACAAGTTCAAAGGCATGACAAAAAAAGGAATAGGAGTGTACTTGGTGGTTTAAAAAAATGATGAAAGCTGGTCTGCATTAATTATGGATAGCATCAAGAGATGGGCAGAAGATGATCTGTCCAGTAGACCAACACATAAGAAACAAAATGCATTTGAGATTCATTGCATATGATGATAACCATCATCACATTACACGAATTATCTTAAAGACTTTGGTACTGGTAACAAAGTATGTGTAGTTTTAACTATTCCTACCATGAATAACATAGATAGCTTTGTGAAAAATTACAAATAGAACCACTCTTGTTCAGCTTTGTTCAAGTTTTTTGTTGTTGAGATTCATCTCTTAAATTACAAATTAAGCTAAATATAGGCATAGTGTCATTTCACCTGATAAAACATTTTTGTGCTGTTCTGAACATTTTTTTTTATTTCTCTGATGGGTAAAATAGTTAAATTATGTACAAAATTATCACTATGTAGTTTAAAACTACACCAACCCTTGGCCATCTTGTTGAGTACCATGTCAATGAGACAGTAGGTTCCTGAACGACCACAACCATCACTAATGAAAAGAAAAATATCACCAAATTACATATTATTATGAAAATACCAATACAAATAATGAAATCTGTCATAACTTATGCACAAAATAACCAAATGCGTAATGGGAGAAATGCTAAATATAATAATATGCAGTTTGTCTACGATCTTTCTTTAATACCCTGAAGTATTGCAGAAAAAGTACATCATCAGTTTCTCATTACATAGAGTGAAGGCAGATATCATTTTAAAGTGTCTGCTTTCCTCAGATTGTCTTATTTCTGTCCCCATAAACTTGCTATTGTATATATGTCCAGGGTGCTGATAAAACTTCACCCACATAACATATCCAGACAGAATATATATATTTACTGTATATTCACTAGATTCATACTACAAGAGCTTAATATTGAAGAAGGCTGGCTAGTAAAGAGGATTAAAGAGAGAAAACTTAAATATTTTGGACACATTAAACGTCATGATAATTTAGAGAAGACCATATTGGAAGGATACATAATGGGAACAAGAAAAAGAGGAAGACCAAAACTAAGATGGCCGCAAGAAATCATTGACGATCTGCAAATGGACACAGCAGCAGCAGGCCATCTTGCTCACAACCGAGAGGCCTACAGGAGTGCTGTTTGGGAGGCAAAGTTCCGCAAGGGACATGCAAATGAATGAATGAATGAATATTCACTAGAACTGTCTCAGTGATGTTTCAAGTCACTGTATCTCATCTCTCTTGAGTCACTTCATTATTTCCACCTGGGAATAACTGTTAAGAACAAACCTATCTTAACACAGTCTTTTGTGAGACAGGGAACATGGATCTGTTTGCTGAAAAACTCTGACCTACTTCTGTAGCCCAGAAACATGTAGCAATCAACACTAATTGTAATTGTTATTTTTGTAAAATGTAATGTCAGGTTGGTGGACAGATGAGGACATGGAGATTGCCAGCAGGGATGAGGAAAATCTGGTGTGAAACCAATGAATCCAGGACGTGACAAGCCTATGGGTCTTTACAACAATGGCTAACAGAATTGTGTAAACAAAACAGAGCCAGCAGACTATAGGTGGTGGGGAATGGATATCATTGAAGCATTCATTCAATTCATCATCCCAAAGTCAGAGTATCTCTGTGGAACTGTCTCAAAGCCATCTACCCACCCAGTGTTGCATGGTGGATCTGACATGGAGAAGGGGCTTAAGTACAGCCACCAGAGGCTGGAAAACAAAGTTTTGGCCAGGTCAGCATACACCACTTTCTTCATGGCAGTCCGAGCAAGACCACAGTCTGCCCTAGCAAGGAAAGGTGCTGAAGTCGGAGGTACCCAGCCAAAAGGTGCATTGCAAAAAATCAGGGTACCATGCATCATCACCAATGTACGTACGAAGAAGAAGAAGAAGATTTCATTATTTTTATTACGAACACTATCTCAGAAAAGTTGATTTTATATATTGTTCCTTGGCTAATTTCAGAATTTGACTCTGGGTTACAAGTTTTTTTTTTTGGTACTATCTTCAAAAATGATTACTGAAAGCGGCATAAAATAATTATTCTTGAGTGAAGCAACTGATTAATTTAGGATAATAAAGCTCTTGATAAGAGTCCAGTAATACACATGTTATCAAAACTGCTAATTTTTCAAGTTTTTTCAATTTGATACAAGAGCCAAAGAGGCATGAGAAAGCCAATCAACTAATAGTTTTAGTAGGCTGATATAAACATCTGTAGATCTGAGTAACATCACATGGGAAATGCACCTCTGAAATCAAGAACAAAATACACCAAGCCAAAACAGCTTTCAAACAAATGAGAAACATCTTGTGCAAAGCATCTCTATCATGGAATATCAAGAAGAGAGTTCTAAAATTCTACATTCAGTCTATCCTCCTTAATGGAAGTGAGGCATGGACAATCAACAGCTTGATGGAAAGATCACTGGAGGCAACAGAGATGTGGTTTCTTTGAAGAGTGTTAAGAACACCATGGACAGCTAAGATGATAAACAGGGAATGTGTAAGAAAAGTAAATGTAGAATTAAATCCTTAAGAAAATGACAGTCATCATTCATTGGACATATGTTAAGATGAGGGCTTGAAAACATCATAACAACAGGAAAGATAAATGAGAAGAGAGGCAGGGGCACAACAACAAACAATCACCAGAGATGATGGAAAATATCAGGGGCCAAGACTTGTTGAGAAGCATGATTGCCAATACCTACTGGCACAGAACATGATGATGAGGGTGATATAAAATATAAAGATCTGTTAATAGATCTGTTACAATTAGTTAAATGAGATTTGGAGAATGGGGGGGGGGGGAGTGGGGGAGAGAGAGAGAGAGAATGAATCAATGCAGCAACATCTATCTTCTTCTTCCCACATCCTTCCCCTGTTGTTAAATGTCACATAGTAGTTCACCAAATTTTCCTGTTTTCGGTGAGATTTTCAACCTCATCGAGGGATGTTATGCCCACTAAATTGGCCTCTCTTAACAAGTCCTCTTTAGAGTTTCACATGGTTGACTTCTTTTTCTTCGGCCTGTTGTGTTCTACTTATTGTTTCTTCTCATCACATGACCGACATATGTCATCTCCTTTTTCTGACCTATGCTATTACTGATATTATTGTTCTGTCCTCAGTATTCTAAAAGTAGCTTGACACAACAATGATCTTTGACTAAATATACGGAATATAATGTACTGTTGCAAATCTTACATTATTTCAGTATAAACAGCTCTTATTTAAATGATATTACTGGCATTAAAATAAGAATTTTGGCTGCATAAATAATGTCAATATAAACAGCAAAAATAAAGGTAATTTAATATGTATAAACATATACAATACTACATATAACTCCATGAAAATGAGCAGTTAAGCTTGTACCAACATAAGAATTATTACCTGCATGAACATCAGTGATGGTTTTGTTTCAGTTTTCGCAGTACTGTCAGAAAGATAGCAACAATGTTGCACATATCTGATTGAAGCAGTTGGATTATCTGCAACAGTATAAATGCAAGCAGTTGTTCCCGACACTCCCCACATGCCTGTAGCATTGCTGCACCAGCATTACTGATAAAGACAAACTTCATAACTCACCTGCAGTGGACAACAATGGGACAAGATCGTCCACGGAAAGACTTGTTCACTTTGCTGTGAGAAAAAGTATTGCCAAAAGTTAGAACAGGGATCTGGCATTGAATGCATACATAAATTGTAATTGTTTTTGCATTATTCTTCTTCATTCAGCCTGAGAAAAAAAATCAGATTTTTTTTTCTTCATTCATTTCCTAGTTTGTGCCAAGCTTAGAAAAAGGACCAACAGTTATTTCTGATCTGCCAGTATACAGATGCCTTGAAGTGTGTATAAAAGTTATCATGTGTTTTCTCTGAGTCATACTTTTGATTATGCAGCCTGTTAATCTGTTACACTCTTCCTTGTCTATTTATTTTTAAAACTAAACATCTCCATTTTGAAACATAGAACTAACTCTGCTCTTTATATAGAGTTATTGAGAAACATGACTGCAAATGCTTATTAATGTAGCACCTATGAATGAGTGATGTCTTTAATTCTTTATTACTACTTCTTATGATTAATTGTTTTTTTCCTTCCATTTTTTTTCTTGTTTTACATTTCATAATTCCATAACACTTAATTTTCTCATACTTTTAATGCAGAGTGAAAGTCTTTCTTAAATGACTCTTATCCATATATGACCCCAGAGCTGTCCATTATTCTGTACCATTTATATCAGGCTGTTAACTGTTGATTTTGCTAAATTTATGAATTATTACTGTTTTACAGTTGGCTTTGTTCAAATGTATACAGCACAAGCAGTCTTTGTGTAAATTTCACCACAGAAACTCTATATACTACTCATTTCTTTCAGTCAAATTTTTATTATTTCTTAATATCCACTCATTCATCCATTTTCTTGGATGTGACTGACAAAACAGCCATAATCAAGTATGACTGCTGATAGCAACACATTTTCTTTGATTCTCAATTCTCAGTCTGTAACTCGCCTTTGCATGTATTCAAGTTGTGTTGCACACTGTCCAATGAACTTCAAGTATTTTACCAGTTTGCCTTTGGACAGTCTCTATCTCTTTCAAGTGTCCATTATATTGTTGTTCTAGAAAGAGCATTGATGACACACTTTTACATTATTCATGTATGCATATGCTAAAATGTGAACCATATATGTTGACAGTTTTTAGATAAACAAGCAATAAATGAACAAATGAACAAAAAAACATTCATTTGTCAGTGAGTATTAAAAATATGAGTCAACAAGTGAATAAATGTGAGAATTATGAATGTGAGATTAATAAAATAAATGAACAGTTTTAAAAGTAACTGTTTTATATTTGCGTGTATAAAAATATTGATACTAAAAGCAAATGCTGATGATGGCCTTACTCAGGATTTAACATTTAATCCCCCTAAAACCAGCTGCAAAATCAACAATGCTAAACCGTATTTTCAATCATAAATTTAACTTTAAGATTATACACAAGGCTTATTTTAAGAAACATTAAACAGCTTAAGGAAACACAAAATCATTTCAAAGGCTTGAGACATCTTCAGACAAGTAAATCCTAGAATTTCTTTCTTCTGGTTTCAACATTTAATATTAATGTCGAGCAACTGACAGAACAACAACATCTTTTTTTCAATTATATATATGTATATTTTTTTTTAACATAGTGCAGCTGAATATAAAACATGAATATCAGAGCTGGAGAAGATTTTACCTTAGGGATGGGGGAGAGAGAGAGAGATGGAGAGAGAGAGATGGAGAGAGAGATGGAGAGAGAGAGAGCATTCTCTAAAGTCAAGAAACTGATTTTCCTCCCAGATTTTGATAATTGCTCAATTATAACACAGCATATGAAGTGACAAAAAAAATTCTTCATCCATTGAAATCCAGAAGATGTTCCCTCCGGAGGCACGCAAACAAAAAAATGCATGTAAATTAGAATCAAGAAGACCCATTACATGTGATGTCATGTTTCCTCAGGGTATAATTTTAACTGTCATAAGAAGAAATGGTTATTGAGGATCAAAAGATAGGGAAGAATTAGAAGAGAAGGAGGCTGTGAGTAGGAGGAGAGAGGAGATGCTCTGAGTGAAAGTCCTTTGTATATGTTATCTTATGCTGCCGGAAGCAAAAAGAACATATAGTGGTATATATCTCAGTACACACAACAGATCTCTTTAAATGTTCTGCTTTAAAAAAATCCTGAACATATTGTGGTTACAACTCTAGTTATATCTTTCAGAACATTAAATTAATGTCCAGTTTACTTTGTGGAAACTATATTTGGCTTTCATGTGAGAACTACATCATCAACCATGTGGGGGCTATATCCAATTTACTATGTGTAAGCTTATCCAGTTAACTGTGTCAGGAGCTCTATAAGAAGTTAATTATGTGTGAGCTATATTCCGATGTGCACAATTCAAATGTGATATCAACCCTCATTTATGCATGCAAAAGCTGGAAATCAACTAAAGAAATAGACAAGAAATTAGACTCTTTTTAAAACAAATGCCTAAGGAAAATACTCAGTATAAAGTGGAATGAATTCAAGAATAATGCAGAGATAAGACAGATGAGAAAACAACAACCTGTCTCATGGTTGATCAGAAAAAGAAGATGGACATATGTTGGTCATGTGATGAGAAGAAACAATCAGAGAATCCCCAAACAAGCTATCAAGTGGAGCACAGCAGGCCGAAGAAAAAGAGGTCAACCACATAAATTCTAAAGAGGACATTGTTAAAAGAAGCCAGTTTAGTGGGCATAAAATTCCTTGATGAGGTTGAAAGACTAGCCAAGAACAGGAAAACTTGGCAAACAACTATGCGAGCCTTATGTGACGTTTAATGGCACAGGAAGGATGTAAGATATTCCGAAAACTGTGCGGGAGCTATAGTCTAGAAAAGAGCTAATATAGTTGAATCTCATCAGAGTCAGCAAACTAAGTTAGTCAAAAGTTTATTCTACCTCTATACAATATTTCTGATAATGGGCTGTTGTGATTCTATGGCTTGACCTTCTGGGTAGGGATCTATGTATAGTAGAGCAAGCTAAGAAGTCTTATAGTTTACAGAATGCAGTTTATTTTTGAAGGAAAATGACTACAGAGTGGATCAAAACTAATGCACAAAAATGTTTGTAAAGCATTCATGACTTTTATTTTTTAATCAATAATGAGGAACAATAAGAACTGGCTAAATGCTCTGTGTTAAAGTACTGTGTCATTTTTTGGGACACCAAGGACAAAACTTGAAGACAGAAGATGTAAGCACAAAGACACTGGATCATGTAACACAAATATGGCTGTGGTTATTGTGACTGATTATGCCTGTGGAATACTGGCTGAACTGGTATTGACAGAAGATGATCAATGAAAATGATGCTTTCCAACCACAACACATAGATGATATCTACTTGTTTCAAAATCATCTTCACTGGTGAAGAGAGCCATTATTACTTTTTAGGGGTATCCTATAACAACAGTAGCAGCTTGGAAAAGAGAGAGAGAGCAAAAGCTGTCAATGAGATTAGCAATGCTGGATGCAAAAAAAAAAAAAAAAGGTAGAGAAAAAAGTTTAAAAACTTATTTCATAATTAATCAACCCCATTAAGTTCTGCGAAGTTATAATCCTTATTTGAAACTTTCATCATTTTATCCCTTCTGTGTTATGTTGATTTTAAAATGCTGGGGCAATGTAAATTTGAGGAGGAAATGAAGATGAAACTGGAAGACAAGATATGTGAGAATAAAAACTGGATATTGTAACACTAAATATTTTTCTTATTGTGGCTGATTCAGTTTGTAGTAGAATAAGCTAGCATTCATCTACTGTCTTTAACTAAGACAATAAGAGCCTCATAATAATTTTTTTGTTAGCAATATGTTCTTTCATATTTACAAACAAGTAAGGAGGATTAAACAGAGAAAACTTGAATATTTTGGACACATTAAACTTCATGATAATCTAGAGAAGACCGTCTTGGAAGGGAACAAATGGGAAAAAGAAAGAGAGGAAGACAAAGGCGAAGATGGCTGTAAGACATCGTTGATGATTTGCAAATGAATGCATCAGCAGCAGGGCATCTTGCTTACAACAGAGGCCTACAGGAGTGCTGTTAGGGAGGCAAAGTTCCACAAGGGACATGCAAATGAATGAATGAATGAATTTACAAGCATGATGCATCCACTGATTTCAGCACTGCCAGTCTTGTGGTGGTTTTAATTTAGGAACCACAGCTAATGTGTTGATAGTCTGAAGTCATACTGTCATCACAGCTAAATAAACACATCATAAATTATGACATTTATTTCATATTTTTGTCATTAAAAACAGTAGTTTGGACTGGCACAATAGAAATTAGATACTCTAGAAAATGCATGTAGCTTTATTTATAAAAAAAAAAAGGTTAGACTGACACTGTATAAATTACACATATACTGACTATAAGAAAATTAGAAGCATTGAGTTTGCATGGACATCCTGCAAGATCAAGCAATTAATCAACCGAATAGTATGCTGTTTAAAATTATTTAATATGTTCTTATCACTGCTTTACAGCAGTAGCTTTGTGAATATTTATAGATTTAGTTTTATATCTACCTATACCAAGCAACTGTGTTAGGATTTTCTGAAACCAGTACATCTGTGTCTGTCTTTCACCTTGCATGAATTGCATGAAGTGCTTTTAAAAATACTAGTTCAGTACTTTAAACTTTTTTTTTAAAATTTAAAAACAAAAGCACTTTACAAATATCGATGAGAATTAAATATTCTGTGAATTTTTTTCTTAGTTTATTTTGTGGCAAGATTTATTCTTCACAAAATATTCATATGCTGAACAAAGTCAAACCTTACTTATTCTTCTCTATGCAAATTGAGCATCATCAGTCAATTTCACTGGTTGCTTTTAACTAGATTTTTGATAATATAGACTTGATGATAACTGATTATCTAAAAAAATGTTAAGTTTTTCTCTTTTTTAATTTGTAATTTATCAGTAACTGCAGGTTATCATGATCACTGCTTATACCCAAAACTACTCATGTGCAACAGATCAGAAATATTTCTTTAGACAATATAACAAGTTCTTGAGTAATAGCATATAACAGGCAAAGTTTAAGTCCAAATGTGTATCTATACCTTTGGTTAATATTTACAGACACTTATAGCAAGAAACTGTCATTTACAATGTTTATACTGGACTGAGGAATGATAATATTTATAAATTATTACAGAAACAACAGACTTAATAGGAGAAGGTAAAGAATGTGATACTAATGCAAAATGAAAACAAGAATGCTAAATGCATTTTGAGACTGCTGTTAGTTTCAATTTAAGGCAAACAACAAGGCAATTAAAATTCAGCTATTGAGATTCCTGCATAAGTTTATGGTGATGAAATAGAGATATTCACTCAAAAAAACAGATCGAGTATTTGAAATACAGATAACTTGGTGTACAATATGATCATAAAAAATGTACAGAAGAGCACTGAAATAATCTGGGAATAGTAATAATAAGTATACACAACTAAGTATATAATACATGAAACAACTGCAGTAAAGCTGTGATAAAAAAATGGGTAAACTAGGAAAAAGGTAGGAACAAGCACACAGTTGTGATGTTTTAGTGTGAACCTTAATCATACAAAAATGCTGGCATTTCTGGACACAGCCTCTTACATGTCACAGCTAAGTGCTCCATTTATTTTATTTTACCTTTTACCTTGAATGTAATAGTTAAATCTTACACTCTTTTGATATGTTTTTCCTAATTTAATTTGTATTTTTTACTAAATCAAGTGTGTGGGAAGAATGAAAGATGGAGTGATAAATGGCAGAATGTAAGACGGGCCTGCGTGCCCAATTCTTTACCCTTGAAAAATAAAGATTATTCATTCATTCATTCATTATTTTATTCTACTCTATTTTTTTTATCATTCCTAATTTTTACATAGCATTCATGAGAATTTATATTTAATCTTCTTTCACCCTTTCTTCATCCTATGTGCTTTTGTATGATTAAGGTTCACACTGAAATGTCACATCTGTGTGGTCATTAATTACTAAAGCTGTTCCTACTTTTTTTCCTAGTTTATATACATTATGAAATAATCTGGGATGCAATTCCACACCTTAAACCCAGAATTTTGATTGACATAAGTAGAGAAACTGAAGTGCAGTTGATGAGAATGCTAGACCCAGAAAAAAATGTAAGGCAAAACAATTCCATCTACTCCTTCAAAATATTTGGGACAGACATAAAGCATATTATTTCAATACAAAAAGGAGTTAAGCTTAAACTGTGTAATGAGAACAAGGATACAAGAAAAAAGCAGATAAAAAATAATCATTAAAGTGTCCCAACAGAAAAGTGAAAGAAAGAAAGAGTGATTCTTCTTCTTCCTCTTCTTCAACGAACACTTTCACACGCCAACTTGGATATCTCTGAAGAAATGTGCCATTTGTCTTAGGTTGTTAAGATCACCATACGGCTTGTCATGGAAAAACAGCGATTATCTGAGGGCAACATTCAATACAGACAGGCTGCAAGATGATAATGATGATGAAGATACTGTACAGCTTATGACAGCAGGGAAAACAGATAGCAAAGCTGTTAGACAGAAGATAACATGGTGGTGTGATTGTTCATTTAGGAGTTGTCTTACTTCTTACATCCTTTCTGTGCCGTTAAACATCACACAGCATGGTAGCTTGCCAAGATTTCCTGTTTTCAGCGAGCTTTTCAACCTCATCAAGGGATGTTATTCCCATTAAACTGGCTTCTCTTAACAATGCCCTCTTTAGAGTTTCACATGGTCGACCTCTTTTTCCTTGGCCTTATGTGTTCCACTTGATAGCTTGTTTTGGAATTCTTTGGTTGTTTCTTCTCAGCATACGACCGACATATGTCCACATTCTTTTTCTGATCACCCATTTAGGAATATGTGATGAATATTGCATACGATCTAGAAACACTTAGAAAGAAGTATAAACTAGGAAAAAAAGTAGAAAGGAGTAATGCAGATACATATTTTCATAAAAATGCCATGGAACAGTAATAATAACTTGGTAATAATTAAAGAATATTATACAAAAATGCAGATGGACCTTTCAATTTAATTAACTAGGAAGCTGTTAGCATTAACCACAGATATTGTAGCAACAGTATTGGCATCAGCAGTGATGGCTGGCAGATTAGCATGCAGTCCTGATCACTTTTGTGACTATGCAATTTGCCCACCGTACAATTGCTAAATCACAAAAGCTGCCAGGAAAGAGGCAGTTAGTGGCCAAAGCTTGGTTATTTTGTGGTGTTATTCATTAGTAAGAGCCCAAGAGTTATCCAGTGTTGCTTAGAGCAATGGTAGTAATCGAAATAAATAACAGTCGACCAATGGAAAGAAAATGCAAAAACCAGAACCTTAGTAGAGATCTCTTCAGAACAATTTTCAAAACTCAAAGGATGCTTAACAGAAGTAATAAACATGGCTTGAAAAAAAAGTCTAATGCTTCATTTGACATTGCATAATTAAATAATTGTTTTATTAACTTAGGCTATTGAATCTGCAGCTTTTATATACTGGTATAATGTAGTATTTTACATTTTTTTAACCTCTAGAATGTGCAGAATTAAGGCAAAAGTCTCTCATCACAATACTGTGTATCATCATCATCATCATCATCAGGTGCCGTGCCGACTGGCATTGACTATTATGCTTCTCCAGAGTACACAATCCTTCATGCAGGCCATTAGCTCAGTTGGTGATCTCCTCTCACACCATCTCATCAGACTGTCCAGTATCATTTCTCTTGGCTCTTCTTCCATCTACTTTTCCTGTTGTTATAATATTTTCAGTGCCCCCTCTTCTCATTGCATGTCCTATGAAAGTACATTGTCTCTCTCTTATTTTTTTTGACAAGATTTTTTTGTCTCTCCAGGTCTTCTCAAATGTTCTCCATTAATTATTTGTGCTGTCCAGGGAATTTGCAACATTCTTCTAATAAACTACATTTCTGCTGCTTCCAATAACTTTTGTGCAGATCTGCCTATTGTCCATGACTCACTTCCATATAACAAGATAGGTTCAATATAGCATTTTAGGACTTGTTTTCTAACATTCATTGATAAAGATGTGTTGCATAATATGTTTCTCATAATATGTATAATCTGATCAATTCCCTCATACTTTAGTATCATCATCATTATCGCCTTTCATTCCCTTGAGAGCATAGGCCACAGATAAAGGCTCTCTTGTCATCCCTGGTCTTGGAATTATTCTCTGCTTCCTTCCATGTGCATCCCTTGTCTCTGAGCACTGTTATAATTTCTCTTCTCCAAGTAAGCCTAGGTCATCCTCATTTTATATTTCCTTGAGGATTCCAAGTCATTGCCTGTCTTGCTATGCTGGTGTCAGGTTTCCTAAGAGTGTGGCTAATCCATCTCCACTTCCTAGATATGATTTGTAGGTTCATAGGTTCTTGTTCTGCCCTTTCCCAGACCTCCTCGTTCCTGATCTTGTCCTGCCATTTAATATTTAAAATCCTCCTCAAGCAGTAGTTCATGAATGTATCCTCTGTCGTATTGTCTTGGTCATAAACCCATGTCTCTGAATCATATAGTAGGATAGTCTTTACGTTTGTATTGAAAAGCCTAAGTTTGGTTCTTGTTTTGATGTTCTTAGATGACCATATTTTGTTAAGCTGGATAAATGCTGTCCTGGCCTTGGTTATTCTAGCTTTAACATCCTTTTCCATTCCTCCATATTTATCCACTATGCTGCCTAAATA
The DNA here is from genome assembly GCA_009760885.1 of Achatina immaculata. Classification (NCBI taxonomy): domain Eukaryota; kingdom Metazoa; phylum Mollusca; class Gastropoda; order Stylommatophora; family Achatinidae; genus Lissachatina; species Lissachatina immaculata. Next base: position 7,907,841 of record CM019691.1, read on the forward strand.
TGTGAAATACTCTACTTCCTCAATTGCCACTCCCTCAGTTACCATGAGCCTATTGTTTGCACTATTACTTTTCATTATCTTTGTTTTTTGTCTGTTAATACATAGTCCCAGTTTAGCTGAATTCTTGCTTAAGATCTGAAGTTTCTCTTGCATTTGTGTGTGGCTGTATGCCAGAAGTGCCACATCATCTGCAAAGACAAGATCTTCTAATTGGTTCCACAATGTTCATTGTATACTATTTCGTTTTTTTGTGTGGTAGTTTTCATGATCCAGTCAATTGCTAGAAGAAATAGGAATGGTGATAGCAAACATCCCCGCTGCACACCTGCTTACACTTTAAAACTTTCTGTAAGAGTTCCTCCATGCACAATTCTGCAAGTTGTTCCTTCATATATAGTCTTTATAAGCTGTTATCTTAGTATGCTGGGTATTTAGCATGCTCTGCTACAAGAAAAAAAACTGTTTTTAATCATGTTTTACATAACAAGCTTATTTTTCTCCAGACTGAGTTTTTTTTTTCGAAAAAACTGTGATAAGTCTCAGTCAAAAGTATCTACAAAAGAATATGGATAACAGAGTTACAGATTTTCACCCTTTTTCTTCCCATGGGAACAATTGTGTTAAGAACACACTTATCTTAACATAGTCTTTGTCAGACAGGGAACATAGATCTGTTTGCTTAAAAAACTCTGACCTACTTCTGTAGCCCAGAAACCTGTAGCAATCAACACTAATTGTAATTGTTATTTCTGTAAAATGTAATGTCAGGTTGGTGGATGGATGGGGACATGGATATTGCTGGCGGGGATGAGGGAAGCCTGGTGTGAAACCAATGAATCCAGGACATGACAAGCCCATGGGTCTTTGCAACAATGGCTATCAGAATGATATAAACAAAACAGAGCTTGCAGACTATAGGTGGCAGGGAATGGATATCGTTGAGGCACTCATCAGATTCCTCATCTCAAAGTCAGAGTGTCTCTGTGGAACTGTCTCAAAGCCATCTGGCCGGCCAGCATTGTATGGTGGATCTGACGTGGAGAAGGAGCTTAAGTACAGCCACCATAGGTTGGAAAACATAATTTTTGGCCAGGCCATCCAGGACCACTATCTTCATGACAGTCCGAGCAAGACCACAGTCTGCCCTAACAAGGTAAGGTGCTGAAGTCGGAGGTACCCAGCCAAAAGACACATCGCAAAAATCAGGGTACCACGCATCATCACAAGTGTGTGTATGGAGAAGAAGAAGAAGAAGACACCCTTTTTCTATCAGTTCAGCATTAGCAAGCTTTACAGGCAAGCAGACATTTAGTCAGTACCATGAAAAAAAAATTCTTCCTTACTAGCAATACAAAATGTTAGAGCAAAAGCATAAATATTAGTCACAGCAATGCAAAAGAATCATAAAGCAAAATATTTGTGACAAAAATAGCTAGTTATATGTCATAAGAAGGCAAATCACTATGTCAAGCAAGTTAAGCAGTTAGACACAAAAAGGAGTTAATAAGAAGTAAGATAAGTCAAAAATCTTTGGTCACTGCAACATAAAAGTACATCTTTATATTATAAAAATCAATTCTGAGATTTACTGGACTCTAAATTCAGATGTCATTATGTGAGAATTCAATAAAGCCACCAATGATATTGTGATCATCTGTGTATTGTTGTAACATTTTTAAATGGACATACATAGACTCAGCAGACCTAAGTCTGAGATGTTACAATGATATTTACTGTTTTCAAACTGCAGAGACATAAAATCTGATTATAATACTGCTTCTAACTTTACCAACATAAAATTCATCCATCATCTAGTCGAAGTAAAAATGAGCAACAGCTTTATAATTCTCATGATATAACTTTTATATTTTATTTCAACAATCCATGTAATCCAATTGTTTGCTCTCATCTACAGAAAAAAAGTAATGTAGGAAAGAATACCTGAAAAAATGAAAGACAGGAAAATGACATGACTTCAACACACATGTTATGTATTGCTCTTCTGCTTCTTTGAAATGCTAGGTTTAATTTGATCTAAAAAAATATTTCCAATCACAACACTGAAAATAATCCTGTCTAGTAACATGGCCATTGTGTGTGGTTTCAAGACTATTTAAAGAGATGATATGATGATCTAATGAGCAGAGCAGGTTCATATGCATATTATCAAACTCTGAAATAGTTCTAAAAATCAAATAAGAAATAGAAATATCATAAAAAATGAACTGCTGTGTAAACATAAGGTTTTTCATGTCAGGATTTAATTTAGAACTGGGAACAGAGAGAGCAGAAAATCTAGAAACCTATGAAGTGCACGGTTACGGTAAGACTTTTATAGACCAAGTGAGAATGAACAAATTAGAGACTACTGACTTCACACACCACTTCTTGTGATCACAGATTAAACAACCCAGACTGAGATTTCTGCTTTGAGGATGTAAGCTAAATGTGGAAAATAAATGATGGGCTGGTAGAAGAAAAACCAAATTATATCACAGTGGAGTAAATTAAACCTGATATCTTATGAGGTGTATAAATGTGGTGAGACTTGTTTTTAATCATTAAGGCAGTTTGATATAATATCATTATTTGGGCTTCACATCATTATTTGTTTATGAGTGAGATGGTACACTGCATATCCCTCTATGTAAATTTCACTTTTAGTATAATTTGTTGTAAACACACTTCATGTAAGTTTATGAACACATTTTATGATTACTATTTTCTTTTAACCCTTTATTCTGTGTATCATTTCTGTTCAGTATATTTCTTCATGTAATTTCTATTTCTACTTTCTCTCCATGGCTAAGATTAAAAGTTGCATTCCTCCATGTCTTCTGCCACATGTATTTATATAAAATCACACATCAAATCTTCACCAAGACACATTGCTAGATTACTCAAACAATTTCGTCTTCATCTGACCTCAGCATCCTTTCTTGATGAGTTTATCTTCTCTTCTGTATCTTTCCTAAGAAGATACTAAAGACAGACATACACATTTTTCTGATATATGTATTTTTATTCTTTTTATAGCTAAGTCTTTTGGAAAAATGAGTGAAAGGTCACAGAAAGATTATTGGTAAAACACTGTTCCTGTAATATTATATAACCATAGATTATTTACTATAATGACTCTGCTAGTGACTAAAAATCAATGTCTATCATAGGGAGGTAAACCAGTAACCATGGACATCAAGGAGTGGCTAGGGTAACATCTTTTAAGGCCTGCTAGCATGAAATGTTCATTTATCTTGAATAAATTGGAAGTTGGAATGTGAGGAAGCCAGATATAAGGAATGTTCCATGCAGTCCTTCAACTGAATTTTCCCCAAACCTGTGTGAAGACATGGGTCTAAATGAACCTATTCATTATTCTTCACTTCTCTCTGTTCCCTCCCCCTCCCCCAAAACCCCTAAAAAACCCCCCAAAACTCTGCACTAGTTGTTATCTCAAGGCCTATTACAGTACCCAACCTCTATGTTTCAATTTTCTCATTGGCTGTAGGTTTGTCATGGATTACCTTCAAACTGAATTTACCTTCCTATCTCAAGTTTAGTTTGTAATAAGTGTGTCACTAGGTTTATTTTCAGAAAAATGTAGACCTCAACCCTCATTATTTGTTTCTTATCCCCTTCTCTAAGGCAGCCATTAGTTCTGTTTTTCTGTAACTGGGTAAGAGTTCAAGACCGTTGGCATTAATGTGCTCAAAAATCAATTTCTATATTCTAAAATAACAAATGACTGTTGAAAATGACATACATATCCATGAGCAGACTGATAGTGTGATTTAAGACTGAAAGTGGAGAACTACAGGACAAAGACTACAGAAAATATTTTTAAAATGTGAATCTAAATTCAGCTGCATTCCCAAGAGAGAAATTTAGCATAAGGCAAAACATGACACGATGCATTAGTGAACTTCTAGACATGTTTCAAAAACTAATTATTGAGATACAATGTTAGGATTCAGCTAATCAGATTGCAGCTGAAATTGTAATATGAACAGACTGATAATCAAGGGTGGTTCTTATTACATATCCACAATCTACAGAGTCACTGCTGGATTGGCCATTGGACTATAAATGAGAACAGCCTTAATGTGAAGACCATTATCATTCTAGGTCCTCTCTAGAAAAAATTAAATGTAATAACAAAAACAGTCCCAGTTTAATTCTAATATGATGGAATTATTCAAGCTCAAGACCCAGCAGTGGGGATTTTTTTTCGGGTACCACCACACCAAAAAAGGCCTCAGGATCCACCCAGCCTCTAAAAATGGGTACCAGAGAAACCCGGGAAAGTAAATGCATCTTGGCATGATACTGACCATACCACACTTTCATGTGCTGAAGGTATTAAAAATATGGGCCTGTAGCCACAATATGCCTGTCCGTAATGAACCTGTCAGTGCTTGGTGATAGTTTTGTATGGCATTCTTTTAACACAAAATATTCATATTCTTTATTCTGTATTAACTTATCTTTAAACTGATATATGATCTATTTATGTTTAATTTATTGGGTACATGAAATATTTCACATAATGCGTATTCACTTTGTGCAGAAAAATTCAGAAAAAAATTAATTCCTGCACAGACAGAAAATGATTCCAGACAGTAAGAGTTAACGGCATGGAAACAGGGATTTTATCTTTATCACCAACATAGCATAAGCTGCCAAGAACTTCTGCTTCACAAATTTTCCACAGCTGTTCAGGCTTCATCACAGAGAAACAACAATGCAGTATCCACTTGGCACAAACATTACAAAATCCACACATCCAAACATTGATTCTCATACACCAACTGCAGTCTTGCATCAGTGAAAGCAACCCTTTCAAATATGAGAAACTCAATAAAAGTGGTTAAAACTGCATATCTTCAGAGGTCACTGTTTCTACCTGCACTATGAAGGAGCTGTGAGGTTGTCAGGTTGCCCCTAAAAATGGTAGAGGAGACAAAACACTGCCCAGAACTAGTATTAACTGGATAATTTCATAAGAATGAGAAAAATTTGCTTCAACAAGAATGAGTTCATCTATTAACCCAGTCAACTGTGAGGAGTCTAACGTGGCTCTATTGTCCAGGGTATGTGGGAGTACATGGCAATGAAGTGGCAGACAGACTTGCTGGACAGGCTTCTTCTTTGTACGTATTTAGCAGTAATGCATGGTACCCCGATTTTTGCGATGTGCCCTATGGCTGGGTACCTACGACTTCAGCACCTTTCCTTGCTAGGGCAGACTGTGGTCTTGCTCGGACTGCCATGAAGACAGTGGAGCAGGCTGGCCTGTTTGTTTTCCAGCCTCTGGTGGCTGTACTTAAGCCCCTTCTCCTCATCAGACTCAATGGCTTTGAGACAGACCCACAGAGACACTCCAACTTCAGAGGAATCCGACGAGTGCTTCAATGATATCCATTCCCCATCACCTGTAGTCTGCTGGCTCTGTTTTGTTTACCTCATTCTGGTAGCCATTGTTGTAGAGACCCACAGGCTTGTCACGATCTGGATTCATTGGTTTCACATCAGATTTTCCTCATCCCTGCCAGTGATCTCCATGTTCCTATCCATCCACCATCCTGACATTATAATTAGTGTTGATTGCTACAGGTTTCTGGGCTACAGAAGTAGGTCAGAGTTTTTAAGCCTGACAAATACTATGTTAAGATAAGTGTGTTCTCAACGCAGTTGCTCCCGGGGGAGGGGGGGCATGGACAGTGAATATATTAATAGTAAAGGGCTTAAAATATTACAGCACTTTTTGTTTGTACAGATGTGTGTATGTGTATGAGAGAGAGAGAAAAAAGAGAGAGAGAGAAAAAAAAGAGAGGGTGAAAGAAAGTGAGAGAGAAAGAGAAAGAGAGACACAGATGACAGACAAACAGAGACAGACAGACAGACAGATAGACAGGCAGACAGATAGATAGATAGAGAGAGAGATACTTCAAAATTTACCCACATCACACAGTGCTCTTCTTTTAGTTAAACTCAAATGGCACCATCGATAAATTAATATGTGAAAAAAGACAACTCAAGAAATGGTTGAAAAACAAAGAAAAGCAACTCTGATATCACCCTAGCCAGCTCCTGACTAACTCTGCAGTGTCAACAGCATTACACTAACTAGATATTTTAAAAATATATTAAAGATGACAAATTAAAAAGTTTGCTTTGGAAGATTATATGACAATTTTTTTTTCCTTTTTAAGTTAATAGATAGGCTGGGGAAACTTTTAAAGAGAAGATGTCTGAAACCTTTGTTCTAGGTTATGAAACTCATATAGAAAATTCTAGAGATTCATATGAAAACAAACGTAAAAAAGTTCAGATGTTACCTTTACTTTAGAGTCTGATGTGGGAATTAAATTAGACAACAAACAAAACTAACAACTGAGCCACATATTCCTCATTGTGAGCTGACATTTTAGTTTTTCTTTATTTCCAACTGTTATGTAAGAGAAATATGATAGGTAATATGAGAACAAGTTACATTTTCAGAAATTAATAAACAGGACAGAAAAAAAAACTGTCACTGGTTACTGATCCAGGAGAAAATGGAAATAAAGAAAAAAAATTAGAAAGGCCCAGGGAATCATTGGAAAAGTTCAAATGACAAAAGTCTGAATATAGCTTGTTCAACAAAATGCAAAAGTTTGTGTTTTATTTCCTGTGAGACAATAAAAGAGAAGGATGATGAAGAATTCACATATTGATGTGCACATCTATTTCCATTGCAATAAAATCAGTTAAAGAGACAGACAGGTTAAAGATTACATATCTGAAAGCCATAAAAGACTGAGATGTTTATCTGAGGACATGAAATCATAATGTAATGATATATAACATTATTTAACTTTCCCAATCAATTCTTTTCTGACTATTTAATGGTAAATTATATGCAAGTGTCAATAGTCAATGATTCAGTCTATTACACAGACAATGAAATGTTTTGACAGAGTAAACATTTGCTTTGTTAGGTAGCGTAAAAATATTTAAAAATTTTATTCAGAACCTGAAATATCAGTGCAAGGATCTAAATTCAATACAAATTAAACAAAACAAATTTTAATATAAATGGCAATGAAGACAACAATGTATGAGATACCAGAATGTTTGAGAGACCAGAATGTATGAGATACCAGAATGTATGAGAGACTGGAATGTATGGGATACCAGAAAAGAAACCAGAAGAGAAAAAAAACCCACTGTTTATCTTATACATCCCAGATTATGCCCTCCAGGAAAAAGAAAAAACATTAAAAAGTAAAATATGTTTCTGGAGATCTAAATATTCGTTCTTTCTGCTGCATAATTCATACTCAGGTGTTCAAAGCAGTAACTGTAAATGCATCAACCTCCCTCTTCTGCCATTAGCTTGTGAAGTTTTCAAAGAAATTGCAAGGTTTCAGCACTCTTTTCTCATCACAAGGTTGTTTTTATGTCTTCTAGTTAGTACTAGAGTGAATGAACTCCATTGTCCTAATTAGAACTGAATAACTTAACAGCACATTAAAAGATTATCTTGCTGTATAAAATAATATATTCCAGTTTCAATGAATGGTAACCATACTGTACACCATTTGATAGCCAACATATTTTAAGATTTATTCTAAGCAAACAATCACAAAAAGTAAGAAGTTATGAAAAAGAAAAACAAACTGGGTTTACAAAGATCTACATAATGATATGCCTCCACTTTTTCCCTTACTCACTCTCTACAAGTAATAATATACTAGTACTGTTGTTCATCACTAAAACTTGAGACCAACAAAGTGTTGAAATAATGCTTGTAAGAAAAAAAGTACTGAATCTTAAAAATAACCTAAAGATTATAACTCTTGGGCAAAGCATAACCACACCAAGCTAAACTACTTTGAATGAAAATTCACTTAAATCAGTGGAATAACTCAACTATCTAGGAAAACCAGTTATGGTTGTCTTTTCACCAGACACACAGAAATAAAAATATGAACAAGAAAGACCGCTACCACATTTGGAAACTAACAGGTTCTAAGGACTGTAATAGCCGGATGTAGGGTGAGGGATACGCTCTCCACTCCAATTAAATGTCTCAAATAGCCTCTGACAGTCCAAGTCCAGCTCCTGGCCTTGTCGTGGCGGAATTGTTTAAGCTGACAGGAGAAGGGGCAAAAGGCGAATATCTGGTGCCTGAAAACCAGACATTTTTGGGTAGATGAGACTCGTTAGTCTTGGATGGTAGCTCATCTAGGAGAAGGAAAGCTCCTGCTCGCTGCTGGCAAGATTCTTCAGCTGCCATACGTGGGGTGAAACTCCTCCCGGCCAATGAAGAAAAATGCGATTAGGGTTGCCGCACGGCGCCATTATGGAAAAGGTGATGGAAAGGATTAAGTGAAGTAGCCAGTAGTTTTGCAGTGAGGGCTACTCATATCATGGTACCTCTGCTCTAGAGGCCGGCCATGTCCTAAATACACCCATACTGGGTCAAATGCCTAAACTGGCTTAACACAGGGGTTAAACTAAGACACTGCTGATGAGATTCTTTGGCTGCTGTGCGTGGGGTGAAGTTCCTCCCCGGCCAATGAAGAAAAATGCGATTAGGGTTGCCGCGCGGCACCACTGTGAAAAAGGTGATGGAAAGGATTAAGTGAAGTTTAATCGGTATGGCCAGCAGACCCACGGTGAGGGCTACTCATACCACAGCACCTCTGCTCTAGAGGCTGGCCATGTCCTATATACACCCATACTGGGGCAATATGCCTAAACCGGCTTAACCCAGGGGTGAAACTCACTAGTGGTGAGGATTCGTCCTCCTAGACAAAAGCTCTGTCCTGGTCACCACCAGGAAGGGTAGTGGCCATGACCACAAAATGCTGAAGTGAAGACACTGGACCAGTGCAGTCTAGACAGGCAACCACCTCTCACCCGGCGGGGATATATTATTATCCAAACCACATTGAGATTTTTCGGTGAGAAATTCCAACTCTAGACTAGACTGGTGCAACAAAAATCAGAGTGTCACGCAATGCTGCTTCTGTGACCCACCAAGAATATAGGCCCAAGCCCCATGATGCTCTGAGCCTCCATCTTATATGAGACTATCGTGAGAACCACAGGAGTAAATTCAACAGGATCATGGGGCGATCTTGGTGGTAGAAGCGAACGAAGAAGAAGAAGAAGAGGAAACTAACAAAAAGGACATGAAACAATGAAATATTAGAACTGAAGACAAATGTTCTAATGCAGTACTCACTAATAAGACTCTGAAACATGGAGAACTGATTTAAAACATGAGAAAAACAAAAGGTTTCCATCTTTGTTGTCCTCTCAAAATAATGAAAATAGAACAGGATAAAGTGACCAAATCTGAAACCATGCAGCACATAATCTGTAATCTGTTTTCGAAGACTGGCATCTCCACACTCCAGGCATTCCTATATGTGCTCTGCCTTCTGTTCCAATGCCTGCTGATGGAGGCCAGTCACACAAAACGTCCACTTCCCCTCTTCTCCACCAATTCAATCATCCCCTTGATGTCATTCAACCCAATGTTGTCCTCAATATGCAGCCTACTCAACCTGACTGAAACATTCTAAGATTCATCCATCAAGACAACATTCAACAGCAGAAGACTAAGATGATCAGGACAAGCTGCAAGAATGGATGACAACTGCACCTTCAAGCAAATGTTACATGATAAACTAGAGGGAAGGTGATACAGAATCAGACCAGAACAGGAATGTGAAGATATTTGTAAAACATTCATTAGAGATTTTCCATCAACCATATGAATTTGGAATAAGAGATTAAAAAAATCAAATTATGTGCAAGATGCATCTGCATAATGGTGCTATATCAACTGGTGAGAAGATTATGGCTAGACCTCAAGACAGAGAAAACAAAAGCAAAATAAAACTGGATTTTCAGACACAAAAATGCTTTGCTTTTACTGTACCAAATTTAAACATTAGTACAATCAGCTAAGATAAGTCTGATCAGCAAATGATTCTTGCTAACTTCCACAAACAACAGATGTTAAACAGAAAGGACAAAATTCATGGAAAGCTTATTTAATGAATAATGTGACTGACAGCGAAGAACAGTTAAGTATCAACATTGGGTAATTTTAGGTCCAGTGGATCTAAAAATTAAAATATATGATAAATATTAAAATATACAGTAAATATACTAAATATATTAAAATGGACAACCCAATGATCATTGGTCCTAATAGAGAAATTACTCATATAATTCACTGATTAATTAATTCATTAATATGTAATGAAACGAAGTTGAAAAAATAAACATTACCAAGAAAAAAAAAGGTTAAGATTACCACTGACAGGGAAATCACAAGAAAAAAAAAACCCATTGAGACATATTATGACACAAAAAATGGACTAAGTCAATAATGATAGAATGCACAAATATAACTGAAAAATGAAATGTAAGAAAATGAGTGAACATGCAAATATTTTTACATAGTTGAAGTATATATATATATATATATATATGAGGATTTGACACACAAACCTGTGTATTAGAATTGGACTCACAGACCTGTTTATGATAACTAGGTTAAACACACACTTACACCCACCAGTTTATGACAGTTGAACCCCCTGACATATATTATGAGAGCTGGACCCTCTGCCTGAATATGGTAACTGATCACAAAGACCTATATATATATAATAAGTTATACTCTGCCATTTTCACATCTGTTTCAAAGCAAATAATCAACAAAATGTCAGAGGCAGCTTTAGAAAAATATAAAGACTTTTAGGTGCATATGTGTGTGTTTGGTGTGTGTGAGTATATATAAGGGTGGGAGGGCACAGAGAGAGAGAGAAAGAGAGAGAGAGAGCAAATTAAAACTTTATCTAATAAACAAAATCAAGACAAAATTGCATTTAAATGATGAGACCAGCTACAACAGGTGACAGATTACATTTTCACTTTAAAGACATGAACATTAGAAAACAAAACACTGATTTGGTTCTCATAACTGCAACAGATGTTCTATATTCTGTCAAAATCATTTTTGTCTTTGTGTATATTTTGCGTAAATCTTAATATTTGGAATTCCTGAACTGTTTGTAAGTCAAAGCTGAGACAGTGTACATCAGACGTAAGAATCTACTGACCGTCTGAAATCAAGCAGGGCCTTGATTGAAGCAGGAACTGAGAGTTCAGGCCAGGTCAAGAAATGGAACTGGGTAACGGTACGAGTCTCATTTGTCTGCAGGTTCTTCAGATAGAAGCTCCTTACTAGGTAATCATCACACCAGATGTGCTCAGAAACAAGGTGTACCTGACAGGGTTGGTTATCAGAATGAGAACATATTTTTTTAAACTTTTTACATATAACATCTAAACAGCCAACAAACTGCTTTTTATAAAAATATTCACTGTTTATACATTGCAAAATGTGTGTGTGAGATATCTGTGAGTGTTTTTGATATTGATCTGTCACATGTAAGGTAACTGTGGCATACACAAAGTGGTGATCAAAGTATGATGGTGCATGTGACTGTTAAAATGTATGTTTATATAACAATAATGATGTATAAATAGTGTAAATCAATTTGAAGTAGTATGTATATAGTGAGATATACATGATTATGCAGTATTATATATGAAGGTGGGATATATCTGTGTGGTAAAGGTAAAATTCATGTTTACATGCCATTAAGGCATCTTGGGGAATATGTTGTTAGGCCCATATTTTCCATGAAAGTGTGATGTGGTCAGTATCATGCCTTCCCAGATTTATCTGGTACCAATTTTTAGAGGCTGGGTGAACCCCAGGACCTTTTTTTTGGTGTGTACCAGAAAAAAAATCCCACTGCTGGGACTGAACCCGGTACCACCGGAATATCTGTGGTATATGCAGTAAAATCAGACATGCTTTGCTATACAGGCTAATATTTTGTGTCCTGAGATTGTTCTCCCATGATCTAGTCTGTTGTTCCAGGCAGGCTGGGTCACCTGGTGAGTGCAGGTATCAGTAATATACCTGTATGTGTGTTTGGTGCATGTATATGCAATAGTTCTATGTGTTATAATGTTGTGTGACAGTGTACTCATTGTGTACATAACATATTAAAACCTGTGACATATGCACTGTAATTTCTGAAGGGGTGACCATTTCCAATCTGGCATGTCACAGGTGGCAGATAGTAGACGTCCTCCAGAGATAGAGGATGTCTGTGAATAAGGGTTTGCCCAAATAAGCAGGCACGGACCAGATGGCAACAGTCACGGTGGTGGAAGTGGAATAGCAAGTGGCATTACAATCCCTTTAAATTATCTCACATGCTCACAGATAAGACTGCAAGGCAAGTCAGAGGTGCCTTAAAACCTCTAAGCCCCTGCTGTCTTGTGGCCAGGACAAAGTCCAAAGGCTAGCAGAGAGACTGTGCATAAACCTTCAGAAGGCAATAGGAAATCACTGTTGTAATTCCCAAGAATAGTCATGTAGAAATCAAATTGAAATGAATGGTGTCAACGGATGTTCAAATAGACCAACATCATCTGGTAGGGCATTTCATGAACAACAGGTGCTGCCAGATGCTTATCAAGCTCTTGCTTGCAAAACAAACTCACAACACGGATATGAGAACAATATATCAGACAGGAAAATTGAAAAATGTAAGAAAAGAAATGGAAAGAACTGAAATTAAAATCCTAGGAATGAGTGAAGTGAAATGGACAGGTGCGGGCAGAACTGATTCAGACCAGCACACTATCATACACACAGGTGAGGATAAACCTGAAAAAGGAGAAAAACAAGTGAAGTGAAATAATCTCTGATGAGAAAGTGGCAAGAACAACAAAAAAATACTGGAATATTTCGGACCAAGTTCTATTACTTCAACTGAAGGGAAGACGGAAGACCTTATACAACCATTATAAACATTATACAACCACATGCTTCATGCTTCAACAGTGGATAGCTCTGAAGATATTCAAACATTTTATAATGAATTAGAACAAGCTATGAGTCATGCCAAATTAAATGAATTTAATATTGTATTTTGTGATTTTAATGCTGAGATTGAAATGGAAAAGTGAAAAGATTTAGTAGAGGGAATATGGTCTGGGAAAAAGAAATGAGCAAGAAGATAAATTAATAGAATTGGCAAAAATGCACAACATGATTTATTTGAACACATGGTTTAAGCAACATCTGAGAAAACTGGCTACATGGAGCAGTCTAGACAAAAATGACTTAATCAGTCAATTACATTTCCATTAATAAAAGATTCCAAAATGTTTTGTAACAATAAAACTATGCCACAGACTGACTGCAGTGCTAACCATGATCCATTATGTGAAAAGAGTAAAATTAAAGAAGACATGCACAAAAATGAGAAACATTAAGCTAGACATGGGCCTATTTAAAAGCAGAAAAAGAAATAAAGACAGATAGAGAGTTGTGATTATGAACAAATATAATGCATTAGTAAAAATACAAAATTTTGATGAACAGTGGAAAATGTTATGAGATTCAATCCATCAGACAGGTACAGAAATAATACCTCAGAAAAAAGAAACAGCAAAGAAGAAACGGATGACACCAGAAATATTGCAGCTCATGGTTAAATGAAACACAGCAAACAGGACTTAACAGGTCTGACAAAGAAATAAGAAGCAAATCCTAAAAAGGTTAAAGAAGACTGGCTTAGATGAGAAATGCAGAAGAAATTGAGCCCATCACCAAAAAGATTTTAAGTATGCACAAATGAATAAGTGAACTGACAGGCAGAAAAACAAAATACAACACAGGTTGTTTGAAGTCAAAAAAGAGCAAAATGATAATGGTCAACTGTAGAGATGTGTGGACAGATTAATGAACTTTATGATGGAGAAAGATCAGATCTAATGTTAAATATGAGTAACTGTGATGGACCACAAATACATGAAAAAAGGAAGTCTTAGATGTCATTAAACATATGAAAAGAGGGAAATGACAGAACTTGACAAAATATCTCTAGAAGAATTAGAAGCTCTTGGTAAATTTGATATAAAAGTAATAACAAAGCTGTGGAATGATATTTATAACACACCTAATGAACTATTAAAATCTACCTTCACATCTTTGCCAAAAGAAGCCAGGGATTAAAGACAGTGAAAACTTTTGAACAAGCCTTTTATGTCATATCACAAAACTGCTATTAAGAATTATTATGAGAAGAACCAAACAGAGTAAAGATGGAATTAGGAGATGAGCAATTTAGATCTGTACAAGAAAAAGGAACACTTAATGCCATATTTGCAATAAGAACTTTGATAGTGTACAACACCAGAAACTTTGGGAAATAATGGAAAAAAAGGAATTTCCAACACATTTGATACAATTAATATCACTGCTGTATCTAGACCAACAGGCAGCAGTGAGAATAAATGGTGAAACAACAACTTGGTTTGACATAAAACAAGGGATCTGTCAGGGGTGCATATTGTTGCCTTAGTTATTTAACTTGTATACTGAAAATATAATGAGGAATGCTAGAGAAGATGTAGACAAAGAATATTATGATGCCATAATAATTGGAAGTTATGATATACCAGAGATTAGATATGCTGATGACACAGTATTACTGTCCACAACACAAAAAGGAATGGAAAAACTAATTATGTCAGTCTGTAAGAACAGCGAAGAGCAAAACCTCCATCTTAATGCAAAGAAAATTAAATTGATGACAACTGTCAAAACAAATAAGGCAGCTGATATATGTATCAATGAGGAAAAACTGGAAGAGGTGGAGGGTTTTGAATATCTCGGATCATTACTAATAATGGAGATACAATGAGGGAAATTAGAAGGAGGACATCTATTGCTCTTCAGAAAGTAAAACAACTAAAGAAGCTATGGAGAGGAACAGACAGAACTACAAAAATAAGATTTTTAAGGGCATGCATCTTTCCCATCGCAACATATGCCTGTGAGACCTGGACACTTAACAAAACAGCTGAGAAACACATAAATGCCTTTGAATGTAAATGCTACAGAAAGAGTTCTTCAAATATCATGGACACAAAAAATAACAAATATATCCATACTACAAGAACTTAATATTGAAGAAGGCTGGCTAGTAAAGAGAATTAAACAGAGAAAACTTAAATATTTTGGACACATTAAATGTCATGATAATTTAAAGAAGACATCATGGAAGGGTATATAATGGGAAAATAAAGAGAGGAAGACCAAGGTGAAGATGGCTGCAAGACATCGTTGATAATCTGCAAATGGATGAATCAGCAGCAGGGCATCTTGCTTACAACCGAGAGGTCTACTGGTGAGCTCTTAGGGAGGCAAAACATTCCTCAAGGGACATGCAAATGACTGACTGAACTGAACTTTGATAGAGAGAACATTAGAAATACAGAAAGAGTTATTTGTATGCTCCACTGACTATGCCAAAGCATTTGATAAAGTGAAATCATGAAAACGTTAGAATATAAATATTCATGACAAAGACCTTGAAAATAATTAAAAAACATATGTACTGGAATCAAGAAACAGCCATCAGTGAAGAAATACACCTGGTAAATATCAACCAATGAAACAAGTAGTTAGGCAAGGCTGTGTCCTCTCACCGAAATTATTCTCATTGTACAGTGGAAGAAATAAAGAATAAACCAGGAATTCAAGTTAGAGACAGCAACATGAACAACTGAAGATATGCAGATGATACAATACTAACAACTAAAAATGAAAAAGAGCCAACAGAACTTATTAGATATAGGAGTAAAAGAAATTGAGAAGAACGAACTCACCATAAATAGCAAGAAAACATAAACAGTGCTTATGTCACAAAAGAAGAACCCACTAAATGGAATGTTAAAATGCAAGGAACGGTCTTGAGACAAATGCATATACTTAAATGTCTGGGCACACTAGTAACAACAGATGGGAACTGTACCTTTAATATCAAGAACACAATATGCCAAGTCAAAACAGCTTTCAAACAAATAATAAATATCTTGTACTGTCAATGCACATCAGAAAGAGAGTTCTAAAATGCTACATTGAGCCTATCCTACTCTATGGAAGTAAGTCATAAACACTTAACAGATTAATACAAAGATCACTAGAGACTACAGAGATGTGGTTTCCTAGAAGAATGTTAAGAGTACCATGGACAGCTAAGATGACAAAAAGGGAATGTCCAAGAAAAATAAATGTAAAAAAGGAACTTAATAAAATCCATAAGAAAATGATAGTCATCATTCATTGGACATATAATGAGAAGGGGAGAGGCTGAAAACATCACTGTCACAGGAAAGATAGATGGAAAGAGGGCAGAGGAAGACCAAGAGCAAAAATAATGGTCACTCAATGATTCAATAAAAAATCACAAGCTCAGACAATGGAAAATATTAAGGATGGAGATCTATAGTGAAGCGTGACCAACAATGATTTCCAGCAGGCATCTGATGATGATTGATAATTTCTAATGCCGTCCTTTTTTCTACATCACTTGGTCAGTCTGCTGAGATTTTTTTTTGTGTGCCTTCCTCTCCTTTTTTTTTTTTTTTTAGGTAATCACCTGGTTCATTAACTTCTGTCTTTTCATGACATGTCCAAGTAATTCTAAGTGTCCTTTTCTTATCATTTTAACAAGCTTTCATTGTTCAGGAACTCCTTTAAGGATCTCTTCATTTGATTTTTCCTGGCTGATCAGGGCATTTATTGCATTTTTCTCACAAAAATCACAAATCTGTTGTTTTCAGTTTCTGTTTCATCTGTTTCTTAACTGCTTGCATTGATCTATGAATGTTGGCAACTTATGAGTATGTGCTAGTACTGGATATATGTGGTGATGCATGCTTGATGTAAATGTGGTGTATATAAATTAATACATATCCATAACTTTAGCAGTCACTATTTACAAAAACATCAATGCTACACTCCACAAAAAAGAACTAACTGATGAAATAAAACACTCATCAGAGATCATACAGCACACCACCAACAAGAAAAAATAAGCCATGACTGCACATAAAGCAAGACCCAGTCAACTGTGGTACCACATATGAAAGTATAACAACATCTTGTTCTGAAACACTATCATTAGACATTGTATTAATGTTATTACAGCACTATAGATCACCTTTTACAAAGCAGCACACCGATGTTGAATGCACAACATACGAAATAAGTAACCGTAGTAACACTACAGCAGATCCAATGACCCGGAAGTTGCCATTCAATGAACCATGAGCAGAGATCAATAAATACATTCTTACATTTGCTTTTGTTTCAGCCTCAGTGATCTTATAGCAGCTGGGATAAACAAAGAGAGATCACTCTGCATATACAAACACACTGCAATACATTCATGCACACATACAGCCTGTAAAAGACAAGCAACAAAACATTCAAGTTACTCCACACTAAAGGAAAAGTACACAGACACACACACATTCATTCATTCATTCACACAGAAAGTCATACATTTATGTATATGAATAACACATGCACACAGACACTTGCTTATGTAAAAACATGGAAACTTCAGACATGTACAAAAGTATAAGTGATATATCACATAGTTATGATAATAATATAAACAGAGAGACAAACACCGAAACACCATAAGAGACTTACCTCATAGATGTGGTAAAGGTCACTTCCTTCTTCAGGCCAGTATCGGTGGCACAGGGTTGCTCCATTCTCTACCAGTCTTGTCAACATCACAATGACCACAGATCCTTGCTCCCAGATCATCTGATGATAAACAGAACATATCCAAAGAACACTATTTTATAAGATTCAACACAAGAATCTAAGGAAAGAAGTGTGGTAATGATCACAGAAAAGAACATTTCAAATACTGAGAAATATCAGTTAGGATACTGGTACTCAAATTATATGGTAAGCCTGTCTGTGTAAACATCATACAGGTCTATGCTGCAACAGCATATAGCTCAGAAGAGGAGGTGGAGGAATTTCATGATCACTTGGATGGTGCAATAGAACAATACAAACAATCTTAATTAAACTGTAATAATTGGGGATTTCAATGCCAGAGTTGGAAACCAGCCAGAGGATCAGGTAATAGGAGGTTATGATCTTAGAAAGTGTAATGAATGAGGAGACAAACTAGTCAGATGGGCAAAAAGCCACAATATAGGGTTATTCACAACACTGTGAAACATTTAAAAAATTTCCAACAAATAAACTATGTAACAGATCATGTTTATTCTTATGCCAAGACAGAGAAAACTCTTCAAGTTTTTAAAAAAAAACCCCCGCATGCAGAGTTCCCATGGTCTGCCGCTAGGAGGCAGCAGTAGCAAATATGGTAAATGTGAGCAGTTAGTGTTTTGGAATATGCAAGAACCTCGTCCGTTATGACTGTGCAGCGATGATTTCAAGCAGAATTCCTGAAGGCAGCACCAGTTTTTAACAATATCAAGTGGTATGCGAAAATCCAGGATGAAGGCTGTCTGGGCACAGCTCCTCGGCTGGGACATCCAGGATCAAGCAAAGAAAATATGAATCGTGTTAGAGAAGATTACCTACCAGCAAAGCCCCCACCTTCCTCCAGGAATTTCGCATATCACTTCTTGATACTGTTGAAAACAGGTGTTGGCTTCTGGAATTCTGCTTGAAATTGTAACTGCACAGCCACAACAGATGAGGTTCTTGCATATTCCAAAATACAAAATGACTGCTCACATTTACTGAACGTCATATTTGCTACTGCTGCCTCCTAGCGGCAAACCGTGGGAGCTATGCATATCGGCTTTTTTAAAAAAAAAAACTTGAAGAGTTTCTCTCTCTCTCTCTCTCGGCGTAAAAACAATCATGATCTGTTACGTAGTTTATTTGTTGCGAATTTTTAAAATGTTTCACACACTTATGAATAACCCTGTATTATCACTGGCAATATCTGGTACAAGCAAAACCCACAGAAAAGTCCAGACAATAAGATCCAATGCCAGAAAGATTTTATTTTTATTAACATAAGATTCAGATATGCTCTCCACATAGCTAAAGCAATCCCTGAAACAAACTGTCACAATGATCACAGATTATTAATAGCAAGGTTAAAACTATGACTGTTAAAACAACTACCAGAGAAGCTAAATTAATAGATATGCTAGGAAAAGGTAAATGAATAAAAGAGAATTTCAGCATAGAAGTTAAAAATTATCAGATTATGAAATATTATGTCAAGATGTAAATGACAAATGGGAAACCTAAAAAGAATAATTCCATGAAGCACAAGTACTGCTAGCATAGAAACAAGCCCAGAAAAAGTAGATGACAGATGATATACTAGAATTGATGGAGAAGAGAAGGAAGAACAAAAATAAGTAAAACAATGTATTAAGAGATTATAAAAAAAATATAAGAAGGCTGTGCAAGGTAAAGAAAAGAGGTGACTATTATAGCAATATGATGAGACTGAAAAACAGTTTTGTAATTGTAAAGAATTTCATACAAAGATAAAAGAACTTCATGGGAAAATAACAAGCAAAGCAACTGGCTGTTTGAAAACAAAGGAGGGTAGTTATTATGGAAAAAAAGAGAAAATCATAAATGGTCAGAGCACATAAAAGACCTACATAATGACCAGAAAACTAAATAGCTCAATGTAAGCAAGAATTATGAAGGAGAGATAATACTGGAAATGGAAGTAAGAAATGCATTCAAAGAGAAATGATAAGATAAATAATCATGACAGTAGGAGATATTGGCAAAGAAAAAATAAAAAGTCTCCTAAACATGTTCTACGACACAGGACATACACCATCAAATCTGTCTAAATCAGCTTTTATTTCAATTCCAAAGAAAGCTGGAACAACAGAATGTGATCAACAATGCACAATCAGTTTAATGAGCCACATCACAAAAAATACTATGAAGAATCACTAACCTGATATACAAAATAAGATAAAAAAACTGAAACTGCAGAAAAGCAATGTGGTTTTGTTAAATGAAAAAGCACAAGCAACACACATTTTACATTAAAAAACTGTAACAGAATGATCTTTAGAGGTAAACAAAGATATATTTCTGCTTTATTGATCATATGAAAGCTTTTGACAGAGTTAGACATGAAGATGTGATACAAATGCTAGAAAAACTTAGTATAGATGGTAAAGATATGAGAATTATTAAGAATATGTACTGGAAAAAAAGAGCAACAATAAGAACGAACACCGATATAGGTGAGTATTAGGACATACAAGTACAACAATGTGTAATACAAGGGTGCTAAATTTCACCTAATTAATTCTCATTACACATTGAAGACATCATGAGAAGCATTAAAAATGTGAAAGGAATTAAAAGAATCTTGAGAACATATGGCATTCAAAAGTTATAAGCATAAAAACCAAGTTTTTAAAGATTATTCAATTCAAATGTGACATCCATCCTCATTTATGCATGTGAAAGCTGGAAATCAACCAAAGAAATGGACAAGAAATTAGACTCTTTTGAAAACAAATGCCTGAAGAAAACACTCGGTATAAAGTGAAACGAATTAAAAAATAACACAGAGATAAGACAGATGAGCAAAACAACAACCAGTCTCATAGGTGATCAGGAAAAGGAGAAGGACATATGTTGGTCATGTGATGAGAAGAAACAGTTAGAGAATACCAAAACAAGCTATCAAATGGATCACAACAGGCTGAAGTGAGGTCGACCATGTGAAACTCTAAAGAGGACATTGTTAAGAGAAGCCAGTTTAGTGGGCATAACATCCCTTGATGAAGTTGAAAGACTCGCAGAGAACAGAAAACTTGGCAATCAACTATGCGAGCCCTATGTGACATTTAACAGCATGGAAAAGATATAAGATAAGTGAAGAAAATACACACACAGAGCCAATATTTCTAAATGGTTGTGAAACTTGGACAGCCAGAGATGACAAAAAATTTGAAAGCAACAGAGATGAGATTCTGGCAAAAAAATGCAACAAATACCATGGACAGACAGAAAAACAACTGAAGAAGTTTCAGAAGAACAAAAACTAATTAAAATGATAAGAAAAACCACAGTAAAAAATTTCTTAGACATGCCTTGAGAAGATGGAAGCTGGAGAACCTAGTAATAACTGAAAGATTCAAAAGGGGAAAAAGGAAGAGAGAATGGGCAAGATAAAAATATTTCAACAGACAGACCAAGTGGTACAGGAAGGAGAAAACCATCTGAAGTAACCGAAAACACTAAGGACTGCACACAAGATTGAGGAGCATGGTTGCCAGTGGTATCCAACATGGCACATAATAAAAATAATAATTAATGTGATACTAACTAAAATGTATTCAGCACAATCACCTGGCATATCTGGCTTTTTTTTTTTTAAAAATAAAGAATGTAAAGATAATTTGCCCTTTCATCTGCCTTACAGATTTTTACCTTCACCAACTGCAAATCATTCAAAAGTTTACCATATTGTTTTTTACTTTACATCGTACCAGAAACTTCAAAGAACTCGAGGATAAATTATAAATTACTTTTTAACAGTGACTTACAGGTGTTTTTCTAACTTATGGTAGCATGCAACTCAAACTGCACAAATTCTGTCACTTTCTGATAAATCTGTAAAATGGATGTGCATAAGAAAAGTGATGGTAGTGAAGCAAGAAGCGATGCTGAGGATGAAAGAATTAGAAGAAACTTACAATGAGAAGAGCAAATCTTTCTGTAAAAGAAATGAAAGTGAAGGTATATAAACGTTAGTAAAAAAAAACTGAAGATAGAATGTGCACTGAAAATAGAAAGTGATCAAATAAATGTGAAACAAGTGTTTATATATAAACAGTGATGGTATAAAAGTGAACTTCAATGAGAATAGAGAGGAGTGTGTTGAAAATGAATGAATAAAGCACAGACGTTAGGTGTTACTGAGAAATGCTCTCATGAAAAGAAAAAAAAACAATAAAATGGAGGAAGACTAAGACATGAGAAATAATGTGGTGATAGTATGGCAGGCAAGGGAACATGAAGCTGTTAGTATGGCAGGCAAGGGAACATGAAGCTGACAGTATGGCAGGCAAGGGAACATGAAGCTGACAGTATGGCAGGCAAGGGAACATGAAGCTGTTAGTATGGCAGGCAAGGGAACATGAAGCTGTTAGTATGGCAGGCAAGGGAACATGAAGCTGTTAGTATGGCAGACAAGGGAACATGAAGCTGTTAGTATGGCAGGCAAGAGAACATGAAGCTGACAGTATGGCAGCAAGGGAACATGAAGCTGTTGGTATGGCAAGCAATCTTGGCAATCTACCATGCGAGCCTTATGTGATGTTTAACGGCACGGGAAGGATGTAAAATGTAAGAAGTATGGCAGGCAAGGGAAAACATGAAGCTAATTTAACGAAAGAAATTTTAAAAAGTGAAAAAAAAAAGATAAAAGAAAGCATGACAAAACACATGAAAAATCAGTATTAATGCAAAGGTAATAAAGAAATATGGTGTGAATAAATATGATATGAGGAATTATAAAATACAGAAGTGGAAACAGATACATTTGTTAATGCCAAAAAATGCAATACACGACAAAGTTAAACAGTTACTTTAAGATAGAAAATATAAATGGAAAAAAATGTAAATTAATGAATGAAGAAAACAGTAAAGCGACAGTGCACAGTTTTGTGTGATTTGATCTAGAAAAAAAATCCACAGGCAAAGCACCTTTTTTTAGATGGGATCTCTCATTTAAAGAGTGCTTTGTTTATGATTTTTTTCGAGGTATTAGCATAGAACACTGTGTTCTGTTACTTTACTGTACAAAAGCTTCGTTGTTTCCTATTTATAAAAATTTGTATCTAAAAAACGTATAGATGGCTACAACCTGCCAGAAATCAGCCACTGTATGTGGGAGTGGTCCTTGAGTTGCAATGTATGCTGGGTTGCGTGGGTCATGATCAGTCTGTAACAAGAAAACAAAATGTCTTAAAAACACTGAAAATTCACAACACAACAACTAATAGGTAAAGGTAAAGGTAATCCTGTCATGCCTTAGAGGCACAAAAGGATATGGTGTTAGTGCCCATATTTTCCTTGACCTGTCAGCACACTAGAGGGTGTTTTGGTCAGTATCACGCCTGGCCACCTTTCCTTCCCCAACTCCAGAAGAAGTCAGGTACCAATTTCTACCGCTGGGTGACAGGGGCGCCTCTGGCCAGATTCGAACCCCCGACCTTCACCATGAGAGATCAGTGCACTAACCACTTCACCATAACAGAACAACTAATAACATCAGAAAAGAAATTGTATGACAAACTAAAAAAAAAATCTGTCCTTTCTGTTTGCACATCTGCTTCTTGAAAGCATATTTTCCTTTAAAAACGAGATACAATACTTAACACTGAGAATCTCATGTAACAGGGAAATCCTTTATCTGAAATTCAGCTTTAAATTTCAAACCTTTGACAAAACACATGCACCCCTTCACTTTATAACACAGACATTGTTATTCTATATGTTCCACAAGAATCAGTTGAATGGAAAAGCTAAAACCACATCACAGTTGATTGGCTTATGAAAATAATGATGGACCTATAAAAAATTTCCCATATTTCATGCAATGTTTATTCAGTCAATCCAAAGCTAACTTCTCCAAAGGAAGTGATGAGATTTGCATATGATGCCATTATATTGATGAGATTACTGTAAATACAGTCTGACATAATAAATGAATTTTATGCTACTGTTTATTAACTGTTCCCAGCCTGACTTGGTAATTAACATGCACAAAATTTCCTGCCCATCAAGGTATAAAAAAGTGGGAATTTAAGTCATCTTACATCCTTCCCGTGCCGTTAAACGTCACATAGGGCTCGTACAGTTGTTTGTCAAGTTTTTCCTGCTTTCGGTGAGTTTTTCAACTTCATCAAGGGATGTTATGCACACTAAACTGGCTTCTGTTAACAGTTTCCTCTTTAGAGTTTCATGTGGTCAACCTCTTTTTCTTCAGTCTGTTATGCTCCATTTGATAGCTTGTTTTGGTATTCTCTGATTGTTAAAGTTACTTAAAAACTAACAGAATGGCATGAGTGTTTCAGAAGATTGGCAGGAAATAATCCACCCACTCACAAACTTCTCACAGACTTTTCTGTCAAGCTTTGACTCTCCCTCTATCTACCCAGAAAGTTTTCAGTTCGAAAAGAGCATGTCTCTTTGACTAAGGCATTCACTCATGCAGAATTAATTTGTTACATTATGTCCTGAGCTCAAGTAATGCACCATTACAAGACAACCGGGCTAGAAAAAAAGCCACGAATAAAAGTCATAGCAATAAGTGAAATCTGAAAGTGGAGAAAGGCAAAAGCTGCTTTCTTGAATTCAGCGTTGATGAATGAGAGCTGATTTACAACTGGATTAAATGGGTTAGTTCCCCTGAGGTGGAGCTTTGTTGCTTTTTAACCATAGAAAAAAAAAGAAAAGATCATCTGATAACTATCCTACATATAAGGACATGAAGCCAGCAATTGATTAACAAAAATTATCTGGATTCGACAAAGTAGATCTGGGGATTTCAACCATTAAATGTAGATCTAGATATAACAACCACTTGAAAACAGCTGAGAAAAATACTAGAAGAAAAATTAGTTACACACGTATACATACACAAACATATGAAACTGAACTGGGGATGAAGACGGATGTCCGATGAGGCAATCAGCGACCCATAGCTGATATGGCAGCGTCAGGGTTAGCGAACCATAGCTGACCAAGACCTTGTCCCACCCTCCGTGGTACCCCAAGTAACAAGCCTAGCCTGGCTAACGGGGCAAGGATCGCCATAGTCTCCATGGTAGTGGAGTCTGCTAAAGAAGCATTGCACACCCCTTGTTTATTAGCTATACTCCAGGACTAAAAAAATATCTGCCATAACCCGCTCCCACGCCGATACGATGTTGTGCCTCAACACCTCTACAGCATCGGCTGCAAAGAACAACAGCTCGCAGTTTCAGGGAGTTAAGTATGAAACTGAATTCGCATATAGGTTGGCAAGAAAGCAAGACAATTAAAACAAGCATGCAAGAAAACAGACAGACAAATAGATAGAGAGATAGACAGATGGGCCAAAAATGTTAAAAAACAGAGTTGACAGATAACAAATAGTTGATAGAAAGTATTTTGTAAAAAAACGTTGGTACAGCATAAAAAAGTAGATAATTTACGTCGACGTATTAGTAGCCAGTACAAATTTCTCAGTGCACGATATCCTACGTCCATACAGTTTACCAAGCCCGTATACAGGGACCAATGTTCCACGCTAACAAAGACTAATTCTTGCGTAGACACATGAGCAGATCCCTCCATGTAAAGACAGAATCAAAACACAGGAAACTAAAAGGAAAGACTATCTAAAAACGACATATCACCAGAATAAAAGGACACAACGGAGAGATAAATACTGTAACAACAAAAAAATAATGAACAAATATTGGGAAATCACGAAAGACAACTGGAGTCGGGGACCATGCAAACTCGACACCTGGAGTGCCAAATGAGACCCCTGCGTGAGCCTGCGCATTAGCCGGCTATCCATGGTGACATGAAGGAGATGCTGGCGCTGTCATGTCGCGGTTTTTTCCCCTTGAATTTACCACCTCGGACAATTAGTACGTCCTAATCCAGAGCCACGGAACATGCAAAATGGAGATTAGACTGAGGGTTTTTTTTTTCCAGTTATTCTGTTATTTCGAAGTCTCTGATAAATTCTGTTCTTGACGTGCTTCTGTATTGAAACTGATGCTAATTTCACTCATTCATGCATCCATCTAACATACATACAAATTAGAAAATGGGGTTCTCTCTCACTCACTAGCTCAATTAACAGCCTAGTTCACACACTCAAGCTTTATTCCTTCTTTCCTCTTCACTTTCATCTCATTCACCGCCATCACTGAGGCCGAAGATGCACTACTAAAGCTGGACGAAACAGTGATCAACAACTCACTGCTGGCTGCTTGCGTCATTATGGGAAATCATAGACGATCAAGACCCTATTCTACATCTTAATGGTGTCCCTAGAAGCAGTAGCCTGGCCGAGCGAATAAGGATCGCAATGGGAAGGCGAGCCCGGTTCTAAAAATACACCGAACCGAAGTTAGGGGGGGCACATAATGATGACACAATGCAAGCAACGGTCTTCTCAGGGCGAAAGGCAGAAGAAGAAGAAGAAGAAGATCAACATCACTCATACATTCATCTTCTCAAATGTCATGTTTCAGTCACATATGCACATCATTCATCAGTGAGTGGCTTCCTCACTTGTATGCATTCACTCACACACTCTGGCACTAGTTCACCTCATTCATTTACTCTTTACTTTCAAACATTCATTGAGTATTCTTACTTTCACTCTCACCTCATTTTTCTCATATTTTACTCCGTCACTCTCATCACTCATTTCAGTCACTCATTCAGTTACTTCTTCTAAACACATCAGCTATCTCATTCACTGTCACTTTCCAAGAGTCAGTAATTCAGTCAGTCACTCACTCACTCACTCATCTGCATGCTTCATTTATTAACTCATCTCTCTCATTCATTCCTAATTTACTCATGAACTCACTCTATGAAACTTCATTCATTTCTTTGTGTTTCATTTACCCCGTTTCCTTATTCACAATATCATTCGCTCAATCGCGCTTTCACTTTACTAGTATACGTATCATTCGCTCAAATCGCGCTTTCACTTTACCACTATACGTATCATCTCAGTCAAATCTAATTACTATCCGTCATGTGTAATTTCACATATATAAAAGAAACCCTCATACCATATCCTCTCTCACCCTCTCTCAAAATTCCATTCCAGTGCTTTTTATATTTCAATCGATCCCTTCGTTCCATGCATTTCCACTCCATTTTACCCGACCTCCCCACCCCAAACTCCCATGTCTGTTTCCCTACACCCTGTATTTTCATTATCCCTCCTTTACCTCTATTCTTCCCTGCAGACTTGTCTAAATAATCGTTAATTGTTATTCAATGCTTGATCCTACAAACATCGTTGTTACATCTATGTTATAGGATCACATATATAATGAGACCGCTTAAAAGTGTTGCCAATGTATCGCAGACAGCGGACATTCGAAATAACGTTTAGTAAACGAGACATTTACGGGATTTTAATTGTTTCAGGGCTCGGAAGTGAAGATTCGCCCCATGCTTTTAAGTCCATACTGGAGAGTGACGACCATTATTGACAGTTTCCATGGCTATGCAGATTATACGAAGAATGTTCAATGTTATAGTTTAGATAGAAAAAAAAAGGAAACGTTAGTTTTTAGTGTTTAGTATATCATCTAAGCATCTGTTTATTGTTCACGTCGATTTCTTCTTTCTTTATATTATAGCACTACAAACGTGTTGTTGTTATATCTGTTTTTAATCTGTTTTGTTGTTATAACGTTGCATGGCTTCAGATCATGTTAATTTAACAAGGTACAGCTAACAAAAAAAAGAGCTTTAGAAATGCAGAAAGATCTCTACTTATGCTTCACTGATTACATCAAGGAATTCGACAAAGTGAAGCATGATGAGATTATTAAAATGCTTGAAGACATTAACATAGACGGCAAAGACCTGAGGATTGTAAAACATCAATACTGGCAGCAGGAAGCAGCGATTCGAGCTGAAAATATAACTGGAAAATATCAAACAATAAAACAGGGAGTGCGACAAGGATATGTACTATCTCCAGACCTTTTTTTCTCTGTTCAGCGAGAATATTCTAAGAACGATCATTACATAATCAGGTATAAAAGTAAGAGGATACAATATTAACAACTTTCGGTATAATAACGACAAGGAACTGGTAGCTGAGAACCAACAAGACATGCAAAATCTCTTGAATATAGTCGCTAAAAGAAGTGACTAGAAAGGCCTTACTTTAAACATAAAAAAAGACAGAAACTATGATTATATATAAGAAACAGAATCCATCAAAATGCAGTATAAAATTAAACGGAACTATTCTAAAGCAGGTGCAGAAATTCAACACACTAGAGCAGTAATAACTTCAGATGGGAAATGCAGAACAGAAATTAGGAACAGAATAGGCCAAGCAAAGACTGCATTTCAGAGAATGAGAAACATATTATGCAACACATCCTTATCAATGAATGTTAGAAACAAGTCCTAAAATGCTATATTGAACCTATCTTATTACATGGAAGTGAATCATAGACAATAGGCAGGTCTACACAAAAATCATTGGAAGCAGTAGGACTGTGGTTTATTAGAAGAAAGTTGCGAATTCCCTGGACAGCAGAAATAACTAACTGAGAATTTTTGAGAAGAGTTGTCAGACCAAACATTTCTGTAAAAAAAAAAAGAGGGACAATGTACTTTCAAAGAACATACAATGAGAAGAGTGGGCATTGAAAATATTATAACAACAGGAAAAAACAGAGGGAAGAAGAGCCAGAGAAATGATATTGGACAGTCTGACGAGATGGTGTGAGAGGAGATCACCAACTGAGCACATGGCTTGCATAAAGGATCGGGTACTCTGGAGAAGCATAATAGCCAACGCCAGTCGGCACGGCACCTGATGATGATGATGATAGCTCCAAGCAATCTTTATCAGGTTTGATATCAGGATGTTCCCTTATTACACTGTCTATCATGATGTACAGGATTCTCTAAATCTTGCTCCATAAATAGTCTCATTCAAGGAAAAGCTTTCCAGTTTATAGGAAATATCTTGTTTTGAAAATAATTTTTTCAATGCAAGTAGCTACTGCATTTCTTCTTCAGCCATGTTAAAAAATATAAACAAATCTTCATTCTCATAAAGCCACTGGGCGCTCCATAATTCATATATTTTATATTTACACGTACATCGTATTTCTAAATGCAAAGTGAAATTTTGAACTTGTGGCATGAGATCATATTCAATTTTTTTAAAAGTAAAAAAATATGGATAATTTTACAATTCAGTTGTTGGTGTTAGTCGTCAGGAAGATTCATTACTTTTGGCAGATTCATGACACAGCTTGTGAAGAGATTCACACGAATTTACCTTGGCAAATGTCGGCTGCCGCAGTTATATGTGTCTTGCGTTTTTAGGAAATGGCTTCAATTCAGTCAGAACATCCCCACATCTGCTCAGCCCAGAGCGGATGTCACAGTCAGAACATCCCCACATCTGCTCAGCCCAGAGCGGATGTCACAGTCAGAACATCCCCACATCTGCTCAGCCCAGAGCGGATGTCACAGTCAGAACATCCCCACATCTGCTCAGCCCAGAGCGGATGTCACAGTCAGAACATCCCCACATCTGCTCAGCCCAGAGCGGATGTCACAGTCAGCATAGACACCTGAACTGTCTGCGCCAGTCTCCGTTGTAGACTTTTCTAGATTTCTAGAATTTTGCCCCGAGAGTTCCTATCTCGCCTACAGAACTTTCAACTGCCAAGGGATTTTTAACGACAGTGCACACGGACGTTCGCTCTCTCAGCCTAGAGTCCAAGGAAATTTATTGCTGGAGGATTCACCAGAAAAAAATCTCGGTAATTTTTTGGTGGGATTCGAACTCGTGACCTCCAATATCTGAGGTGAACGTTTAATTCTTAGATCCCACAGCTCCCTAAGCTGATTGCATCATGAGTAGCTAATCATGCTAGCAAACGGAACGTACTTTCTGACTGCTTTAGATCAGCAGCAAAACTATGAACAGGCGTGAACATGTGAACTGTTTCTGACTATTTAAAATACTATAATTGTTATACTATTACTTGTTATATTGAAAGAACAAAAATATGGAACATCGAGGCTTGTATAGAATGAGGTGTAAAAATAACGAGTATAAGGAAGATCTCTATGTTATCTACATATACGATCTATAGATCTCTGGTTTCAAAACGTAGTGGAGACACCAAGCTCGCCTCGAAGCGCCTGCTTTCATCTATAGCTAACAAAAGCTGACAGACCACAGAGGAGTCATTTACAACGGTCAAACCGAGTTTTAATCATTTTCTAGAAAGGTGGATATGGCAGGATTAAATCTACGGCTGATTCCTTCAGTGAGGGAGAGGAGAGGCTGCCAAACTGTGTGTGTGTGTGTGTGTGTGTGAGATAGAGGGATAGAGAGAGAGAGAGAAGGGATAAAGAGAACAACATAAGGAAAAGAGACATAAGATATACTTCTCACTGACTGGCAAGGCATTCATCATTAAATGAACATTACTCTTTCCTTTGCGAATTGTTTTCTTCCGCTGTTGCGGAAGAGATTAATGAAACAGAACTGTGTTCTTACTTGGCGCACCAGAATTCAGACCTGAATGGATGGACTGAATCCTACGATGTCAGCACAAATGGCTCCAGAGTAAGAAAACACACATCCACACTCACAAACAGAGCAAACTGATGGAAATATGAGTGGAGCACTAGAGCTACGAACTCACAGTGCTGCTGGCTGTTAGGCTGGCATTGGCTGCTAAAGAGACCGCCTTGACCATAAAAAAGAATCGTATCGCCTGAGAATAATTCCAGAGATAATATACTCTCCTGCTATCGTTTGACCATTACATTACACACTAGTTTCCTCGTTTATCCGAAATACATAAATGACGCTCCTGCTGCTTACGATATCTGAATTCAGTGCTGAAATACTGTTTACGATATCTGAATTCAGTACTGAAATACTGTTTATGATATCTGAATTCAGTATTGAAATACTGTTTACGATATCTGAATTCAGTAGTGAAATACTGTTTTTTTTTGTAATCTTTATTTATTTATTTATTTTTCTCTGGCTGAACGCGATCTCAAAGCAACGAAAGTCAGTTTCCTGTCAGTTTCGCATTTTATTTAACCTAAATGATCCATCAATTAGTGTAAAATGCACTCGTCGATTCAGAAAAAAAAGTAAAGACACACAGGAACCCCTATGTGAAACTATGTGAAGTTTTCAATGCTTTTTATTTCTTGTCATCCCATCCCAATTTCAATTTGATAACATTTAGTCTGTTTTCATCTTTTTTTTTTTTTTTTGCTGCCACAACCTCACAATAACGCATGTTTTCAATGTAAACTGCTTTCCATTCCTACTTGTCCTCATACTGTCTGTAGTTTGTTTTCTAAGTGACAGACTAACCTTTATTACATTCCAAAAGAATGCCAACAACGTTTAATGTGAGAACAAGGACAACGTTCGTGTAGTAAACAGGGAGATAAACATACGAGAAAGGCAGAAAACACGATAGAAGAATGGATAGCTCGGCTGGCAAAGAAATATTGGGAGTTGACAAGTTAATGTCGCTAACTGTGTTCCCAACTCTGCAGCACGGCCGGCTAAAAGCTAATGGACATAGATTGCCCCCCGTGATTGATTCACAAGTCGGGAGTCCAGCGTGCTCTGCTTCGAGAAAACTGCACGCATGTCATCCTCGCATGTTCTCATGTCCGCCAATTTTGGGACGCGGCCTTTGAAATAAAGAGCACAAGATGGAAAAGTCGCCGAGATCTGACAGCTGCTGGCGATTGCATTAGACTCCTGTAAGTTTTTAAGCTTGCAAGCTCTGCTGACTTTAGAATCAAACCAGATATAAACATCATAAAGAGATTGAGAAAACCGCTAGTAAATTATACAAGTGCACGTACGTTTTGGACTAAACGAATTCAGGGCCTAACGTTGGTTTCTAGTGTCAAATAATGTCAAGAACTGGTGAAATTTTCTCATTGTGATCCACGGCTCCAAAGTGAAGAATTAATCCTCTATTCGAAGTTGTATATGTTCCAAAGTGAAGAGTTAATCACTGATACAATGAGTGTACAGCTGTCCCAAGGTGAAGAGTCAATCCTTCAAAAAATGACATCATAAGTACTAGCTATATCCAGCACATTAAAAGCTAATGTTCCACAGTAATGTGTACTGAGATAACGAATCTTCAGAATGTGATTTCTACCAATGAAGTGTGGTTTTATTTTGGCAATGTGAATTTATAACTGTTGCCATTTGTGTGTGTGTGTGTGTGTGTGTACTGGTAAAAGAACTGCATTTCCCGCCCTATTACGTAAGCGCTGTGGCCAGTTCCTCGAAGAATATTTTAAAAATTATGCCTCCACAAAAGTAAAGATGTCTCCACAAAGTTATCTCGAGTTTTTCATCACTTAAGCTTTTCCCTCCAAATATCTGTTGCATATTTGGGGAATTTTGGATTCAGTGGCCTGTAATTCTTACTGTACACGTGACAACACGTGACAACAAAACTAACAGGACTCAGGTGATTTAGTATGAGACCGGGGGGAGGGGGGGGGAATGGGATAATTTCAGCAATGAATTTACTGAAGTTCTCTCTCTCTCTCTCTGAACCTTAAGTGCCCAGGTCACATGGGGCTTCTGCAAGGGTTTTCCACAAATGCCTGTCCTTCGCCTTTTTTTCTGCTCTTGCCCAGCAAGATTAGATAAGTTTTACTGTGGCATACATTTAAAATCTGATTTGTCCTAAACATCACAGTCCTATATCCTCTCACAATATGGTGGAACGTTTCATATTATCTTGACTTATAGTGTGCAGGAGGAAATGAGCGAGAAGCCATCCGCGCAGAAGGTGGAGGGAGGAAATAAATAGAGAGATTAAATATTTCATTACGGGCAGCAAAGCGCCAAACCTTATCAAGAAGTCTGCATCCTTATCACTGAAAGGTACACGAGGGAGGAGAGAAGACAAGACAAGAAATGCTTCTTTGTTAGGATAATCTGGCTAACAGAGGCTAATGCCTAATCTGAATACTCATCATCCAGTTCTACGGTCCATTCAGTTTCTTTAGAATGTCAAGTTCTGATGGTTTTATTCTCATGTCAACCAGCACTCGCTTCCATCTTTTTTTTTGTCATGGTCTGGAAACCTTCGTCCCGTGCGCGACGGCTGTCAGACACCTCCGACTGTCTAACAACGTTAGCTGGTGACATTTTTTTTTATTTTGATGTGTACAGTTCTGCAGTGAGAAAACCACGTTTACTGGCAACTTTGACCTACTTTGTTGGGGCCTTCTGGTTGACAGCTACATCTTTGTGCGGCTTTTTCAAAACTTATCTTGCTGTCTCATTTTTCTTGTTATTTAATTCACAGCCAGCACAAGTACTGGTTGATGACAAGAAGTAATAGGAAAAAAAACAAGTAGAAAAGTGATGTGGACCCAAGAAGCGTACCTCGCTATTCATTCGCCTTTTGATTTTTTTCCAGGACATTGTTACAAGAAACATAAACGAAAATCTGAAGTCAACTAGTCTACATAAAAGGTAAAATTCCCGTTTTCATGGCATTAAGGAATGTTAGGATTACGGTGTTTTCAGGTATTTCCACGACCTTTGGCAGATGAAAGTGTCCATTTCAATGTTAAACAGAATTTCCAATGACCCCGAATCATGTAGATCCAGCATTGAAAAGTATAAAGTCCAACTCTTGATACCAACTCCAACAATGACAGTATTCACCGACCCTTTATTCGTTGTTGATATGTCTGGGGCAAAACATCAACTAGTTCATATCAGAAACGTACGTTGATATTTTTCTACTTTCTTTCACTGAAAGGGGCTTCCTTAAAAAGCTTATCATGAACACACTGGAACAGAATTTGAAAGCTGCTCTAGAAAAATGCACCATCAGATTTCAAAGTTGTTTTCATGTGACGTCTTTCTTTCAATTTCGCCATAAAATGAAGATAAACGAATATACTGTTTACGATATCTGAGTTCAGTATTGAAATACTGTTTAAGATATCTGAATTCAGTAGTGAAGTACTGTTTTTTGTCTTTTTTTTCCTCCGAGAAAAAAAAAAACAGAGATTTTTTTGCTACTACACGCTAACATCAATGAAAAAAAACCCCGCCATCTTCAAACTACGCACTGGAATTACCGAATGCGTTTGTATCGCCTCCGCTCGTCACACACCCTTGACTGCACAGGCGAATCGGCATTCATACTCCAGAGAACATTCTGCAGCTCTACCCCTTTTATCAAGAAGGCGGAACCCAGCTCTGGCTACAGCAAACAACACAGATAGACAATCTTTGGGAAGAAAAGCATAACCCCCAAAGGACTGCACAATTTATCCGGACAAGAAATATATATGTCTGAGGCTAGAACCATGGAACATAGAAGATGAAGAGAAGAAGCTAGTACACGCAATAAATATGTAGCTAGAGTAAAACGAAGTGTGCATTCACGTGCACTTCGCGCTCTAGTGATGGATGAGTGTTTGCGTGATGACTCACGTTATAAGTAATGACAACCGAACATACTACAACATCCAAACAAATGGATACTTCACGATGAGTTTGTTGTTTTTTTTTACTCGGGAACTACTTCTATATTGAAGAATAGGTCCAAGCATAAGTACAGCTCCATGACCTCACATAGTCATTTGCATGTCCCTTGCGGAACTTTGTATCCCTAACAGCTTTCCTGTAGGCCTCTCGGTTGTGAGCAAGATGCCCTGCTGCTGATGCATCCATTCGCAGAACATCAACAATGTCTTGGAACCATCTTCGCCTTGGTCTTCTTCCCTTTCTTTTTTCCATTATCCACCCTTTCAAGACTATCTTTCCATGACGTCTAATATGTCCAGAATATTTAATTTTTCTCTGTTTAATCTTCTTTAGCCAACCGTCTTCAATATTACATTCTTGTAGTATGGATTCTTTTTGTGTCCATGATATTTGAAGGACTCTTATGTAGCATTTAAAGGCATTTATATGTTTCTCAGCTGTTTTGTTAAATGTCCAGGTCTCACAGGCATATGTTGTGATGGGAAAGATGCATGCCCTTAAAAATCTTGTTTTTTTTAGTTCTGTCTGCTCCTTTCCACAGATGCTTTAGTTGTTTTATTTTATGAAGGGCGATAGATCTCCTCCTTATAATTTCCCTCATTGTATCTCCATTATTCGTTAGTAGTGATCCAAGATATTCATAACTCTCCACCTCATCCAGTTTTTTCTCACTGATTTATATTTCAGCAGCCTTATTTGCGTTGTCAGTTGTCATCAATTTAGTTTTCTTTGCATTAAGATAAATGTTTTTCTCTTCACTATTCTTACGAACTGACATAATTAGTTTTTCCATTCCTTTTTGTGTTGTGGACAGTAATATTGTGTCATCAGCATATCTAATCTCTGGTATTTCATAACCTCCAATTTTGATGGCATCGTAATATTCTTTGTCTCATCTGCGTTTCACATACGACGTTATATATTCTCATGTTTAATCACTTTCTCAGCTCACATACAGACAAATAAGGACCTCGAATACGTCCATCTTATAGCTTTCAGACGACCATTCTATAGCTTTCACATGTCCATTCTCTAGCTTTCACATGTCTATCCTCTAGCTTTCACACGTCCATTCTCTAGCTTTCACACGTCCATTCTCTACTTTCACACGTCCATTCTCTAGCTTTCACACGTCCATCCTCTAGCTTTCACACGTCCATCCTCTAGCTTTCACAGTCCATTCTCTAGCTTTCACACGTCTATTCTCTAGCTTTCACACGTCCATTCTCTAGCTTTCACGCGTCCATCCTCTAACTTTCACACGTCCATCCTCTAGCTTTCACGCGTCCATTCTCTAGCTTTCACACGTCCACTCTCTAGCTTTCACGCGTCCATCCTCTAACTTTCACACATCCATTCTCTAGCCTTCACACAGCTGTTCTCCCTACAGAAGTCCGCCTAAAAACCAATTCTCGTGACCAAGTCACATGCCCCAGTCACGTGATTAAATGACCAACTTTCACATCGTCACTTGCTTAAGTGTAACGGCTAACCAGATACGACACATCTAGAGACCCATATACTGATATAACGCCCAAAGTGTGCATTCAATTACTACTGCTGCAAAGATTTTGTTCTGTAGAAGGTGCAAACAGAAAAGAAAATACAAGATTATCTTGTCAGAAAAAAAGAGGAAAGGTGGGGGTGGTGGTGGGGGTGGGGGGAAGAGGACGCATGCGACACAACTTGACCTACAACAGTCGTCACAGAATGTAGAGGCTCTGTTTTAAATTTTACCCCCTAAATAAAAAAAAATCAAGACCCTCCATCCTGTTTCAAACCCAAGCTTTATGAATGAAAAACGGGAGTTAAGCGCAGGGCCAGTGTCACTCTCTACCTGTCTTATATATCCCTCCCTCGCGCAGGGCCAGTGTCACTCTCTACCTGTCATATATCCCTCCCTCGCGCAGGGCCAGTGTCACTCTCTACCTGTCATATATCCCTCCCTCACGCAGGGCCAGTGTCACTCTCTACCTGTCTTATATATCCCTCCCTCGCGCAGGGCCAGTGTCACTCTCTACCTGTCATATATCCCTCCCTCGCGCAGGGCCAGTGTCACTCTCTACCTGTCATATATCCCTCCCTCGCGCAGGGCCAGTGTCACTCTCTACCTGTCATATATCCCTCCCTCGCGCAGGGCCAGTGTCACTCTCTACCTGTCTTATATATCCCTCCCTCGTGCAGGGCCAGTGTCACTCTCTACCTGTCTTATATATCCCTCCCTCGCGCAGGGCCAGTGTCACTCTCTACCTGTCTTATATATCCCTCCCTCTGTGTCTTCCTCTCTCATTCCCTCCACCTCTCTCTCTCTCTCTCTTTCTCCCTCTCCTAATACATTGAAGGCATAAATGAGCCACACAACTGATCGTGATTTTATTGTGTTTCTACATATCGAATCTTGAAACATCTGAAGAAAGAAGTTTTGAAAAAAAGCCCCTAATTTTTGTTATATACAGTGGAAATTTATGCGTGCTGTTCCTGAATTTTATAGCTCGCGCTCGGGAACGATTTTAATGCAACAATTAGCTGTCAGAATCGCTCCACCATTTGCAATGCTTCCACTCTAATTATCCTATTATAGTTCTCTTAATTTGGATGTCAGCCAAGTCCTGCAGGAATATATATATATATATATATATATATATATATATATATATAGTGTTGTTATATAACAACACTGTAGTGCGCCCTGCCACGTCTATGGAAGTCTATGTAGGTTTAGCACTACCTGCCATCTTAAATGTCAACAGCTGGATAACAGTGGCAGATAATGGATTAATCTATAATATCTTTCTACAATCTACTATAATTATTATTATTTTCCTACGACAATGGACATCATGTTCTACAAAGGTAAAAAGTTTTCCCACGAACTTGTATAATCTTCCCACCTGAACGTGAAATCTCAGCATCAGCAACGTTATACAACTACGTGTACAGGCATTGATCTATACGCAGCAGATCGATAACAATATGTATATTACTAATGACACCTTCATAATATGAGCAATTAAGGGGCATCAACTCTACTTCAAAAGGAAGACAGCCACTTATTTTATTGTCTCCCTTGGTGACACGTAGAAACATTTAGATAAAAGCAAAGATGAGAACGTA
Organism: Achatina immaculata; assembly: GCA_009760885.1. Taxonomy (NCBI): domain Eukaryota; kingdom Metazoa; phylum Mollusca; class Gastropoda; order Stylommatophora; family Achatinidae; genus Lissachatina; species Lissachatina immaculata. The sequence goes on from CM019691.1 coordinate 7,945,211, forward strand.
CCAATGAAAAGAAAGCGTACCATACAAATACCCGGTGGAGAGAAACGGAACAAAATTTCTGTTGCAGTAAATTCTCCGCGACTAGACTTCGGAATAATCAGACCAAACCAGTTTGTCTGGCAAATGATTAAATCTATGGCAAATTACTAAATTTGTCCAATTTATCGAGTAATTTCCGAGGTCAGTTTCGAGACTCTGTGAAAGGTCCATTATTCGACCGTCAATAATTTTATCGTTACAGAATTGAGTATATAGAAAAATGAAGCGGAAAATTTCATCTGTCTTAGTATTGTGACAATCGTCTCATATTCTGTCACTGTCCATTCGCAAACAAGAGCAGCGATGTTGATGATCTGAAAAGTAGACAAGTTTTCTCTGTCCGTCTTCTCTGTGCTCTTTAGCATTTGCATGCCGTATGGATGTGAAGAGTTAGTGCCTTCACATTTCTAGGCCACTACAGCATTTGAGAGAGGGATGCCAGTGCCTGTCCTCGCTGTCTTTGTTCTCCTTGAGAAATCCCAGGTACCCATTCCTGAGGCTGGGTTTATCCTGATGCCTATCCGAAAAAAAACAAACTCCGCCCAAGTGCCAAATTGAACTAGAGACCTTCTGATCAGCAGGCGAGTGAACTAACCTCTACGCCACCGCAGCACCTTTCTCCATCTTGCACCAACAAAGATCTTGTCAGAGAGATTATGGTTAGGTAGTGCTTTCTTCATCTGTGCATGCTTTTTCTTCAAAATAAGTACCGGGTTCGTGCACTCGTGCAGGTGCTTGTGTCAGGTATGTGCTTTCTTCAGAAAACAGTTTCGCTGATTACTTGTTTTTCTTTTTATTACAGTGTGTCAGCAACCATTATTTTATGCCGGTTATGTAATTTTTGTGTACTATGGTATACCTTCAAGTATTATTTGTATAAGTTAGTAATTTGTCTATGCTATGGCTTGTCATCAGCTAATATTTGTACTAGCCACGTCATTTTTCTACATTACGACTTGTCACCAGTTAATATTTGTATCAGCTATGTTATTTTTCTACATTACGACTTGTCACCAGTTAATATTTGTATCAGCTATGTTATTTTTCTATATTACGACTTGTCACCAGCTAATATTTGTATCAGCCATGTTATTTTTCTATATTACAGCATGTCACCAGCTAATATTTGTATCAGCCATGTTATTTTTCTATATTACGACTTGTCAGCGGCTATTTGTATCAGCCATGTTATTTTTCTTTATTACGGCTTGTCCATGGACACAAACAAGAACAAATATATCTATACTACAAGAAGAAGGCTGGCTAGTAAAGAGGATTAAAGAGAGAAAACTTAAATACTTTGGACACATTAAACGTCACGATAATTTAGAGAAGACCGTATTGGAAGGATACATAATGGGAAAAAGAAAGAGAGGAAGACCAAAACGAAGATGGCTGCAAGACATCGTTGACGATCTGCAAATGGATGCAGCAGCAGCAGGCCATCTTGCTCACAACCGAGAAGCCTACAGGAGTGCTGTTTGGGAGGCAAAGTTCCGCAAGGGACATGCAAAGGAATGAATGAACGGCTTGTCATCAGCTAATATTTGTACCAGCAACGTAATTTTTCTATATTACAGCTTGTCATCAACTAATATTTGTATCAGTCACATATTTTTTCTATATTATGGCTTGTCACCAGCTAATATTTGTACCAGCAACGTAATTTTTCTATATTACAGCTTGTCATCAACTAATATTTGTACCGGCCATGTTATTTTTCTACATTACGGCTTGTCACATCCTAATATTTCTATCAGCCATGTTATTTTTCTTTATTACGACTTGCGATCAGCTAATATTTATATCAGTCATGTTATTTTTCTATATTACAGCTTGTCACCAGCTAATTTTTGTACCAGCCATGTCATTTTTCTACGTATTTACGCCTGTCATTAGCCAGTATTTAAACTGGTCTGGTAATGTTTCTCTGTCATGATGTTTTCTTCATCCAGTTTTGCGCCCACAGAGCATTTCTCTACTCCACGCAGCCAGAGAATGCTGATGGCAAGTGAAGGTCATCATTTCGCCATCAAAACTATCTAGAAAACGATAACACATTCTGCTTAATATGAGAAGATTTGATGTACTGTTTCTGATTAAGAGAATCTACATCCAGTAATCTAATGGCTGATTCGACCGATGTTGGACCTGCATATCGGTCCCAGCTGCGGTAAGCAGTGATTGTGTAGCAAAGTCTCATCGCCGTTGTGTCTTTTGTCTTGAATTTTTGGCCCACGCATCTTTTTTAAACGATGCTGTGCACTTTCGCAGAGTTGCTTTTCACATGATCTGACCTTCTCGTGTTTGACAAAAATATCTTGCATGAATAACTTCAAATATTCTTGTACCAGATCTTGTAGTCTCTTCCCGTAAGTTAGTTATATTAAAGTCTACAGTCTCTTTCTTCCTGTAGTCTCTTTCTTCCCGTAAGTTAGCTATATAAAAGCTTGTATTTCTTTCTTCCCGTAGTCTCTTTCTTCCCGTAAGTTAGCTAAATATAAGTTTGTAGATTCTTTTTTCCCGTACTCTCTTTCTTCTTGTAAGTTAGCTATATAAAAGTCTGTAGTCTCTTTCTTCCCGAAAGTCAGTTATGTGAAAGCTTGTAGTCTTTTTCTTCTCGTAAGTTAGCTATCTAAAAGTCTATAGTCTCTTTCTTCCTGTAGTCTCTTTCTTCCCGTAAGTTAGCTATATAAAAGCTTGTAGTTTCTTTCTTCCCGTAGTCTCTTTCTTCCCGTAAGTTAGCTAAATATAAGTTTGTTGATTCTTTTTTCCGTAGTCTCTTTCTTCCTGTAAGTTAGCTATATAAAAGTCGGTAGTCTCTTTCATCCTTGAAGTTAGCTATATGAAAGCTTGTAGTCTCTTTCTTCCTGTAAGTTAGCTATATAAAAGTCTGTAGTCTCTTTCTTCCCGCAAGTTAGCTATATAAAAGTCTGTAGTCTCTTTCTTCCCGCAAGTTAGCTATATAAAAGTCTGTAGTCTCTTTCTTCCCGCAAGTTAGCTATATAAAAGTCTGTAGTCTCTTTCTTCCCGCAAGTTAGCTATATAAAAGCTTGTAGTCTCTTTCTTCCCGCAAGTTAGCTATATGAAAGCTTGTAGTCTCTTTCTTCCCGCAAGTTAGCTATATGAAAGCTTGTAGTCTCTTTCTTCACCCAAGTTAGCCATATAAAAGCTTGTAGTCTCTTTCTTCCCGCAAGTTTGCTATATAAAAGCTTGTAGTCTCTTTCTTCCCGCAAGTTAGCTATATGAAAGCTTGTAGTCTCTTTCTTCACGCAAGTTAGCTATATGAAAGCTTGTAGTCTCTTTCTTCCCGCAAGTTAGCTATATAAAAGCTTGTAGTCTCTTTCTTCACTCAAGTTAGCTATATGAAAGCTTGTAGTCTCTTTCTTCACTCAAGTTAGCTATATAAAAGCTTGTAGTCTCTTTCTTCACGCAAGTTAGCTATATGAAAGCTTGTAGTCTCTTTCTTCCCGCAAGTTAGCTATATAAAAGCTTGTAGTCTCTTTCTTCACGCAAGTTAGCTATATGAAAGCTTGTAGTCTCTTTCTTCCCGGAAGTTAGCTATATGAAAGCTTGTAGTCTCTTTCTTCCCGCAAGTTAGCTATATAAAAGCTTGTAGTCTCTTTCTTCCCGCAAGTTAGCTATATAAAAGCTTGTAGTCTCTTTCTTCACGCAAGTTAGCTATATGAAAGCTTGTAGTCTCTTTCTTTCCGCAAGTTAGCTATATGAAAGCTTGTAGTCTCTTTCTTCACGCAAGTTAACTATATAAAAGTCTGTAGTTTCTTTCTTCCCGTAATCTCTTTCTTCCCGCAAGTTAGGTATATAAAATCTCCTTATGGATGCTGCTGTAATCTGTTTCATTACATGTCCCAACCATCTTAATCTTCTTCTAGTGTTGTCGTCATGGCTGTAAGCTTAGCGCACTACAGAGCCTCAGATCTGGTTACTGTCTTGCCACTTGATGTTCATTATTTTGCGAAGATGAAAAGTGCAAAGTTATTTTCCTCAAGCTTCAGTATGTTGTCCTCGTTCGGGACGAAATAATTATTACTTTTTCATTTGCTAACTGTTATGGTAAAGAAAGGAAACAGCCATCACAATAACCACCATATATTAGGCAGTTTTCAAAAACAGACCACTTAGTTCCTGGAAATACAATGGCGGCTTGTCCGCAATGTTGATACAATGAAAATCGGAGGGGAATCCCCGAGGGGCACTCCGTGGCTACTGGCACTGACAGGAGCAGGAGATAGGTGCTGGGATAACTGTCCGATTGCATCGTACTACTACTCGTCGCATCTGTCAGGGAGCCGGATCGATAGCCAGGAAAGAGTCGTTGGTCCGAGAAGATGAATCGATGCCGTGATTGGATCTCACTTAACGCAGTAGTACTAAAATAATCGGCTGATTCGATTCCAGTGTTATCTAAAAGTCGATAATATAGACCCAGAGAGGGGGGAAAAATGTGGTGTTATTTTCTACGAGAAAATCGGGCGTTGAGGTTAAAGCCAACATACCTTTATGACAAGCGGGTTGTCTTAAACATACTTTGTCATTACTTTGTTATCTTTTTTTTTTTACCAATATCAAATTCCCGTAAATGGTGTTTACTTGCGTACTTTATTCTTTATGAAGCAACTTAATCACAAATTTTACAGAACGGAATGTAATGATCGTCAGAAATTACGGTTTTTAAAAAATTATTTATTTGCAAGTCTCTTTTCTGCGTGCAAGCGATGGACATAGCAACTGTTTTCTATTCTGTCTCCTTTTTTTTTTAATAAACCGCAACATTTTCCTATCCTTTGTTGAAGATTTCTTAGAAAAACAGATTCTGACATCCAATCCTGTTTTGCCGTCCAATGCTGTGTCAAATTTTGGCGTCCAATCCTTTGTCAAATTCTGGCGTCCAATCCTATGTTCGATTATGACGTTTAATCCTATGTCAAGTTTTAGCGCCCAATCTTGTGTCAAATTGTGGCGTCCAATTCTCTGGATAAATTTTGGCGTCCAAACCTGTGACTTGTACTTGTACTATCTCCCTATAACTGCAAGCTTCTGTTCTCTGCAGCCGATGCCGTGGAGGTGTTGGGCTACTGCATCGTATCAGCGTGGGGGCGGGTTACGGCGGCTATTTTTTCAGTCACGGAGTACAGCTAAGAGACAAGGGGTGTGCAATGCTTCTTAAGCAGACTCCACCACCACAGAGACTATGGAGATCCTTGCCAGGTTATATCTGTTACTAGGGGTACCAACGGAGAGGTGGGATAGGGGTCTTGGTCAGCTATGGTTCGCTAACTCTGACGCTAGCAGATCAGCTATGGTTCGCTAACTCTGACGCTAGCAGATCAGCTATGGTTCGCTAACTCTGACGCTAGCAGATCAGCTATGGTTCGCTAACTCTGACGCTAGCAGATCAGCTATGGTTCGCTAACTCTGACGCTAGCAGATCAGCTATGGTTCGCTAACTCTGACGCTAGCAGATCAGCTATGGGTCGCTAACTCTGACGCTAGCAGATCAGCTATGGGTCGCTTATTGCCTAATTGGACAGCGTCTTAACCCCCCTCCCGCCCCCCCCCCCCCATTTCTATGTCACATTTTGGCGTTCAACCCTGTGTCAAATTTTGGCGCCCACTCCTGTGTCAAATTTTGTCGTCCGATCTTGTGTCAAATATTGGCGTCCAATCCTGTGGTGAAATTTTGGAGTCCGATCCTGTGTCAAATTCTGGCGTCCAATCCTATGTCCTATTTTGGTGTTCAATTCTGTGTCAAATTTTATCGCCCAATCTTATGACCAAAACTGTTTCTGACAATCTTCAGGGATAAGTTTTTATATGAATTATTTAGAAACGAATAATTTCTTCCGGTTATTTCTCGGTTCATGTTCTAAACTGTCTCTTATAAATTTTATAGAGAATCAGAACACAAAGATGGCGGTAAGATAACATCTACTTGAAAGACTTGATTCGACAACAATTATATACATTTAGAAAGTGGATGCTGTTTATTCCGTGTGAATACAAAGGAAAGAAAATATGATTAGAAAGCATCAATATACAATAACAACAAGAGTTCTTGATACTTACGATGAAGTTTGCGTTGATGTAGTCAGAGTTGGACACGTTAGCGTTGGAGGACAGGATTACACGTGAGTGGTCATCTGTGAGGATGGTGTGGAGGGGCAACAAGGGAAAGAAAACACGTTAATTTAATATGTCAAATAAAGCACATGAGACTATAAACACAGCTGACGATTTTGACCATGATGATGATGATTATGATGATGATGATGATGCTAGCGTAAAGCAGGATGTTTGTGACGTAGTTCTACAAAGAAGGTAGAAGGGTAACCCCATGGAAAAAAAACCCACAAACAACCGCAACAAATATTTCGACCAAAAGCCACTTTTGTTGGACAAAAGAAAGATTTTATAAACAAAATGACATGACCGGCAGTGACTTGGCTCTAGCGCAGGTTAGCTTTTTAGTTTTGTTTGTTTGCTCTCTCTTCTTTCGCCATTTAAAATTTTTTTTTTCTTTTACACTACGCAGTTTCCTCTACCATGTTACAGTTTTACATTAAAAAAATCTGCTTCTGATTACACAAATCCGAACACTTGACCACATTAAGGGTACATCTCGGTGTTTAAAATCGAATAATGTAGTTTAAATGAAAGTAACTGTTTAACACACAACCAAAGCAGACTGCGGCTTCACAATTACTCCGTCACTTACACAGAAACGGATGTTTAAAATTTGTTGCCCGGTGACCTCTATAAAAGTGACTACTTTGTATGTCTCCAAGGCAACCGGCTGTGTTTTGTTGCGGTACCGGCCTCCATTATCGACGCCCTCGGTTTTGTGCTGTCTAGACGCGCCCATTCCTTTTTAATAGCGAAACTACATTTTAATCTGGGAGAACTCCAGCCGTAATGAAGTGTTAGATCGGTCAACACTCTCCTGTGTGCGCGCGCGCGCGCGTGTGTGTGGGCGCGCTAGCGAGTGCGGTAGGTTATAAAACAAATATTAGACATTTTTATGACCTGAAATATTTTTCAAAGATGAGTTAATCTAATTTTTTAATGATCGTCTATTAAGAAAAGAATTTACTTCATTTTGGAGAAAGCGATAAAAATGAACATATGAGGTTAAAAAATAGTGAACATGCCGTTAGAATAAACTGCGGTGAATTAATATCTCACCCACTCAGAAACCAGCACAAGTACCCAGGACAGATCACTGTAGACTAACTGGCTCAAATATATATCAAACGTAAGTCACAATCTAAAACAGTGTAGTGAAAGCAACGAAGTCTGATGTATTTCAGTATTTTTTTGTTGTTGTTTTTGTTTTCGTCTTGTCTTGTCTGTTTTTATTCAAATTCTGGCTCACGGTTACAGAAGTGTGCCCAGAAGAAGGCTTTCGCGAGTGCGTATAACACAAATAAACGAAGCTACGCTTTTATGTCAAATTAATGGACACAGGAACTGTAAAACGTTACGGCTGACTACGCTCTAAGTAATGTTGTACATTACCAAATATGGGCTGTGAACGGGAGCTGAGAACCTGAAACATGTAAGACTATTAATATTTATGTGTCAAAATATAACAAAAATATTTGTTTAAAAAACCCCAGGTTCATGTTATTCCTGTATCTCATGTTATATCAACCGACATCGTATCTCTTTTCCCATCTGGTTTTTTTTTTTCACTTGAGCAGCGCCGAAGTCTTGACCTAAGTTCAAGGGAAAAAGAACTGGAACTCATTCTAGTCATTTCGTAAAAAGCGCCTGCAAGATGGCTTACCCCTGATGTGGTAGAAATATACTGAAACCCTAGTCTTACATCCTAAGCCGGGAAGAATCGATCAATCTTCAGACCCCAAAGGGACTGAATCCCGGAAGCCTAACTAAAAAGACTAAGACAGGAAAAACCAAGAAGAAACATTTTTCTCTACTTAGTTGTGAAGGTTTTGAGTGCAGTAAAAGCAAGCGCTGAAGTCACGGTTTCCTACGGTTTAATACGAGCAACAAGTCTACGGGTAGTTCAAAGACTAGCCTCTTCAAAGATAATTTCAAAAGGAGTCATCTTAGAGAATTCGTGGCTTCGCTGGAGGGGCAATGCATTTAAAATACCCAGTGAATCAGAGATGAGCCTTCTGGTATCTCTCAGAACAGTTTTCCAGCTCCTTCAGTGTGGTTACACAAATAGTTTTTAGCAAGAGGTAAGTCTTATTTCTTATCAACAGTCATTAAAATAATAAAAGGCCGATTGGCTCCCGAGAACCACCGCATACAGGAATATGGGACACCGGATCCACATGGTCTGAACTAGAAATTCAGCTATACTTATGCTTCCCTTTCTCTACAATTCCCTTCCAACTAAGTTCTCACCTACTCTTTCCTCACCTGTAATTTAAACTCCAGGACCTTCACTGCATTATATTACAAAGTCTGTACCCCAACCACATTCACCTATACCAGTCACTCTTTTCTCGGCCTGACAACCACTTTATCCCTCCTCCCCTTCCTTTTTCCTTTCCCTACTCCCTTTTTTTACTACCAACCAGTCAGACTGGCATCATACCGTACGAGTCTTCACCTAAAATTTCACAATACTTCACCATTCGCACGCAGCTGCTAAGCCCTCCGCTTTTTTCTGTTATTCCTTTTTCTCATTCTTATTTGTTGTATATCATCGATGTGAATTTATATTTTCTGTTCTTTCCTATCTTCTTGTCCTTTATGTTTTTTGTTGGTATGTTTATGGTGTAAAAAGAAACATTACAAATGTATCCATTTATTCATACACCCATGCCCTTGGTCGGCGATCGGATAAAGCAATCACCGCCCAGTACGCCCTGTGACGTCTTGCAGGGCAGCAACAAATTCTCTCCGCCTCTCACGGTCCGCGGCCGACCTGTGTATTGTGTCACTGCTCTGCTGCAGACTTCTCATTTCTCCGTCTACAGTACTCCGCCAAGTTGTCTTTGGTCGTCCTCTCTTTCTTTTTCCCTCAGGTGTCCATCACGTGGCTGTTGTGGCGACGCTGCTGGGGTCTCGTAGGTGCCTCGTCGGTGCACATGACCAATCATTTTCTAGCGTTACAATGCTTGTTTTGTACATACAATCTTAATACTTCAGTGTGACTAAAGTAGTTCTTGCCTGGTGATGGATTCCGCAGAGAAACCTACTTATTTAGTCCTTTCTGGCAAATTAAGAAACCCACTACATCTTACCCCACCATACTTCATTCCTGTCTTTCCAAAACGTCGTAGTGTTGGATGCAAAGAAGACAGAAGTCATATGTACAGGAATGAATGAATGATCTTTATTTCCAAAGGGTGAAGAATTGGGCACACAGGCCCGTCTTACATTCTGCCCTTCATCACGCCATCTTTTATTCTTACCACACATTCGATTTAGTACAAGTATGCGAAATGCATGAAAAGAAAATTAATATATCTAGTAATGCAAAATGAAACTATTATATGCACAGATATAAGATAATGAACTACATGACACTATGAGAGGTAACTAATCTAATACGATAGCGTGCGAGCGCGCACACACACACACACACAAATACATTTTAAATGCAACTCTTCTAACAATGCCTTATTTCTCATTCATTAAGATACTTTCTAACAAGATCTAACATGTTACGATGGAGACTGAGAGAGAGTGAGAGAGAGAGACAGACGGACAGACAGACAGATAGACAGACAGAGAGGGGGAAAAAGAAAAAAACTGAGGGACAGTGAGAGAAAGAGCGATAGCGAAAGAAAAGCAGAGAGACAGAGAGACAGACAAACAGAAAAACAGACAGAAAGAGAGAGATAGAGAGAAACGGAGAGACAGAGAGAGAGAGAGACAAAAAAGGATAAAGAGCGAGGCAGAAACACATAGAGAGAAAGACAAGATACGTAAAGAGAGAGAAAGGCAGAGAGAAAGAGACAGAGAAAGAGACTGAGAGAGATGAGAGAATGAATGAATAAATGATCTTTATTTTTTTAAAGGATAATGAATTGGGCACGCAGGCCCGTCTTACATTCTGTCTAGGTGAAAGAAGATCCAAGCAACAAGATAAAACAAGTAATATTAAGATGGAAAATCATTACAGCAATATCTAATACTAAAATTTTCCAGGTCTGTTTGTCGGACTGTAGCCTCCAAGACGTCAACGAGTAAAGAGTGGAGGAGAGGATGATGCGCACGTGATTGTGAATTGTTTTTCTTCATTGCCCAGCGATGTGTTAGACGTTATGATCAGAGGAGAAGATAATGCGTGAGGGGATTTTCTGTAGCAAGAATTACTAAGGAGGTTGTTTGTTGGTTAGAAGATTTCCAGACTGATAGTGATGTTCAAAATAATGATAAAATGTTTTGGGGTCTAGAAATTAATTCTAGTTAAATTCGTATTTTCATGTGTTATCCCCTTTTTGTGACAGGTTAAAGCCTGTATTATTATTATTATTATTATTGCTGAGACTTTGCATTAAAGCACTTCTGTGAAAAGACTGTTTCAAAGAAACTGTTTGCTTGTTCAAGATGACGTCAACCTTTGTAAGAGTGAAGTCACCTTTCTTCAACGAGTCTGTGAAGTGAAAGAGTCTATATAAAATTTACAAAAAAAATTCATACCAAGTGAACTTGCCTGCGACAAATCAGTATCAGAGATGGCACGGAAGCAACTATGTGCCTCGAGGTTAAGTGGTTTTTAAAGTTCAATAGTTTTATAGTACGAGACGACCATTTTTGTGGCCAGTGATGCAGTAAACGTGAATAGATGGCACCGGAAACTCCTAGTACATCAGTGTTGCATGAGCTACAACAAAAATTGGTCAACTTCGAGTAGGGAATTATACACTTTGAGGAATAGATTTGGCTGTAGGGAGCCTGTTTGAGGAATAGATTTGGCTGTAGGGAGCCTGTTTGTGGAATAGATTTGGCTGTAGGGAGCCTGTTTGAGGAATAGATTTGGCTGTAGGGAGCCTGAATTTAATATATTTCTACGTATGCATGTATTTTTTTCTACTCGTATGATGTATGCGTGTATGTTTCTCTGTATATTTACATATATAGTTCTAAAGGCATACTTGTCATCTTGAGTTTTAGAAAGACAATAATTTATTATCTTTGCTTTTCGCATTATATACATTTAAAGAAATGCACGCCACACTACATCATGATGGAAATAGCCAATTTTCAGAAAAAAAGAAGCTTGTACAGGGTCCAGCATAAAGCATAGCTGGATTTTAAAAATAGAAAATAAATAAGCGCTATACAAGTCTTTGGAAAAAAAAAGTGAAATGAAACTTAGAAAAGTGTGTATTTTTATTTTTACTGACAATCATATTTAGGTTTTGAAAATTACGCCGGTTAGATGACGGCCATTACACTTGTTACATTCAGCCAGGCGTCTGGAAAATTCCTGCATAACACCATTTAACATGTTCAAAGGGATATTTTTAATGCAGTGTCAGATTCGATCCTTTAGGCCTGCAACTGAATGTGGTCGACTAGCATACACCGTGTTCTTGTGTACCCCTATAAAAAGAAGTCTGCGGCCGATAAATCCGGTGACCTTGCCGGCCAATGAATATCCCCAAATCTGGAAATAAGACGATTGGGAAATGCTTGTCGCAGCATGGCCATGGACTGACGGGTTGTGTGGGCAGTTGCTCCATCTTGTTGAAATCATATTAGTCTCTTATTTCTATTGACCAAGTCTGGAATGAAGTATTCAGTTAGCATCTGCACATAAAGATCACTATTAACAGTAAGGGGATGCCCGTCTTCGTCTTCAAAAAAATATGGGCCAATAATGCCGAACGATGCAACACCACAGCACACTGTTACTTGTTCACTATGGAGCGGTTTCTCATGCAGTAATTGTGGATTTTCAGCTGACCAGTGTCTGAAATTCTGCTTGTTCACACTTCCTGACAACTCAAAATGTGCTTCATCAGATATTATGAGGTTACTGAGCAAATTTGAATTTTCTTCAAAGTGTGCTATAAAATCGGTAGCAAAGTCAAGTCTGTTAATTTTATCCAGATTATTCAGTTGCTGCACAACTTGCAACTTGTAAGGGTGGAAATGCTGATGATTATGAATGATGCGACGTAGCGAGCGATCCAACATACCAAGTGCCAAAGCATGCCTAACAGCTGATCGCCGAAGGCTACGAAGCAATGTGTTGCCCACTTCTTAAATTCGTTCAGGTGTCTGTTGAGTTCTTAGACGACCAGTAGACTTGTTATTAAGACAATCAGCAGTTTCCTTACATTTTTTTGGACCCACCTCAAAACTATTCTCCGATCGGGAACATTATCACGGGGGGAATGCAACTCAAAATGGCGACGAAACTTTCGTTGTACAGTAATAGACGATTCCTCACTTTTAAAATAAGTTTCAACGGTGAATGCGCGATGTTGTGTTTGCCAAGAAGGCATTGTTAAAAATGACCGTTTGTCTGCTTCATCTTTGATGTCATGTTTTTTTCACACGTATTCAGTTTCTGCGCACTATGTCAGTTAAACCCAGCTATGCTTTATGCTGGACCCTGTATTAAAAAGCGTACGGCAGACTCCAGATATTTGCTGTATGTTTATTCGTTTAATAATAGCAAAATAATCAAAAGGTCTTATGAGGTATTAAAGGATGCTTATTAAAGAGATGTTATAATATATTATAATGTGATAAGGGTTATTGTTATCAGAAGAAAGTCAAGCCATATTATGAGACAAATCAACCCATTCTATGAGAAAGATCAAGTCATATTATGAGCAAGAAGAAGCCACATTATGAGACAAAAAAATCAAGCCATATTAGAAGAAAAAGTAAGCCATGTATTGAGAAAAATCAGGTTATATTACGAGACAAATCAAGCCATATGTTGAGAAAAATCAAGCCACACTATGAAAAAGATGTAACGAAGAACATTTCTTGGTTTATACAGCCCGCTTTAGCAAGACACTGGCCATAATTCTTCATGAGCATGTCTCGAAGGCTAGCACACGATATCCAGACAGTCTGTTATTCTCCACTAATTCTAAGAAATATGTCACAGTTAATGTAATGGTATACACCTGGGAATAAATGAAAGGCCAAGACAGGTTTGGACTTTGAAAAAGAAATCAACAGCTTAAATGTACAGGGGCGAGTCTTTACACCTCTGTTTTCAGATATCTCTAATTATTCTCTCTCAACAGAAATAATCAGAAATGGATCTGAAAATTCGGCGATCACGAACGAGGCTGGTTATAATTAAAATTATTCGTATGAAAGACTAATGTTGAACGACGGGAGGGGGGGGGATTATATAATTTAAACCATGGAGGTAGGGTATATCATGTAAGAAAAACACGTGAGTGAGGATATGATACAGCAAGAGTTTGGAGGGTTTTACAAAACCCAGGGTTTCTGATCGTTATTGAACATTCTCTCTTATCCCCGCGTCGATCAAGGACTGCCGCCTGGGCGTTTCAGGAAGAGGCCAATGACTTAGGATGGGTCGAAAGGGATCTTACTGTAGCGTGTTCTCTTCTTCTTCTTCTTCTTCTTCTTCTTCTTCTTCTGTGTGTGTCTCAGGAGAGAAGATATCTTAGATTACATTTAAGGTCAATTATTATCAAACAGTATTTCACCATTGGTACTCTTATTCCTTCTAACTTAATATTTGAATATTCCAGTACTACTGACAAAAAGATGGTTCGAATATTCTAGTACTACTTATAAAAAGATGGTAACATAAAAAACATAACATAATATAAAATAACATAACACAACGTTACATAGCAATGTAATATAGTAACAAGCCAACAAAACGAGAAACAAACAGGGATGATACTCTAGAGATCTGGTAACAAAAATACATTCTCAACTCCAACGAAACACAGGTCTCAAAACATAGATGAACCACCACCGAATAACAGTGACAGAGAAATAGAAGAAGAAAAAGAAGAAGAAGAAAGAAGAAAAAGAAGAAGAAAGAAGAAGAAAAGGAAGAAAAAAGAAGACGTGTACACTTATCTTCACATATTAGCAATCCCTTTTCTAAACCTACTATTTTGTAAATTGTCCTAGTAAGCAAATTATCCATCGTCCAGTGGAAATTATCCATAAAACAAGGGGAATTATCTATTGAAAACTGATAAAACCTTGGACAACAAATCACGACCATACTTGACCTTACTAGTTATCACTGATGTTTTCGAAAATGAATTCAAGCTAATCTGGGGTGTTTAAATGACAGAAGTGTACTGAAAGTATTATATTAAATGTGATGTTGCTAGAGGCTACATAAATATGTTCCACAAGAAGGTGTACTCATTTTTTTAAAAACATGTTTCCCTCTCTTCAAGTGAAAGAAAGCAAGCTGGCGCACATTCACACATATACACACAGATATTGTATTACTTATCCAACCAAAACACACATCCAGTCAGGCATCCCAGCAGCAAATGGACCATGCAAAACCCACCCAACCAATTAATCAACTAAGCCAGCAGTCTGTGCTAGTCCATAGAATCTGGTTATTGATACCTGCCCCGTTTAAGATCTATGGAAGTTAAAAAAAAACAAAACAGCCAGGTGCGAGAATTACCACATCGAACTTTTGCCGACAGGTCATGCAGAAATGGCCTTTAACAACATATCGTTTGTATGGAATAGTTCCTCAGATCACAGCCATAAAGTCTTCATGTGTGTTAGAAAGTGCATTAAGAGAGAAGGCCAACGATCAACTGCCTGTCCATTCTTCATTTTTCTTCCTAATGAAGTAAATGGACATGTATGGTTAAGTTTTACAATATAAGATAGAAAGAATGAGGAAAGTGGTTAGAACCAAGAATGACTGAAATAAGATAAGTACATATAAATAAATAACATACAACAATACAATATTTCGGCAAATGCCATTTTTCAAGGATCACATAAAGACACAAAAATTGATGAAAAATTAAACAATTAGCTTTTAAAGTATCCTCTTTGTAAGAAAGACGGGCACAAAATGCGTCCAGATCAAGGCAGATATGCGCAAAGTGGAAGCAGGCGATTGGCCTAGAAATGAAGTAAAGGAAGGGTGAAAAAGGGTACTATATTTTTTTCGTGCCACAAAAGCCTTCCCCTGAACTATTATTTCACATATACTAGTATTCTTACTCTCTTTTATGTTCCTCTACTCCCGATTTTTCTCGTAATACGCGCACACATTGCTCGCAGGTGATGGAATGTTACTGAACTCACAATGAGGCAAACGATCGGAGAATTTAACACGTGATGAGACTAGATACAAGAGACCTATGAATGTGGAAAAGGATCGGGCGATCATTTTGTAATTAAGAAACCAAAATGAAAGTAAAATCATGGTAGAGAACATAGAATTCGCAATAATGAATCTTTCTTTGTTATTGTGAACCAGGAAGTGGATAAATATTCACAATAACTTTTTTCCCCCTCTACCTCCAGTCTCTCCTCTCACACACTGAGAGACTGAGAGTGTGGCAGAGAGTGAGAGAGAGAGAGAGAGAGAGAGAATTAGTACAAATAAAAGATGACTCACGTCAATTCAGTGGGTCTATAATACACTTTGTCCGGCTCTGCAATTATTCATCTCTCTCTCTCTCTCTCTCTCTCTCTCTCTCTCTCTCTCTCTATCTCTCTCTCTCATTCTCTTTCTCACTCTCTGTCTCACACACACGCATACACACACATAATGAAATGGAGAATCATTCTTGGAAAGCAAACCTTTAGATAACTTTATTTACCACTAATTAATATTTAATTAGTAGCAAATAAAACACACTTACATCTGAACTTTCACACTATCTTCAGATACAGTGCAAAACTAACATTGTATGAGTACAGGCTTTTTACTATTATTGTAAATTTGTTAACTTCTTAAAGAACTTCCTGACACCTTGTCACCAGCCATCTTCTTGGTCAGCTAAGCGCTGAAGATCTCGGATACTAGCTCTTGAACTAGCCTTATTTCACGCCAGAGAGCTGAACTAACCAGTCAAATTCAAGTTTATTCCTTCTATAAACAAACGTTTGCAAATGTTTATGCAAAATTATGAGACAGAACTGACCGACTGTACTGCTAGGATGATCTGTGTTTAAAATTATACTGAATCTTGTGGGGATGATTAAAGCCTGACATTCTTAATCTTTTGTGCGATTAAAG
The DNA here is from genome assembly GCA_009760885.1 of Achatina immaculata. NCBI lineage: Eukaryota > Metazoa > Mollusca > Gastropoda > Stylommatophora > Achatinidae > Lissachatina > Lissachatina immaculata. The sequence goes on from CM019691.1 coordinate 7,961,442, forward strand.
ACCCTCCCCCAACCCCTTCCCTCCTTGAACTTCCTAGTATAACATAATACCATAGTCTCCATCATCATCATCATCATCATCAACATCACCATTGTCATGAATTCTATTAATCACCATATGACTTCAAAAGATGCCAGTAACTTGTTTAATATTACACATGGATAGCAAAACAGGTCAATAACGTGGTTTAATATTACATACGGATAACAAACGATGTCAATAACTTGGTTTAATATTACATACGGATAACAAACGATGTCAATAACTTGGCGTAATATTACATACAGATAACAAACGATGTCAATAACTTGGCGTAATGTTTTACATACAGATAACAAACGATGTTACTAACTTGGTTTAATATTACATACGGATAACAAACGATGTTACTAACTTGGTTTAATACTACATACGGATAACTAGGAACAAAACAGATGAAAGAAAACTCTAGTCCAACAACATTAACAAAAATATTCTGAGATCGAGTTTAATAACCCCATTACTTGGTTCCCATACCCCAAGGGGTATAGATATATCCAGTTAAGAGCCCCTAATGTGAACGATCAGAGATCAAACGAGATCACAGACCTCTTTCTGCGTTCCTTTTTTTTATTACACATAAACTAGCATTATTTTTATTATTTTATTCGTTACTCTCTGCACTGGAATATTTTAATTTTAGCGCACAGAAGAACACTTAAAGAAAAATGAATCAGTAATATTATTTATTATCTTATTAAAAAAAAAGAAAATCTTAAAAATTCCAGTCTTGTACTCTTTTTCCCCCTAGCGCTTGCGTACTGTCCAATCAAATCGGCTCTTTCCTTTCTTTGCTAAGAACTTCTGCTTCTTTTTTTATGTAATTGTATTTGGCTGCAATATTTTTATTGCAGGTGGGCTGCAAGAACTTTAATGAGGTCCTTTGTTAGTTCCCGCGAATCCACTGCTTCATTGGTTGTTTTCCCGCTGAAGAGTAATGTTACGGCACGAGAAATCCCTGAATAAATAACTCCTAGGACTTGTAATCCACGCTCACTATAAGGGACATTGATTTCAGGCCTACCGTAACGATGCTCTGTGGAGACAACGATTTTTCTTTTCTCTCTCATTTTAATTAAAGAAATTTCATTTCATGGGGACAGAGGTGGAGGGATGGTGGGGACAGAGGTGGAGGGATGGTGGGGACAGAGGTGGAGGGATGGTGGGGACAGAGGTGGAAGGATGGTGGGGACAGAGGTGGAGGGATGGTGGGGACAGAGGTGGAGGGATGGTGGGGGCAGAGGTGGAGGGATGGTGGGGACAGAGGTGGAGGGATGGTGGGGACAGAGGTGGAGGGATGGTGGGGACAGAGGTGGAGGGATGGTGGGGGCAGAGATGGAGGGATGACGAGGAGCTGAAGGGGCGGAAGACAGAGAGAGAGAGAGAGAGAGAGAGAGAAAGAGAAAGGAGGAGAGAGAGAGAGAGCGTACAGAGTAAGAATAAGAAGAGTGAAAGATGAACAAAATGTGTACAAATTTTTAACAAAATGTGAATTATACGTACTTTTCACAGCAACGAGCGATTGAATGATTGATGGACAAAAGGTAAAGGTAAAATCCCCGCTTCCATGCCATTATTAAGGCATATTGGGGATACGGTGCTAGTCCCGTATTTCCGAGATCTTCGGCGCACGAAACTTTGATGTGCTCAGTACCACGCCTTTGAGCATTTACCTTCCCAGACTTCTCCGGTAACAATCTTTAGAGGCTGGCTGGACCCCGGGGACTTCTTGGTGTGGTGGCACCAGAAAAATATCCCCACTGCTGAGACTTGAACCCGGTACCACCGGATTAGAAGACCGAGCGCCTAACCACTCAGCCAACTATGAATGAAAGATAAGTAGAGAAAAAGGCAGACATACAGCGTTTGTAATAAATAGGGAGGTTTCCATGAAACCTAGTGAGGCACGAAGTAGTTAGAAACCTCTAAAGCAGATGTAAGAGAGGACTTCGATGAAAATGCTTTCTTATATTACAGTGTGTCTGGCGGGGGGAATTCACATTATTGTAGTGTAATCAGTGTGGGATACAACGTAGGCGCATAGGGCGGGATATTTGTAATATTTTGTAATAATCTTTGTCTGTTTTTTTTTTTTTTTGGGGGGGGGGTATACTAGTATATTAATGTATAATGGGCGACTGAGCCACGTGTCTTATTTGGTTATTAAAGAACATATGGCATTTCTTGCCTTTCCATCCGAGTCACGTGATGCCATCCTGCTCGCCAGCTTTTCTCTATAAATTCCGGTTGCTGTTTGTTTCGCGTTTCGTATGGTGCATACTGTTGCTGGAACTACACAATTTCACAAAAATCTGACAGAAACATTGAAAATTTTACAATATAATTATTGCAGTTCTTAAATCACTTTGGATTTTCCAGCGTACACAAAGTCTCTACTTTCCTGTTCATTTTCACGAAAGTTCTTTGTCGCAAGTAGGCGAAGATTCACAATTTAAACTGTGTTTTGTTCCAAACTTTTTTGTTGTTGTTGTTGTCAGGTGTAATAGAATAGCATAGGAAATTGGGCTGGATAGAAATAATATAGTAGTCTCCCCTGTAGAGAGTACATTTTGGATACCCATAGGCGTGCGTAGCGGGAAAAATCTGTTGTAAAGCTCGCATGTATTTGCACTCATAGTGAACGAATTTGGAAGAGACGCACAGAAAATAGGCAGACGAGAAAAGATGAACAGGTTGAGACGGGCAAGAGAGGAGTTTCAGAAATGCAGGCAAGAAGTTTTTCTTCAGAGTCAATATTTTAGTTGGGCTTCGAAACAGTAGAATGTAGATTGTAGACAGTTCTTGTAGAATGCTTAGTATTGGTTAAATGTTTCCCTTTTTAGGACAGATTCTTCTGAATTCAGAGGGGGGGGGGTATGTGGTACTGTCTGTAGTAAGAAGCAAAAATGTCATTCAACATCCTGCCATGTGAGAGGTCTTCCTATATCGACGTCAGGTCGCCCCGACACTATTTCATGAATTTGTGAATTCCATCAAGTCTTTTCACGCCACTTCCATTTGGCAACATCCACCAACAAATGTGGAATGTGGTTTCATCAATAAAATCTGTTCTATTGTAACGTGTGGAGTTTGGTGATTATTGACATATTCTGTATCGCAACTGGAATGGTCAGTTAATTTTATTTATCTAGTTCACAAGTCGTGTATGAACTCTGTTTGGCGATCATGGGTTATTGAAGTTGCATAGAGTGTATCAGTGTAACAAAGTGAGGCAAGTGTAACATCTTCATGATGTCATGACAAAAAACGTTGAAGGCACTCTACAGCTATCAGCATAAAGAACTGTACGTTCAAGCTTGTACCGCATGGTCAACGGAGCACACTACTACACGGAAAAGGAAAAGAAAACCACCATTTTAGTGACAAACAGATCGGAACAAGTCAAGTTCTGTATATATTGTTAACTGGCCGTGTCATCAACATCATCATGTGCCGTGCCGACTGGCGTTGGCTATTATGCTCCTCCAGAGTACCCGATCCTTCATGCAGGCCATCAGTTCAGTTGGTGATCTCCTCTCACACCATCTCGTCAGACTGTCCAGTATCATTTCTCTTGGTCTTCCTCTTGATCTTCTTCCCTCTATTTTTCCTGTTGTTATAATATTTTCAATGCCCCCTCTTCTCATTGCATTTCCTATGAAAGTACATTATCTCTCTCTTATCTTTTTGACAAGGTTTTTTTCTCTCTCTCCAGCTCTTCTCAAAGATTCTTCATTAGTTATTTTTGCTGTCCAAAATTAGAAGGCACGTGTAGGAGAACTAAATCTTCTTTTTTTAGTGGTGCCGTGACCAGGCAAACTTTCTACGTTTCCTGTTTAGAAAAGCTTTCCAACTTCATACCAAAGCTTAATCGTGAAACAAACTCAGTGATGACTTCATCGTGGGAGAAGCGAAAACAGTCTTTGCAGTCTACTACTACAAACAGTCGTTTCATATTTTGTTGCTGCTGTTGTTGTTGCTGTTGTTGTTGCTTCATTCCTGGAGTAAAATAACAAAGTTATCTACATACAGCATACTATTTTCACGTAATTCTGAGGGTGTTAAGCTTATTTGTTACTGCAGTTTATTTATATTTTTGATTTCTCTCTCTCTCTCTCTCTCTCTCTTTCTCTCTCTTACTTGCGCTGCAGCCAAACTTTAAACAGATCTTAAAACATTCTTTTTTCACAATCTGTTTTATCACCGATATTTATGTGGACCATGGTTTCAATGCCAACATATACTCATTCATAGATATAGAGTGTGGGTTGGCACGGGACCCTGACTATGAACTCAGCATGGAATCCCAACCATAAACTAGCATTGGAACCTGACTATGAACTCAGCATGGAATCCCAACCATAAAATAACATTGGACCCTGACTATGAGCTACCATGGGGCTCTACTATGGACTGCAAACAGGACCCTGACAATTTACTGGCACAGGACCCTCAATTTGAGCTGACAAGCGACCCAAACTATCTTCTGAAACATGACCTTGACCATGGAATAGTAAGGGACACTGATCATGGAAAAGTAAAGGATCATGACTATGAACTGCAACAGGATCCTCACTCTGGCCTGGCATGTACCCCCGACTATGAAATCGTACAGAACCATGATTATGACCTTGACACGACTCTGACTCTGGTCTGGCACTGGACCATGACAATGGAACAGTAAGGGGCCCTGAATGCGAACTGGAACAGGGCCCTGATTCTGGGCTGGCATGGAACCCTACTATGTAATGGTACGAGACCCTCCTTTCGCATCCCATAGTTTTGAAACCCTGAATATATGTATCTAGCTCATTAATATAAGACATCCACTTGCATCCATTATCATAAAAACACAAGTAGTCTATTCGTCTTCACCTTTGCTGTCCCCTCGCTAGTGATCTTGTGATTGTTTCCTTGAATACTCCTGTCAGCAAACTGTTGTAACATTAATATATCTCGAATATAAGACTTATTCTTCTTCTTCTTCTGTTTCTTCTTCTGCGTTCGAGGTTGTTGGTCACATCAGATCCTGATCCCCATCGAGATGGCAAAGCTTGCAGTCCTCTCCAGATCCTGCCCCCAGTTGTGTTCTTTGGTCATGGTCTCACGCCTCAGGCCCGTATGGTTAAGGACCAGACTTCAATGAAACAGGGACGACCAAAGAACACACAGTGAACAGATACAAGAAATGTTTTACAAGTAGAAGAACTCACATTAACTGACTTGGAGAACAAGGCAGAAACTGAAATGACTGGAAAACATGTGTCTGTAACTTATGCTTCAGAGGTGAAGCTATGAGCATTGTTTGATATCTAAAATGTAGCTTGTAGTTCTACTACTGATCATGATTTCTCTTGCTGTTTTGAAATGTGCCCTAATTATTTTCTCTTCAGCACTGCTACCCGGATCACAAACGTCACTCACCTACACATTTCTGGAACTTCAAATTGCTGTTAACCTCTCGCATGATCAAATGTTAAGTGAAAGAATTTACTGGACACAGGTGTTTCGATGGTGCAGTGGTAAGTGTACTCGCCTGCCGATCTGAAGGTCCTTGGTTCTATTTCACACCTGGTCGGAGTTTTATTCTTCGGACTTACAACCACTGTGGTCAACTCAGCTTCAAAAATAGGGTACTTGGGGTTCTCTGGGAAAACAAAGGCAGCGAGGACAAATGTTGGCATACCGACCTCAAATGGTGTAGTGGCCTAGGAATTTGTAGTGGCCTTAGAATTTGTAGTGGCCTAGGAATTTGTAGTGGCCTAGGAATTTGTAGTGGCCTAGGAATTTGTAGTGGCCTAGGAATCTGTAGTGGCCTAGGAATTTGTAGTGGCCTAGGAATTTGAAGTGGCCTAGGAATTTGTAGTGGCCTATTAATTTGTAGTGGCCTAGGAATTTGAAGTGGCCAAGGAATTTGAAGGCCTTAGCACCTCACACCCCTGCGATTAAACGCCACGGGACATAGACTGATTACTGACAATTCTAAATTATCAATACACGTTTCGCCTAAATACCTCAATGTCAATTCACAAAAAAATTTTTTTAATATATTCTACCTCCCTGTAACTGTGAGCTAGTGTTCTTTGCAGCTGATGCTGTGAAGGTACCGTAGGACTTGGTTATGGCAGCTATTTTGTCACTCCCGGAGCGCAACTTAAAAAAAAATAAAAGGGTGTGCAAATCTTCTTTAGCAGACTCCGCCACTATGGCGATCCCTCCCCTGTAGGCCAGGCTAGGCCTGTTAGTGGGGGGGGGGGGGTATCAATGGAGAGGTGAGACAGGGTCTTGACCAGCTATGGTTCATCAACCCTGGGGTCGGAATGCCATAACGGACAACGTCCTCGTTCCCAGGTGTGCAACTGGTAAGGCATACTTTATGTAAGTAAACTTTTAAAACAGAAATAAGGTCAAATAAGGCAACTGAAAGTGAACTCTTTCATACTACTAAACGAGAGAAAGGTTATTGCAGAAAACCCAAACAAACTGTATGGATAAAGAAAATATGTACTAGAATTATGAGATATCGTGATCTGCTTTTGGTGTTGTTTTGTTCATACCGCTATCCTATGAATATGGAACATAGAACATACGCCCATAAACCTTCCATCAGAAAGAAATCGGTACCACATCATGCGTGCTAGGAGACAGAAAGACCCCGAGCCTGTTAGAAATCTGGAAAATCCAAGCAGAAGTTTTATGACCAAAGATCGTGCTCACACAAGTCAGCAAACAAAACGCTGACATGCGGACCGTAATCTCTCCACCACAAACAACAACAGCCACCGCGACTCTCTGGAGTCAATAATTGACAAACCTACTAGACACTGACCTGGTGAATGTGGCTGGGTACTACAGTACATTAACTCTATGGATTTCTGTACCAGCTGTGATTAGTATCAGCAGACTATCAGCTTCTGGTGAATGCCGCATATTGTAGTTGAATATTAAACACCTGCTGGGACAGAATTACCGAGATATATTCTCAGGAAAGCAAAATGAGTGCCTAGGGGAAATAAAATAGAGGCGGACAAAAGATGCCGAGGAAAATAATTTTCCTACGGAAAGATGGTTGTAATATTGGCGACCACGACAAAAGGGAGATCACCGTGTCGCAAATGCTGACAAGAATGTTGCCATGGCAACCGGTGGAAGGGATCTTTTATTTGTCAGAACACTGGAAGGCTAGGCTTGTCTCGAGGAAGCCCTAAGACGCCGTTATCTGGCGTGGCTACCACCTGCTGTGCGCGTGCGGACACACTTTGGCTTGGAGATTATCAATATGTGCGACCATACGTGCGACGGTCGCGTAGGCCTGAGACTGGGTTGTTATGTTTGGCCATATGTGTAATATTGTAGTTCTTTCTAATGCTCAGTCGAATACGTTCATTTATCAGTTTAACGTAGTTCTTCAGCTATGAACTAAAAAAGTTCATGATAAAACTGACAGAAGAATGGTGAAGGTCTGGTAACGTGAAGACATTTTCCAAATTTTAAAGAAATATTTAAGTAGACGACCACATATACTTGTCCCAACACAAGCGTGCGCTGTGTTGCAGGACTCAGAACTGTAAACAGAACTTAGGTGCCTACAACTGAGTGGACTAAATAAATAAAGTAAATTCACATATATGAGGGTAAAGAGAAGTGTATGTGGCGCCAGTACAGCTGGGAACGGTTCCGTTACTACACGTAGGCAGGTAGCATACAAAGATTACTGGTTATATGTAGACAGTGTCCTTATAAAGATTCTGTCACTGTATGCAGACAGTGTCACATATAAAGATTATGTTACTACATGAAGACACTGTCATATATAAACAATTATGTTATTATATGCAGACAGTGTCACATATAAAGATTATGCTACTGCATGCAGACAGTGTCACATATAAAGATTATGTTACTACATGCAGACAGTGTCACATATAAAGATTATGTTACTACATGCAGGCATTGTCACAGATAAAGATTATGTTATTATATGCAGACAGGGTCACATATAAAAATTATGTTATTATATGCAGACAGTGTCACATATAAAGATTATGTTATTATATGCAGACAGTGTCACATATAAAGATTATGTTGTTATATACAGACAGTGTCACATGTAAAGATCAAATGAATGTAGGAGATTCACTCTCATGAATTCTTTTATGATCAGTCTTTATGTACTTCAAGGGGAACAAAGTGAATAACTCGGTTAATAAGATTTTAAAAAAAACTTTGTCGGCTAAAGAAGATAAAAATGTTGAACAAACGGACTGGATGAACTTGGAGATCAAGGATCACTGTATATAAATGAGATGAAGGAGTTGTATGTTGCTGAAGACCAGCAACTGTCCTCAGTTACAGATTTAAACAAAGATCAGATGGTACCACTGTCTGCAATGTTCTCTTTGTTATCTGCTTTAATCTTTTGCTGCTCATTCCACACAGTTGGTGCTGACGAAGATCTTTATATGTTATTATTATTTTCATATCTCAGACGGCAGTTGTTCCCCAGCGTGTGATTGGAGGTTGATTCTCGAGAATATATTAACATGTTTTAAAAAAGGTAAAAATATTACTTGATTTTGGAAATTCTGCTACTTTTTGTTTCCAGAAATAAATACGAGTATAACAACAAACAAAAATAATGCGAGTATAACAACAACAACAACAACAACAACAACAACAACAAAACTAAACACGAGTATAGCAACAAACAAAACTAAATAAACACATACGCTCTATTCATTAAAATAACGTTTGTTGAATTTCAGGGTTTGTTTTAAAAATATTTTTCGTGGATCGCAGGTCACATATCATTTCTGGTTTAGGACACCACAACACCCTCCCCCCCTCTTTTTCACCCTTCCCCTAATAAATGCTGGAACCGCTGCTTTACACTAGCTTGTTGGATAGTAAGGTTAGCACATGCAGGGTCGGCGGATATAGTTTACACTAGCTTGTTGGAAAGTAAGGTTAGCACGTGCAGGGTCGGCGGATATAGTTTACACTAGCTGGTTGGAAAGTAAGGTCAGCACGGTACAGGGTCGGCGGATATAGTTTACACTAGCTTGTTGGAAAGTAAGGTTAGCACGTGCAGGGTCGGCGGATATAGTTTACACTAGCTTGTTGGAAAGTAAGGTTAGCACGTGCAGGGTCGGCGGATATAGTTTACACTAGCTGGTTGGAAAGTAAGGTCAGCACGGTACAGGGTCGGCGGATATAGTTTACACTAGCTTGTTGGAAAGTAAGGTCAGCACGTGCAGGGTCGGCGGATATAGTTTACACTAGCTTGTTGGAAAGTAAGGTTAGCACGTGCAGGGTCGGCGGATATAGTTTACACTAGCTTGTTGGATAGTAAGGTTAGCACATGCAGGGTCGGCGGATATAGTTTACACTAGCTTGTTGGAAAGTAAGGTTAGCACGTGCAGGGTCGGCGGATATAGTTTACACTAGCTGGTTGGATAGTAAGGTTAGCACATGCAGGGTCGGCGGATATAGTTTACACTAGCTGGTTGGAAAGTAAGGTTAGCACGTGCAGGGTCGGCGGATATACTTTTAACTGGCAATTTTCAAGGACAGAAACAAAAATCCTTGACCTCGGCCTCAGACTGTCCTGCTGCTGAACAGCCCGGGTCCCTAAGTTTGACTTATTATTTTATTACCTTTCATTACCATTTTTATGGCTGCATAAGCTGGCGAGAAACATGATAACTTCATCATCATCATCAGGTGCCGTGCCGACTGGCGTTGGCTATTATGCTTCTCCAGAGTACACGATCCTTCATGCAGGCCATCAGTTCAGTTGGTGATCTCTCACACCATCCCGTCAGACTGTCCAGTATCATTTCTCTTGGTCTTCCTCTTGATCTTCTTCCTTCTGTTTTTCCTGTTGTTATAATATTTTCAATGCCCCCTCTTCTCATTGCATGTCCTATGAAAGTACATTGTCTCTCTCTTATTATCGTCAAATTCCAGCAGTTTACTTAACAGAATATTCTGTACACATTTTTAGAAGACCTTAACGACCAACCACAGTTTTTAACAGCAGTTCCATGCGCTCTATAATTCTGCCAATCCCTGTGCCATACAAAGAAGTACTTACAGAATATATGGAAGAAATTATCACGCGCTCTAAAATTTGCTAAGTTTTAATGTCACTCAAGCCTCTACTAGTAGGAAGTGAGTGTATATTCCCCGTTAAGATCACCATCAGTTCAAGAAAGCTGTTGTGCGTGCTGAGAGATGATCGTAGCAGTGGAACTGTGATGCCATAATAGCACTGCTGCTGTTACTTCTGATACAAATAGCCTTGTCTTAAAAAAAAAAATTCCAAGACGAGATTCCGTTAGGATTTTAAAAATCCTTGTGTAAGACAAGATGACTCCATTTCGTACCCAAAGGTTCTGGTAAAGCGAGTCTGGCGCTACTTTGAAAGTCTAGGATATAATTGTGCTAGAGTTATTTGTCGTGTCGGTGGACGGCTGATGAGAGATGAAAGGCTTCTGTGTGATCGAGTCAGCCAAGTAGAGCTATACCAGCCTACTACGCTGGCTTCCGGTACAAGATGAAAGCTGCTTCCGGCGCTGCCTAATTGTGTCATGACAGGGGCGGATCCCCCCCCCCCCCCCCCCCCGATTGCGATCAATGGAGGTACACTTGGAGAACACGTTATTTGAAGTAGATTGAGGCAGTGAACCGGTGTTCCTGTCTGATAAGTTCACACACTCTTCAGTTCTATAAGATATATTGATGCAGGTAAAGGGAAAGCGCAAAATAAACCCCACAGTTCAAATGGACAGATGAAGCTCATAGAAAAGTGTACAAATGGCCCATACCAGATCAAGCCTTTCTGCTAAAGGCGAACACTGCGCACAAGAGAAAAATGTCATCTCCTGGTACCTTTGTTATGTGCTATTTTGAAGTTCAGAAAAATGAGAAACGCATGAAAAATTCTGAAAAGCCATGGTCGGAGGCAGACTAGAAGACATAGGAAAAATAACATTTGGCTCCATTTTTCTTGTTTTTTGTTTTTGTTTATAAGCTTTCCCTATTCTTTAAAGTGCGTCTCGCATAAAGCCTTGTTCTAAAATGCCAAATAAACATAAAGTTGGCTATATAACTGTGGCAGTACAGCATATCTTGAAGTTGGTACTGGAAATAATATTCAACCAATTCTTATCATATCTTATATCCTTCCCGTGCCGTTAAACGTCACATAGGGCTCGCAAAGTAGTTCGCCAATTTTTCCTGTCTTCGGCGAGTCTTTCAATCTCATCAAAGGATTTTATGCCTGTTAATTTGGCCTCTCTTAACAATGTCCTCTTCAGAGTTTCACGCGGTCTGCCTCTTTTTCTTTGGCCTGTTGTGTTCCACTTGATAGCTTGTTTTGGGATTCTCTGATCATTTCTTCTCATCAAGTGACCAACATATGTCCATCTCCTTTTCCTGATCACCCATGAGACTGGCTGTTGTTCAGTCATCTGTCTTATCTCTGCATTGTTCCTGAATTCATTCCACTTGGTGCCGAGTATTTTCCTTATGCATTTGTTTTCAAAGGAGTCTAATTTCTTGTCTATTTCTTATTCAACCAACTGCATGATCATTAACCCTTACCAATGGAAACCATAGATGGATATAATCATAAACAACAATAAAATGAATGCGACAAACTACAGCACTCTAGGGCGGATACCAACAGAGGATGGGCATGTGAGACTGAGGTTAGCGTCGTTATTTGTTTTATTCAATGTGTCAATCAGCTATTACTTTGCATGGTAGTTTCCTGAGAGTTTCCTGCATATAGAGTATATTTTGAAGAGTTACAAAAAGTTTTTCCCCAGCAAATTGTACCTAAACTCTCGCCAAAGCTTCAGATTGGACTTTTTTTTCCTTCATTAATGAAGCCCCCTTCCAGCGATATCCGTTCCCATTTTTCACGTTCTGCTATTGGCACGGGAAAGAACCGAATGAAAATGGCGAGAGGAAATAATTTTTAAAAAAAAACAACCATACTTCTACTTAGAGCAGTCAGTTATCAGCGCTTTATCATGCCACACACCGCTGGATGTCCTTGTCTATCAATAAAGACTGTTCTAACTTCGTTTGCTGTGTGGATTTCTCCACTTTTCTCTGCCGGTCGACACTTACGGCATCGGCCTTAGAGTTTCGGCAGGAAGTGCGCTAAATGAAAAAACAAAACGGATCTGCTTTTGCCATGCCTGGCTTTATATTTCAGCGAAATCTCGAGTCTGACGTTAGAATTAGGGACAGCTGCATTTAAGCATGAAGGAACATACTTTTCAATGAGCTCATGTGAATACAGAGTGTCTATTTTGTTCTGACCTTCCATGTCTTGATTACAGGAAATATATGATAGAACGATAAAGTGACGTTATGAAACCTCATATGCCAATCACTTCCGTAAACAGACACATAAATAGGCTGTTGAAAAATTATTATAAATATATACAGATACACAGGCGCGGGTTATGCAGATCCATAAAGAGATAGAGTAGGGCGTAAACAAATACAGGCTGTATATAAAAGAGCTAAGTATTACAAACAGTTCACAGGAAAGGGCATTATTTGAAAGGAATTCTCACTTGGAAGGTGAACCTTGACCGAAGACAAAGTTGAACTAATTCGACTGAAAGATCAAACGGTCTCTGATTTCATATCTGTGGCTATTTCCTCTATGGCTAAGAATGGGACATTGTGTGCACTGAAACAACTGAGTCTTGATTAATTTTGACTATAAATTTCTGAAGCTGTAACTGAAGTGCCTACGAATATATATATATATATAAAGAAGAGCCCAGCCACGTAGGAGATGGAGAGAGGAAATTACAAAAGCATTAAATATGCCATTATATGAAGCAAATGGTCGAGCCCTATCAAGATGTCTGTTTGTCCCCTCAACACTGAAAGGTATATGAGGAAGGAGACCAAACAAAAGACGAGACACACACATATGTTGGCAGTTTTAAGGCAATGAATGATGGTCAAACTGAGTTGTAACGACTATGTGAAGATTGTAGCTTCTAAAACTTGTATAAATGAAAGTTTTGGTGTTAAAATATATTAAGAATATTTATAGGTAAAAACTCACAGCAATTTCTCTGAATTCTGTATTATATGAGCATGTGCAAACCAACAGAACGACAGATAGAGGGCAAACAAAGAGGTAGACAAATAGAAAGCAGCCACAGACACAGACAGACAGAAGGCAGGCACAAAGATAGACAGAAGGCAGACACTGAGACAGACACACATAAAACAGGCACAGAGACAGATAAACAGAAGGCAGACAAGAGGCAGACAAACAGAAAATAGGCACAAAGACAGACTGACAGAAATCAGGCACGACGACAGACAAACAGAAGGCAGGAATAGAGGCGAAAGAGATAGAAAGCAGGCATGGAGACAGACAGACAGACAAGTGGCAGACACTGAGACAGACATACACAAATACACAGGTAAGAAAACATATAACACTTACATGGAAGGATGTCAGCGAAGCGGTTCTTGCGCATGTTGCTCTGGTCAGTGGCCACTTTGGTGCTGGAAGGATCTGCCACGTAACTGCTGACGGCCTCCCACTCGCGGTCCAAGCGGTCTTGGTTCTTCAGATGATCTTCCATGTAGGACTGTCAGAAACCAAGAAGATAAATAATGATAGAGACAAGAAGTAGAAAGTACGACTGGGCGTGAGTAGGCCGTGTGGCTGGCAGTCGAGGACGCTGAGTTTAGATTACTCTGCTTCCTTCTCTTTTCCCTTATTTAGACTAGCCATAAACTAGGTAAAGGTCAGAGGGCATTATTCTTGATAAAAAAAGTTCACTTGTTCTTCAGAGCGGCTTCTTAGATCGTGGACAGAAAGCTATTGCTAGGAAGTGAGAAGAATCGCACACATTTTAGAACTTTCTATAAATTTTCAAATATTTTCGAAACTTTGCTCGCATAGAAGAAATATAAAAGAGCTGCATTAAAATATTTCAAAGCTTTTATGCAGGATAATAAGTCGAATTTCTCTTCCTCCCCCCCCCCCCCCGACAAATCAACCTGCCATTTTTTTTTTCATAAATGAGAGAACTTTCGTGTACCGTCCCACCTCAACCTCCTCCACCCCCACCCTCTTTTGTTTGCTGCTCTAAATGACAAATCGTTGATGACTCACCCTGGACAGTAATTTTAGGAGTTTAAATGAACGCAGGAGACAGTGTGATTTTTTAAAAAAATGAAGCAAATGATTAAAAAAAAAAGAATAACGCGCACGAAAGAGGCGACATATGAGAATATGGATGAGAAGGATGATGTAGCAGATAATTACCAATGTGAGAGCTACGATAAGAAAACTGAGAAGATAAGATGTAAAAAAAATAACGAGTTAGAACGTATGTGGCATGAGGCTTGCAGCAGCAAAATCGTAGACGGGGAAATGTAAACTAGGAAGTGAATTAGAAAAGCAAAGAAAAATACTGAATATTACAAACAAAGGGAAAAAAAAAGACCTGTCCTCAAAGTTCCAGAAAATATTATGAAAATGTACTATCAGTTACTTCTAGAAAACAATGAGGAAAATGTACTATCAGTTACTTCCAGAAAACAATGAGGAAAATGTACTATCAGTTACTTCCAGAAAACAATGAGGGAAATGTACTATCAGTTACTTCTAGAAAACAATGAGGAAAATGTACTATCAGTTACTTCTAGAAAACAATGAGGAAAATGTACTATAAGTTACTTCTAGAAAACAATGAGGAAAATGTACTATCAGTTACTTCTAGAAAACAATGAGGAAAATGTACTATAAGTTACTTCCAGAAAACAATGAGAAAAATGTACTATCAGTTACTTCCAGAAAACAATGAGGAAAATGTACTATCAGTTACTTCTAGAAAACAATTAGGGAAATGTATTATCATTGCGTTCTCACTAAGTGATCGTCTGATTTACTCACAGTTTTCTGTAACCAAATGTTTCAATGACGTGCGTTTTCACTCATTCGTTTGTCTCAGGGATTTCATACCTACCCATTTCATCTGTTCTTTAGCAATGTTTCTTTCTCCTATATTTGATCATTTCACCTTTTCTTTAACTCAGAGCAATCGTTCCCCCCCCCCAATGTCTACTCATTTCATGTATTATTTAACTCCTAGCAGTCCCCCCCCCCTTTTCTCCCACAATATCTGTTAATTTAATCTATTCTTAGAAGTTTTCCCTATATATGCTCATTTCATCTATTCTTTAACTCCCAACACTTCTATCCCTTTATTGGCTTATTTCATTTATTCTTTATATATATATACACACACATACCTGCATGTTGCATCTATTCAACTGTTTGCAGCTTTTTTTTCTATATCTACTCTTTACACAAGGTGTCTGAGTGGCGAAGTGGTTAGTGCACTGGTCTCTCATGGCGAAGGTCGGGGGTTTGAATCCGGCCGGAGGCACCCCAGTCACCCATCTGTAGAAATGGGTACCCGACTTCTTCTGGAGTTGGGGAAGGAAAGGCGGCCAGGCGTGATACTGACCATATCACCCTCTAGTGTGCTGACAGGTCAAGGAAAATATGGGCACTAACACCATATCCCTATGTGCCTCTAAGGCACGACATGATTACCGTTACCTTTTTTACCTTTTACTCTTTACACAAGTTCTTTAACTCCTACAATGCTAAGTTACCTACAGTTTGTAGGGCTTTTTAAAACTGCAGACAATTAAAGTATTTATAGCATTTTTAACATTAATTTTCTGGTTTATCTATCAGTTATGTCGATGGTAGATAACTGGTGTAGGAGAGAGAATTTAAACAAAGGTAAAGCAATTTGAAAATTAAGCTGTAACTATAGTGGATAGAAGCTGACACATTATAACATGTCCATAATGTTTGATGGGTTGTTCGAACATGCACAGTGCAGCGTGCTGCCCCTAGTCTAGTTGAACCCAATGTCAAATGAACATGGACGCTCAGCTGTGAGACTGCACCATTCTTGAACAAGGTGCCGTAGTGAGATTTCTTGAACAGACGGTGTGAAACGTGCTGAAATTCACCGTAAGATGTCCGCTCAGTAGAACAGCATGAGTCAAGGAATGGATAGAAAGATCTGAAGCTGTAAGAACAAGTGTAACTCGATCTGAATGGTCATCAACATCGCGCGCACAAGCCCACATCAACATAGCGCGCACAAGCCCACATCAACATAGCGCGCACAAGCCCACATCAACAGCTCGCTCATTCCTCTTAGGGCCGTGATCGAGCGCCATGCGATTATCTGGTCTTCGATCCAGTTCAGCAGGCTCCACGTGGTCGCAGGCTCACCTCTGGCGATGAAGTACCGTGGAAGTGATGCAGACCTGTATTCAGGTATGGTAGAGGTAAAATCCCCGTTTCCATGCCATTAAGGGCCTATTTCCGCGATCTTCGGCACACGAAAATGCGATATGGTTAGTATCACGTCTGGCCGCAGTTACATTCCCAGATTTCTTTGTTATCCGATTTAGAGGCTGGATGGATCCCAGTGTCTATTTGGTGTGTACCAGAAAAAAAAGCCCATAGCTGGGACTAGAACCCGGCACCACCAGATTAGTAAACCGGGCGTCTAAGCATCCAGCTAAGGTTCAGGAGAAACCTAAAAGCTCTCTCTCTCTCTCTCTCTCTCTCTCTCTCTCTCTCTCAAGAAACTAGTGGAATGATACAAGAAGTGCATCGACTTGCATGGAGGACAATATGCAGAAACGCCATAACCGTCATAATCATCTGCTCATAGTTACGGGTACTGAAGGGTAGGTTGCCTTTAATTTTTTATTCTCCCTCGTATACATCTTGCGCCCCCCCCCCAAAAAAAAAAACCCACGCGCAATGTAAAGCTGACATGAACGCTCCGACGAACGTCATGAGAGAGATTTAAACCGAAAAATCTTCACTAAAAGTTCTTGTGAGAATTGATCCTTTATTTTAACCCTTTTTCTCCCACTCTATATTTCCTGACACATGATGGTAGAAATCGGCGCGGTATTCGACAGAAGGGTGAAAAATGATTACGGATTTGAGTATTAATAATTCATGAAAGACAATTCTGTAGAGAATAAACTCCCGGCATTGTATTATCTCTCGTACATCGAGGGTCACAAACTACGATCCGCCTGTCATAGCTAGAGGATTGCCAGAACAGTGATTGCTGCTACGATGTTCGTCTGTAATGCACTAGTTCTTTCATTACTTTCATAAATTGATGAAGGACTGAACAAGCCATTACTGTGGCCTAGAGTAAATTAGACGTTATGGATCACGCGCTATTGACTTCGTTTTCGCGTGTACTTGTTTGTAAAACAGGATTTCCAGCTGTTTTGGCGTGTTTTACTTTATTCTTGCAGTAAAATAAATCTTGTGTAGTCATGACTGCCGCGGACAACACATCAAATAACTACAAGAGAAGGAAATGTTGAAACGTCACCGTGAAAGTGTAAGACTTTTCTTCTTCTTACTTTTTTTTTTAATCACTGTAAACTCGGGATAGTTTCATTTTCATAGGACTGAATTTTGTGTGAATTTCTGTTTTCGATTTATGCACTAAAGTTGCCTTTACGTTTGATAAGATAAAAAATGATAACTTAAGACAAATGGCAGGAACTACAACATGTCTACGACACACAGAGAAGCAAAGAATCAAGCGGTTCGGCCACTTAATGAGAATGACACTCACAGTCAACCGCGAGAGCCTTCAACCAAAGAACTACAGGACACAGATCAAGAAGAAGACACAGAAAGAGATGGATAGATGGCATGTGAGAAATACTCGCTAATCATAGCATGACCATCACCGAGGCCACCCATTTGGCCGGAAAACGCCAACTGCATCTCCCCTCGACACGTCACCGTGCAAGAGGAAGGATAAAAGTAAAGTAAGTAAAACTGCCTGTACATTCAGCACATACCTTGGATACAGGTCTCCAGTAATCCAACGTGCTTCTCTCGTCTTTGTATTCAGATGTGTGTTTTCAGAGGCGCATTCAAGAATATTATAATACCAGACGTACACTTCTACAGCTCAGGTTATCCACAGCAAAGCACATACAGCTGAGTCATACATCGTTCAGGAAGAACGCAGTTCACTAAAGACTGTACTACTCATGACATTTTGTCACCATGCATCAGACACAACCACCACAAAACAGGTACCTAACGCCGAGGCAATAGAGCATGCATCAAACAGAAACATTGTCTAACGAGCATCAAACACAAAACGATCACAAATACAAGAAAAAGAAACATCAAACACGAAAAATCATAAAACAAACAACAAACATATGACACCACAAAACTATCACTTAATTTAACAATGCTATGTTCTGGCTGGATAATACTGTAATGAAGCAGTGCTCTCTGATTAATACTGTCTTATAATTCTGCCACTTGAATCGATGGATGCTTGCACGAATCAGTGATCTTCTGTACCTTATACGACGAATAGTTGTTTTGGCCCCCACAATATTTGACTTCTTACTAGCAATTACCTTATAATTATTCATCTTATTATACTCAAATCTTCGTTGGACATTATGGGACTTTATTTTCACATACATAAAGATTTCTATGGTCTTGAACAGGCTTCACAAATGTTACAAGATTCATTTGACCAAGTCCGCTGAATACGTTCACTGAATCCATTTAATTCTGACAAATAATGTCACAGATGTATTGTTGACAACATCACTTGGAATAAGATGAAATAGGACATAAAATTCGTTGGTTTCGTTGTTGAAGCACATAATCATTGTTCACAAATTCAAACTCTAGCGTTATTTTCTACACAAACTGTGACCAAAAATGCCTAACTCTACACTGCACTCGTGAATAACTCTATCTTCCGAATATCTATTGGCTCTACCTGTCCATCTGCCCTATCTGTCATTGTTCTCCTCCTATCCCTTTCTTTTCTTCTTTTTTCCTCCTCTCTAAATTGGCGAACTACTTTACGAGCCCTATGTGACGTTTAACGGCACGGGAAGGATATAAGATATAAGATATAAGAAACTGCATGACTGTCTTATATATCGTAAGTTTGTTGTCTTATAGGAAACACCTCTTGATCCTTCTCTTGGTCAACTGGTTGATTACATACTGTCTGGGTCCTTACTGGAATTCGAGATGAGTCGGCCCATTCCCTTAGGTCATCTTATTAGTCCGCTGGATTTTATTCATGTGTGCAAATTGCATCCTAATATTAGCAAATATGCCTCACCTGTCAGTAAGTTTGTTGCGTCAAATCCGTCTATTCAATTTTCTCGCGTCGGATAAACTCTTCTTACGTAGTATCAGATGTTTGTGATACCTTTCGGGGATTATTAGTCCAACTCTGTTTCTACAGTGTCCGCCTGTGTGTCTCCATATGTATTATTGCTATCTGAGTGAATCCTCGTAGTCCGTATCCGTATTCATTGTCAGCGTCCAGTATCTCTAAATATCTACTTAATTCTATCGTAATACTACAAATGCCGTGGGAGTGTTCCTCTCTCATCAGTTCTCAAAAATTTTCCATTGTTCCTTACCTACATTCTACTTATCAGTAATAATCTCTCTCTCTCTGAACCTTAAGTGCCCAGGGCACATGGGGCTTCCGCAAGGGTTTTCCACAAATGCCTGTCCTTCGCCTTTTTTTCTGCTCTTGCCCAGGTGAGCCCTCTATTGCTCAACATCCTTTCTGTTGTTCTTCTCCATGTCTCTTTTGGTCTACCCTTACTTCTGTTCCCCTGTGGTGTCCATCTTAGTGCTATTTTTGGTAGTGAGTTGCCAGTCATTCGGAGCACATGTCCCAACCATCGCCAGCGTCTTTCCTCAATAATTGTTGTCAGTGGTTTCATCTGCATTTCTGCTAATAAGATGTTATTTCTTATAGTGTAATAATAATAACCACAATAAAGATGTTAATATTACATATCACCCTCTAGTGTGCTGACAGGTCAAGGAAAATATGGACACTAACACCATATCCCTATGTGCCTCTAAGGCATGACAGGGTTACCTTTACTTTTTACCTAACTTACTAGGCTATAACACTAACACAATCATAATTTACAAGGCAATATGTTACACTAACACAAACGCCATAAAACAGTCGTCTACAACAAACACAACATCAAAGAGCTGTAGTAAGATTTGTATGTTAGAGATTATGAGCATGGAAAATACTGTCACATAATTTTTAACATAAATATTTTTATGTACTCAGTATCTCATATATATCGAGAAAACAAGAAAAAGCCCCCCCCCCCCCCCCCCAATTCATGGTTATAACCGAAGGCAGTAATTTTAATATTTTACAGTATATTCTCACGTGGTTTCACCAAGAGGTCCTGAGAAAATATGGTTGTTTCATTGCCGGAAATCACACAGCCCGCCTCAGAAAGGATTTTAAATATTTACTGGCCACAGACAATAAATAACAGATACCTACTTGCCAAATGTGAACTAAAAGATATGCATGTCATAATAGCCACACAAAAAAAAAACCACACACACTGGAAATGGACAGGTCATGTCCTTCGAAGAGACCCCACCAGCGTGGCTAAAACAGCCATGATGGACACCCGAGGGAAAAAGAAAGAGAGGGAGACCCAAGGCTTCCTGGTGGAGAATTGTAGAAGCTGGGGCACAATACAAAGGCTGGCTGCGGACCATGAGAGGTGGAGAGAGTTTGCTGCTGCCCTGCAAGACGCCACAAGGCGTATTGGACGGTGACTGCTTAGCCGATAGCTGACCAAGGACACGGACGGATGGATGGATGGATGGATGGATGGATGGATGGATGGATGGATGGATGGATGGATTGTCGGAAAACATATATCAACATAAACTTAGGAGACAACTCCCAGTAACTCTTTACAGAGGTAATGCAAACAACACATGCAAGGAAAACATGATACCGTAACCTGGACTAAATGAAAGCAGGCATAACGCAACACCAGTTCGTCCTTCTTTCGGGTAAAGAGCCATGCTTTCAGGCAACACCCCACGTGCCGAAATCAGCCTACCTGAAAATGTGGACCTGATTCTTGTGTTAGGAATAAAGCATACGGTAGAAGAAAGCGGTAACTTCACTCCTTGAAGCGAAGCACACAAAACTGAATTCTCTAAAACTTTCTTGTCCAACGACAAATAATAAGACCAATTAAACTCCATAAAACACAGACCGCGAACATCTGATAAATCTTTACCGAACATGACCAGCTTCATTTGGCGATGAGGAACAAGAAACCACTCTCACAACCAACAAGTAAAATTACAGGAAATAATGAGAAGCCAAAAGAACAAGAATGAAAAATAAGAAATAGAATTTTAACAATAAGGCATACAAGAAAATGAATAGCGAAAAAAGAAATTTCTGAAAAATAGTAAAAGAATATACAGAAATAATGAACAAAAAAGAACTTTTCAAAAGACGAAGAGCTGAGAACGCAGGCTTGTGTGCTATCCTGCCTTTTATTTCGCAACTCTTACATTGCCTTATGCATAAAAAAATTGTGAATAAGAGAAAATAAAATGAAGAAAACACAACAGTGAATGAACGAGCCAATAAAAGTAAAAGATAAGAGCAAGAAGTATTAACATATTCAGAAGATAACAAACAAAAACTTACAGGAAGACAGTCGATGAAAACCCAGAATTCTGTGCATCTTCTGGCTTGCTAGATCTGGTTGTGGACATGATGAAAATGATACCCGGGCCGGCGTTAATGTTCGCGATGTGCTCCTATGTGACTGAACGAGCCTGCCCGACATAAAGCTCCGAGTACAGATGCAAACAGTCGACACGATTTGAGTACCCGGCCACAGATAATCAGTATCAGTGTCAGCACTAATACTTCTTCATGAGTATCGATTGAGCTGTTGATACTGCTCTTATTACTGTTGATACTGCTATTATTACTGTTGATACTAAGCTTGTCTTGTTGGTTTTGATGGAAAACTGTTTTGCATTCATCGCATTGTCATTTGTCACACAGCTTAATAAGTTCCGATGGTGATGTTCCAGTACTGTTAGTGCTGTTATTGTCAATATTACTTTAGGAGTACAAAAAAAATATGACTTTTGTCAAACTGGGTACTGGATATAAATGTTAGAGACAGGAAACTCTGTTGTAGAGAGCAAAACAACACGATTCCTCAGATCATCACTCCCCACTCTCATACCCCTCAGGCAAGCGTTTCGGTCCTTCTGACGCTCTAAGAGGAGTGGATCCCTCTGGGTCATGACTCCCAGAGGCTTAAGATCCTACTCAGATGTTCACGTTTGTAACTTACCAAAGTTCCTTGTTGTCTGTTCATGTGGATCTCGATATTCTTTCTTATATTAATGTAACCAGGTTCTTGACCACGCTTCGCGTTTGTTGCCCCTGCTCGTCCAGCAAGTCACATTTGACGATGTTATATGACACACCATGACGGAAGAGGGAACACGAGCCACTCTTGCCACCCATTGAGATAGTACAATAAGTTATCTTTCATTATACTACCTTGATCATTGTTACCCCATTGTATAGTGGTTTGGTCATCGCGAATTTATAATCTCTCTCTGGAACTTAAATGCCCAAGGCACACAGGGGTTCCCAAAGGGTTTTCCACAAAGGCCTGTCCTTCGCCTTTTCTTTCCGCACTTTGTCAGGTGAGCCTTCTATTGGTCAACATCCTCTATACTGTTCTTCTCCATGTCTCCTTTGGTCTGTCTACTTCTGTTCCCTTGTGGTGTCTAATTCAGCGCTGTTTTGGTTGCGAGACGTCAGTCATCTGATGCACATGTCCCGCCCATCGCCGATGTCTTTTATCAATAATCGTGGTCAGCGGCTTCATCTGCATTTCTGCCAACAAGATGTTATTTCTTGTGATGTTTTGTCAAAATATTCTTCTAATCCTTCGCAAACATTTAATCTGGAAAAAAAATTTAGCTTGTCTTTTGTAGTTTTATACTACAGATTTTCCAGCATTCACTTCTGTAAAGTAATACAGTTAGGGAGTTATTCTTAAACATCCTGATTTTCGTTTCATGCTCAGCTTTGTGGATTTCGATATATATTTTGCAGGATTGCGAAAGCTTGGTTTGTTCGAGTTAGCATGTTGTTGATGTCCCCTGTGCTGTCTCCATCTTCTAGTACTCTACTGTCAAGATATAGAAATTCCTTGATCTCCTCTACTCTCTTGTTATCTAGTCTCATCACATTGCTGTTGCTCACGTTAAACTTTGTCTTTCCTACGCTTACCTTTAATCCTATTTTGCTAGAGCTTTGGGTTAACTATGGGAATTTATACAGTGTTTTATAAATATGTGAGGGAGATTCATATGAAAACAATGAGAAGTCAAAATAATCTTTTTACAAAAGGTCTTTCTTATTTTGAAAAAAAGGCCAGAAAATGACAGAAACATCAGGAGGTAAACTCGAAAAACTGCATCACACACAATTCCGTTATATTATTTACTTACAACCACCGCGGATAATTCTGTTGTAGTCTCAACAAAAGCTGGACCCAAATCACTGTTTATAGCAATGATTCCTAGCATTTTTCACGTGACAGATCCTCTGTAGATAAATTACTGTTGGTCACGATCTCGCACACTCATCCGCCACTTGGTATTAAATTAGAAACCTTCATTCATTTCTAGTTTTCTACATATTTTGTACGAAATTAAAATATTTTGTGCACATATATTCCCCTTAATTAATTATAATTCCTTTTTAAAAAGCAAATGCACCTGCTTCTATAGAAAGCAAATAAAAATAAACGTGAAAATATACGGATGAACGTCGCACGCAAGATACAATATGACAGATTTCCATCCTTATCTGGCAGTGCGCTCTGGGCGCATATGTTGGAGGAGGTCAAGCGTGGCCTCTTTCAGAGCCGTAGAGCTGTGGGATTAGGTCAGATCCCTGCTGAGACCGCTACTTGTACAAGCTACTTCTCTGGTGGCAAATCCGCTGATGAATGTAAGCAGAGTTTATGTCTGTGTGTCAGGTTTCTAAGGATGATTCTTCACTATGTTCTACGTCTGTTAGCTCATTTTACCTAACTGGATTGCACTTATCTTGGAAGTAATTTGTAGTATGTTTATTATCTGATGTGTTTATATGCAGGATTATTATGCTATGATTGATGCCCAGTAGATATAATGGATCTTATGTCTTTGTATATAAACTACGGTATCTAGCTGGGGTAACCGCCTACTACGTAGGCGAAGGCGAGTGTGGCTAACCTCTCTGTTAACGGAACCGTAGCCCAGAATTAAAAAGATGAACTTTATTCAGATACTTAAACACGAATGCCAATGGTCTTTGGAAAATGGGCTTCTGAGAGTGGAATGAATGGAGAGAGACAGTGGAAGGCTGTCGGAGGTCAGGAGAAGGTGCTCAAGAGGTTGGGTGTCACAGCAGGTGGAGAAAAGGTGTAACAGCATCATCTCTGATGTCTGTTTCCATAGTTTTGGTAATAATTTACTCTGATTGATTACTTTCCCGCTGCAGAGCGGACAGTACACAAGTCTTGCTCTGGGTGTTTTATTTGTACTGTCTGCATGTACTGTTGTTGATATAGTACTTCAGAGTTCCTGCTGATAACAGGTGCAATAAACCTGACACTCCCCGGGCAACGAACCAAACTTTGTTATTCTTTCTTTATTTTTGTGGTGGAGAGTGGAGGAGGGGTGTCTTAAACCTGATACACACAGTAAACGCCAGCAGACACATCAGACCACCACCACCATCATCATCATCATCATCGTCATCATCATCATCATCTGACAACGTAAATACACCCTACTCACTCAACACCTACACACATATATGTATATATATGTATACATATTCGTATACACAGAAACGCACAACCGTACATAAATGTACACAGATAAATGCGTGCTGAAACCGCCGATATATTCTCACAGAAATGTATACACAAACACAAACACATACACAGACAAAAAGATATTTTGGGTACATACCAGGACAATATGGCCGGTTGAGATGTCCATATTCGTGGCGGCTGGCTCTTCACTCCTGAAATAAGACAAGAACATAATCTCAGAACATGAAGCACATGATTACAAAGAGGTTCTATAGACTAACAAAAGAGAACAGCTGACCAGAACCCATTACAGACCTTGAATTTAGGTCTCCAGCAATCGTTTTTATGTGCGTTGGTCTCACACAAATTGTCTGGGTTGGTCAAGTATCATTTTGTGCAATTTCAAAAGTTATTGTTTATCTGTTAACAAGAGCAAGCATAGAACTACTGCAGAGACAGAAAGAGATGTTGGAGAACTCCTGGCAAGAAATCGAGCATTGTTTAGATAATAAAGTTAAAAAGATAAAAAGTAAGAAAAAACAAAGTTAAAAATTTCAGTTTCCATGCCATTAAGGCACACTGGGGATACGGTGTTAGGCCTGTATTTTCCACGACCTTCGACACATGAAAGTCTGATGAGGTCAGTATCACACCTGGCAGCTTTACTTTCCCAGATTTCTCTGATACCCAATTTTAGAGGCTGGGTGAACCCTGGGACCTGTTTTGGCGTGTAGCAGAAAAAAAAAAACCCCAATGCCGGGACTTGAACCCCGTACCACCGTATTAGTAAACCAAGCTCCCAACCACTCACCTAACCAGGCCGCTCAAGTAAAAACAGAAAGAAAAAAAAGAGGGGGGGGGGATGAAAAAGGTTAAAAAAAAGGAAAGAAATTTCTGAATTGAGGTAAAATGTGGGAAAACAACATGCATATACCTAGAATAGTTTTTGTGTAAGAAATGTCTGAAACTAGGAACAGACTTTATGCTCTCTCTCTCTCTCTCTCTAACTGATACAGGGACGTAAAAGTTTGTTCTCATTTATCAGGAACTCGATATTCTTGTTTTTAACACACTTTTTGAAGCCCACTTTTATATGCAAATGTAGCGACTTGTATAAACCAGCATTAGTCATTCTAAAGAATGAGCTTCATTCTTAGCATCATCTGGAATTTCTGAAGCTTGGGAAAACATGCAGAAATACGGAAAAGTACGGAATTTCTTAGCAGTGCATGCAGGTATATGAAAGAGGAGACTGAAGCATGTGACTGCTTTCAGATGATGAACTTTTTTGCTGGGCAGTAGTCACTGACTTCATAAGTAATTAATGTAATAATGATATTACTCAAAGTTATTCAACAGAGATTAAAAAATAAAATGCAGAACGATATTGATCACCAACAGATTTTGGATTTCGAAAAAAAATAATTGGACGATGGAAGCCACATTCTGTATGAAGATGATATCTGAGAAATATTTGAAAGTGAAAGTGGCATGTATGCTTTTCTTTACAGACAACACGAATATCTGCCACAATGTAAGGCACTAAAAATGTTTCAGAAACACAGGAATGACCAAACGGACCGTCCACAGAAAGAAACGAATAGTTCGTGCTTCGAAATACACAACACAAAAGTTGAAACTGAACTGAGAGTTGTGAAATGCTGTCATTCTCTACGGTTCCGTGTAGTGTCGAAAGTAAGCTGATAAAATCCCCGTTTCCATGCCACTACGGCACGCTGGGGATCAAGTGTTGAGCCCGTATTTCAAAGACCTTCGGCACGTGTAAGGTGATGTGATCAGTATCACGGCTGGCCGCATTTACCTTCCCAGACTTTTCTGGTACTCATTTTTAGAGGCTGGGTAGACCCCGGGGGCCCTTTTCTGATGTGGTGGTA
This sequence comes from Achatina immaculata, assembly GCA_009760885.1. NCBI lineage: Eukaryota > Metazoa > Mollusca > Gastropoda > Stylommatophora > Achatinidae > Lissachatina > Lissachatina immaculata. The sequence goes on from CM019691.1 coordinate 7,988,207, forward strand.
CCAGAAAAAAAATCCCTACTGCTGGGACTTGAACCCAGTACCACTGGATTAGTACACCAAGCGATGGTGTAGAAGCATGGATCTTAAATAAGAAAAATGGGAAGTAAAAATGACGCCACTGAAATGCAGATGTACAGGAGAATGAGATGTGTTTCCTGAACAGAAAACAAAACAAAGAAGCAGTAACATAAGGTCCATTACACAGCATCCTTTCACTCTCACTTTTATGAGATACGACATACTGTCAATCTTAGAATCCACTTACATTACACCCACTCATATCACTTTTCACTTTGGAAATTTTCAAGAATTTTCCCACTCCCCATATAAACGCTATCATCTCGTTGCCAGCTTCTATTTATATCGAATCCTTACACTCTCACATTCCACTTACAAGCCTGGAGCTATCGAGTCACTCATTTTCAATTTCATTTTCCCGCCAGCCAGCCTCTTTCATCATCCCTTCTTTCGTCTCTCACGAACATCCTTCGTGGCCTGACGCGAAATATTCAAACTTAATTTTAGAAATCAACTTCTAAACAGATAATCAAGCGCATGCGGAATGTTAAACCATAAACTGAGTTTCTCATCGATACATACCAAACTGTTATTCGAAAGAATAAAAATGAAAAAATGTCGTTTTGTAGTTAAAACTCTGTGGACTGGAACTGATGACAGAAGCAATCCATGAATAAAAGTGTGGGAAAATCTACACATCACTCACAGAACCTTATTTTTATGGGCGATTTTTAAAAAAAATGTAAACATTAAATAAAAAACGAAACAAAACTGAATTTTGTCACAGACGATACAAAACCCGACGCTGTGTGTGATTACGAAAGGCAAGAAATTTTGGCGCACGATTTGTCTGAAAAATAAAGGCAGCAAACCAGTACAATATTATCTAAATAAAAATGAAATGTGTTTGAAGTTTCCGGACATTACACGAGCAAAACACACAAACCGCTGTTGGTGCAGAAAATGACAAAGTTAATATTAGTTTGTGCATTAGGTTATTGGTGGTCCACTTCAGACCAAGCAGTCTCTCTATCGGATGGGTTCCATTATAAGGAAATGACACGTTACAGATGAACCTGATGAAATTAAATGGATGGATGGATAAGTGGACAGGCAGGCAGGCAGGCAGGCAGATATATAGATAGATAGATAGATAGATAGATAGATAGATAGATAGATAGACAGACAGACAGACAGACAGATAGATAGATAGATAGACAGATAGATAGATAGATAGATAGATAGATAGATAGATAGATAGATAGATAGATAGATAGATAGATAGATAGATAGATAGATAGATAGATATAGATAGATAGATGGCTTAATCCTTAAATTACCTGCTTAATATGATCGCAAAATATGAAGAAATTGAAAATGGCTGACCGAATGGCATGGCCCTGTATATTCACCAGATTATCCAGATTAAATTTAACAGAAGACAAGAAATACTCTATAGCAGCCAAACAAAGGGCACACACAGCGAAGAAAAAAAAATGTATGTATTTATTCTGTGAACATGAAGTAGTCTGACATGACGCAGGACGGGCTAAATTTTGTTAGGGAGACAAATAAATGTAAAATTCAAATAAACAAAATATGGAAGAGAGGTCTGATATGGGAGGGACGTGTGAATATGTGAATAATTAAATACAGGATATTATATGGAAAGGTTAAGATGGAATGCAAAAGGTTAGAAATAGGATTACAGAGTGCCGAGACAGTCTTGACATCACGTCCGCTGTTTCCAAGCTAGTTTAAAGCCATTCCTACAGCTACATGTTGTTTCGTCACAACCCAGTTACTGCGGATTCAGTCTGATGGACTGTGAAGTCTGCTGTGCATGTGGTATCTTCAGAATCTCCGGGGATGTTGGAAGAACATCTGGCAACTCTTTCTTTGTGTATTATCATAATATTAAAGAGCCAAACAACTTCTTAGCAATGTGTTCCTTTCTTCGTCATGTCCTCAGCTGCTCTGTGAGGTTCTGGTTCAGAGAGACATTGAGATCGATCACTACCACAAAACTGAATGTCTGTTTGAACAGGTAGAAAGGAATGAGGGAACTTGGAAAGAGTGGCGTTTAAAGGTAAACTGTGTGCATAAAGAGTTACATAGGAGTCTTGTGCCGTTTCTATACGTATCACTTAGGAAGCGTAATTGATAATGTTAGACAGACAATATTGACATCAAGACCTGGCAATTATAGACAGAAAAGATTCCGTTCTTCCCCGCGGCGCTGGTCATGTAAACAAGCTTTTGTGACACTAAATCCTGACAGTCGAAGTAGGGATTGACCTGATCCCCCTCATATGTATACAAAGTTTAAGGCTGGTACTACTAATCTATGTACATGTGTCCATGTGCCCCAAACTGTGGAACATATCCTCCAGAACTGCATCAACTACGAGACACTGAGAAATAATTACTGGCCCAGTGAAACCACTAAAGAAGATAAGCTCTACGGTTCCATACATGAGTTACAAAAAACAGTGAAATTTATCCAAGAGACAAGACTGCAGATATAGACAGACAATGCGAACGAAGAAGAAGAAGAAGAAGACCTGATCCCCATGATGCCCGAGTTTGAAGGAAAGCCTGCGCCCTCCATGAGTTTGCCAGAAAGGCACTCCCATCTACCAATACAAGGGGATAAGAACATGGCAATAATCTGATTTTAAAGTAAACAACAGTGCAATTCGGCCTCTTCTACTTTCTCTGAATGTATTTTTATCCACTGAGTAAAGTATGTAAATAAAAAAAAAACACAAGCAGTTTTTTTAAATGTGAAGTTATGCTTACGACTTCTGAGAAAAATCACTACAGATTATCTTTTCTATTTTTGTCTACAAAAAAATGCTGTTTTTTTTTGTTACACATTATGAGGGAAAAGAGTGGTAATGCCATTTTAGTGTGTTTTAGAATCATTATTGTGCTAGTCAGATGTTTAAGAATCACTGTTATATAAGACAAATCCCTGAGAATCATTACAATATAGGAAAGCTCTCTGAGAATCGTTGTTATACAAAACAAATCCTCGAGAATCATTATAAGAAAGCTCTCTGAGAATCATTGCTACATAAGAGGTATTTGAGAATCATTGTTATATAAGAGAAATCTCTAAGAATCATTGTTGTTACAAAAGAGAGATATCTTGCCTGATATTCTATATGGTTGTTTTCATAATTCATTTGAGAGCAAGTGTTATAATAGTATAGGGGATTTTTGAACACAGAAAGTTAGGTAAGCCATTGTGGAATCTAAAAGTGTATAGTAAGCAGACACTAAGCAGACACCAACAGACACCCTGCAGACTCCAAGCAGGAACTAAAGCCGACAACGAAGCAACGACAAAAGAGAAAGACCTCGACTGTTTGAAAGAGGTAGAAATCTTGACTGTCTGTCGTTGATGAACTGGTTAATATTATGGAATCAAATTACAGTGGAAATTTAAGCTCAGAGTCACCAAGGTATAATACTAGTGAAATGTAGGGCTGAAAAGTCAGACATACGAAATAAAAAGGTAATAAGCAGAACAGAATAGTGTATAACTAATTCTACCTATATATTTAACAAGTGGATAACTAGCACCAATATGTGTTTAATTAGTACCGCAGTCTAGGGCTGTACTAGTCAGGGTAGCATGGGATGGCAGAAGCTGTGACGTGTACTGTATTACAACAGTGCGAACATCACGTGGCATTAATTTTTGTATTTCTTTTCGTATATAAGGATAGATGGCTGCAGTCTTCTGCATCCTAAGGAATTCTGGTATGTAAGAGCTCGTCTCAGCCTCAGTATTTCTCACCGGCATTAGTGGCACGTGGATCTCGTGAATTATGCAACAGCTTGGTGCACTGTAGCACTGCATCAGGTTTGTTACCTTGACCTATCGATGTACGATTTTGATCATCTGCGTACGAAGTGAGCGACAACGCTATGCAGTCCGCTCGTATCCTGTCCAGTTCCAGTTCCAAGAGGGGGCCAATTCTGACCTTTCCTGTTCTACGAGAGAGGGGGCCAATACTCGGCTTTCTTGCTGTTCCTGGAGGTGCCCCCACCCGGCTCTCTTGTTTTTCCTGGAGGTGGCCAATACCCGGCTCTCTTGTTTTTCCTGGAGGTGGCCAATACCCGGCTCTCTTGTTTTTCCTGGAGGTGGCCAATACCCGGCTCTCTTGCTGTTCCTGGAGGTGGCCAATACCCGGCTCTCTTGCTGTTCCTGGAGGTGGCCAATACCCGGCTCTTTTGCTTTTTCTGGAGGTGGCCAATAACCGGCTCTTTTGCTGTTCCTGGAGGTGGCCAATACCCAGCTCTCTTGTTTTTCCTGAAGGTGGCCAATACCCGGCTCTCTTGCTGTTACTGAAGGTGGCCAATACCCGGCTCTCTTGCTGTTCCTGGAGGTGGCCAATACCCGGCTCTTTTGCTTTTTCTGGAGGTGGCCAATACCCGGCTCTTTTGCTGTTCCAGGAGGTGGCCAATACCCGGCTCCCTGGCTGTTCCTGGAGGGGACCAAACCCTGGCTGACTAGCTTGTTGTTTCCTGAAGGAGGCCATCCCTGGTTCTCTTGATTGGGGGGGAGGGGACAATTGCCTTTCTCTCTGAGTATGTGCTTGTAACTATCTGCACTTACCCTAGTTACAGGAGAGGTTACTTTCTATAACTTTGGGAACAATTTCTTCTGACGGATTTCGCATCATCTTTTGTGGTAGACAGTATTAACATTTTAGGATTAGTGTTAGTAGCCCTTTGCTCATCAGTCGTAATATATTCAGGTAAGGATGTTTCAGTTAAGGTCTTTTTTTCGGGGGGGGGGGGGGGGTGGTAACACACTTTAAGGTTGTGAGTAGTTAACTGAGCTTGAGTTGTCTGCCAAGTGTAATTTTGTGCATGATAGTTTTGGCTATTGTGTTTTTAAAAAAATTTCTTATGTCTGTATCGGTCGAGTTGCTGATTTTGTTGTTATTAGTGTTTGAGCTCAGATTGTGCTGCTTGTTTTAGCAGTGTGTCCGGTGTCTTGTGATTACGTGTTAGTGGCGTCCTTGGGTGCACCCACTCGTGTTGTCTTGTCCGCCGTGAGTTGTCTTGTCCGCCGTGAGTTGTCTTGTCCGCCGTGTGTTGTCTTGTCCGCCGTGTGTTGTCTTGTCCGCCGTGTGTTGTCTTGTCCGCCGTGTGTTGTCTTGTCCGCTGTGAGTTGTCTTGTCCGCCGTGTGTTGTCTTGTCCGCCGTGAGTTGTCTTGTCCGCTGTGAGTTGTCTTGTCCGCCGTGTGTTGTCTTGTCCGCCGTGTGTTGTCTTGTCCGCCGTGTGTTGTCTTGTCCGCCGTGAGTTGTCTTGTCCGCGGTGAGTTGTCTTGTCCGCCGTGAGTTGTCTTGTTCGCTGTGAGTTCCTCCTGAGGTCGTGGAGGCGTGACTGCTGGGGGGGGGGGTGGTAATGTTTTTGTTGATTACCGACTCCCCCTCCCCCTTGTCGGGTAGCAGGAGTGTGAAAGGTGTATGTTGAAATTTTTGTTGGTTGACCGCTTATTGTTGGGGCGGTATGGGGTATTTTGTGTTATTGGGGTTTTGTTGGTAAATATGATCGTTGAGTGATAAGTTCTCGGCATAAGATACAAATACCTGAAACACACAGTTGATATTAGGTGCATTTGTAGATCAGGTTAATGTAAGATTAAACATCAAATTTCAAGAAATTAACTGTAAACAGTTTTTTTTGCAGGCTACTGAAGTGGTAAGGGGTGGCATAAATTGAGAAAATGGATACAATTTCTCATCGAGCAGTCATTCGCTACCTCTGCATCAACGGATTATGATCGAAGGAGATCCATGAGGATATGGTGGAGACTCTAGGGGTCTAGGAGAGAGTGCCCCTTCTTACAGCACAGTGAAGAAATGGGCAGCTCAGTTCAAACATAGAAGGGAGAGTCTGGAAGATGATCCACGTCCAGGAAGACCAAGAACGATAACCACCGATGAAACCACCGGCAGAATCCATGACATGATAATGGAGGATCGACGACTAACTGAGCGGTACATTGCTACTGAGTTAGGCATCTCCCAGGAACGTGTTCATGTCATTATTCACAATGATCTTCAAATGACAAAAGTCTCTGCTCGATGGGTCTCGAAACTTCTTGGAGCTGATCACAAACGACAGCGTCTCAACATGTCAAGAGATAATATTGGCCATTTTTATGCAGATCCTGAAATGTTTCTTCAGCAATTTGTGACTATGGATGAGACTTGGGCTCATCATTTTCAACCAGAAACTAAAGAACAGTCAAAGCAGTGGAAACATCATGGACATCCACCTCCAAAGAAAGCAAGGGTGGTTCTGTCTGCAGGCAAAGTGATGGCTTCCTTCTTTTTGGGATTCAGAAGGTGTGCTATTGGTAGACTATCTTCAAAAGGACAGAACGGTCACCGGGACCTATTAAGCTAATCTTGTGAAGCAACTGTGTGTCAGACTGAAGGAAAATCACCGAGGGAAATTGACGACAGGAGTCATTTTTCATCAAGACAATACTCCAGTTCACAAGTGGGTGATGGCAATGGCTGCCATTCATGAATACAGCTTTCAGCTTCTTGAACATCCTCATTATTCCCCAGATTTAGCCCCTTCGGACTATTACCTGTTTGCCAAACTAAAAAAGGAGAGCAGTTGCCGCAAATTTGCTTCAGATGATGATGTCATTCATGCTGTGAACCTCTTTCTACTGCCACAAGATGCTGACTTTTACAAAGAAGGGATCCGTATTCTCCAGGATCGCTGGACTAAGTGCATAGACTTGCAAGGAGAAATGTTGAGAAATAACCCCAAACATGTGTCCAGAAATAATCCATTGTACCTTATGCCGAGAATTTATCAATCACCCCTCTTACTAGTAAGTGTATTAACAGTGACTGGCGAAAGAGGAAAATGAGTATCTAGGCAGTGCCCTAGAGGAAAATAACTGAGTATCTGGGCAGTGCCCTAGATGAAAATAACTGAGTATCTGGGCAGTGCCCTAGATGAAAATAACTGAGTATCTGGGCAGTGCCCTAGAGGAAAAGAACTGAGTATCTGGGCAGTGTCCTAGAGGAAAAGAACTGAGTATCTGGGCAGTGCCCTAGAGGAAAAGAACTGAGTATCTGGGCAGTGCCCTAGAGGAAAAGAACTGAGTATCTGGGCAGTGCCCTATACTCTAAGCTTGAAGTTATAAACGAACAGCGCTAACTCTAAGACTGATATAGATGGAAAAAAGCATTTACCTGTAACCATTTCAACAGCTTCTTCTTCTTCTTCTGTTTGACCAGAATGCCTGTTGTGAACACTGTATAAAAGATGCCATGAAAGAGATAATGATTGTTTGGACGAACCAAGAGAATTTCTAAAATGTCGCCGAAAGCAGTACAATTTAGTGTAATTATGATACAGGAAATTGAGGAATGTGTTATTGACTTATGCATAAGTAAATATGTATGTGTATGTGTATATGTGATGGTGGAAGATTACTGGATTCTTGAAAAAAAAAATGACTGCCTTAAGCACCGTTGGGTCAAGGTAATGACCTAAATCTGCCTGGCTGCTAGGAAAGTCTGAAATTATAACAGAACATATACCTACGAGTTCCACAGGTGACGATTACCTGTTTACCTGTAAATCACCCCGAGTATTTCTCGTCCGTATTCTTACATTATTAGCTCCTTGTTTCATCATTTCGACTTTTGGCGGTATATTATAAGCTCATTGTTTCATCATTTCGCTTTTTTTTTTTGCAGTATATTATAGGGTCGTTGTTTTATTATTTCTACTTTTTTCTGTTTGAGGAAAAAGATATGAAACAAATGAAGTCTAAACTTTTCGATTTTTATAAACTAATGTTTATAATGTCGAAATCATGACCTTTATTCTTGATTTTAACTCAATGAAAAAATAGCCGGCTCTGAGCACTTATCAAAACTGTTTTCATTTGGTATACAACAGTATGCAGGTTCTAGTCTCTCTTCTCTCAAACATTTGTTATACAACAGTATGCATGTTCTAGTCTCTCTTCTCTCAAACATTTGGTATACAACAGTATGCGGGTTCTAGTCTCTCTTCTCTCAAACATTTGTTATACAACAATATGCAGGTTCTAGTCTCTCTTCTCTCAAACATTTGTTATACAACAGTATACAGGTTCTAGTCTCTCTTCTCTCACACATTTGTTATACAACATTATGCAGGTTCTAGTCTCTCTTCTCTCAAACATTTGTTATACAACAGTATGCAGGTTCTAGTCTCTCTTCTCTCAAACATTTGGTATACAACAGTATGCAGGTTCTAGTCTCTCTTCTCTCAAACATTTGGTATACAACAGTATGCAGGTTCTAGTCTCTCTTCTCTCAAACATTTGTTATACAACAGTATGCAGGTTCTAGTCTCTCTTCTCTCACACATTTGTTATACAACAGTATGCATGTTCTAGTCTCTCTTCTCTCAAACATTTGTTATACAACAGTATGCAGGTTCTAGTCTCTCTTCTCTCAAACATTTGGTATACAACAGTATGCAGGTTCTAGTCTCTCTTCTCTCAAACATTTGGTATACAACAGTATACAGGTTCTAGTCTCTCTTCTCTCAAACATTTGGTATACAACAGTATGCAGGTTCTAGTCTCTCTTCTCTCAAACATTTGTTATACAACAGTATGCAGGTTCTAGTCTCTCTTCTCTCAAACATTTGTTATACAACAGTATGCAGGTTCTAGTCTCTCTTCTCTCAAACATTTGGTATACAACAGTATGCAGGTTCTAGTCTCTCTTCTCTCAAACATTTGGTATACAACAGTATACAGGTTCTAGTCTCTCTTCTCTCAAACATTTGGTATACAACAGTATGCAGGTTCTAGTCTCTCTTCTCTCAAACATTTGTTATACAACAGTATGCAGGTTCTAGTCTCTCTTCTCTCAAACTAGCTCGTGACGCCAACGCTAAAACGATCTTTACATTTCCTAAATGAGGTCTTGAAGTAACAAAAATGATGACGTGAGAGTGATTAACATAAATGTTTACATTAAACAGATTTTCCTTTCTAACTGATCGCCCACTTAATGTTACTGAAGCCATGTACAAAACAGTGCGTGTTAAAAACTCAGTAGCCTAATCCATAGGGCATCTTTGTTCTACTCTTCAAGCTGGCGAAAACAAACTCTCTCTCTCTCTCTCTCTGAACATTTAGGTGCCCAAGGCATATGGGGCTTCCATGAGGGCTTTCCACAAATATCCTTCTTTCGCTCTTCTTTCCGTTCTTGACCAGGCGAGCCCTCTATTCTTCAACATCCTCTCTGCTATTGTTCTCCCTGCCTCTTTTGCAGAAAAAAAAACTGGAGTTGGATAATTAAGAAAGGACAGTCCATCTTCTTTTTGCCCACTTCTAATTTTCTCTTCCTTTCATGCTCATGTGATCTTTCATATGTCCCCTCTCACTCTTCGGTGTCATACTCAGTTTTCGCCATCCACTCACTTTAACAGTGCCTCGTACTGTATAGCCGAGTAGTTAAGATGCTCTTTTTACTAATCCAGTGGTACCGGGTTTAAGTCCCAGCAAATTTTTACTGGTACACACCAAAAAGGCCCTGGGGTCCACCCACTCTAGGGGAAAAAAACTGGTAACAGAGGAATCTGGGAAGGTAGATGCGGCCAGGAATGACAGTGACAACATCTCGTGTGTTGAAGGTCGTGGAAATACGGGCCTGACAACGTATCCCTAATATGCCTTAATGGGATTGGAAAAAGGAATTTTACCTTCAGCTCGTACTATAGCTAGTGGTTACTGAAAATGTCCGAATGATGTCTCCTATCTTGAAATTTTCACACGAAGTACTGTCAAGTTTTATATGTGAGACATATTTGTTGAACTGATAATTTATCTCTTGTTGTAAACGGTACTTTTGTGTTGCTTTTTTTGCTTTTTATCACGCGAGTATAATCACACAAAGTGATTTACGAATATGAAGTTAGTGCAGGAAATTTGATGCAAGTCAAAATTGCAGGGAATGATTTACATCTACTGACTATCGTCGAATAGTTCGATACGTCGAATAGTGGAAGAGCGTAAAATGTCGAATCTTCGCAGAGTATGACATCTCGAACCGCCGCACAGCGTTTGCGAGCTCGTTACAGCCCGACGTAAAACTGAACTTTGAATACTTTGCCCACAAAATTAACAGTAATCACAGCAGCATATAAGCACAATAAATAAATAATGATTTCTTCCACTACGAAGTATGAAAGGACATACCAATGACAGCTCCCACCCACCCACCCCCACGTCTTCTCACTTGTTACCCACTCCGTTGTCATTGGTGACTCACTCAAAATTACAAGCAGAATATGCTTCCACTGGGAGCAGTTGTAGCGATTTCAGGCTGATAAAGATGGAAGAATGATGCGCATGCAATGTGACAGAACTCTCTATCTTTCTCCTCTGTCAGCGAGAGTTCTCTCTAACAGAACCAAAAAAAAATCTTCAATTCTTCAAGGAAAAAAAAAACATGACAGTCTCCAAAACCGCCCCTACCACTGCTCAAAGCTTAATCATCATCATGTGCAGTCTCCTCAGGGAAGATTGGCTGCGAAACTCTGGATCTTGGGACTAGAATTATCAGATTCAAAGATAATTAATCCAATTGTTACCTATGCATCCAGCAAGAGACTTTCTTACAAACTCAGAGGGGGTCTTTTCTCCATTTCTACACGTGGTTCAAATATCGCGAGGGTAGCTAAATCCTGCAAACCAGCAATTCCATGGGATCATCTCTTGCAACAGCTTCACAAGACTAGTCACAGACAGATTTCCGGTCTGTATTTAAAAACCATTTTGAAATAAAGGAAGCTGACCAGCGCAGAGCAATATAATCAAACGAGGTCCCAGAATGAACGAGAAAACTCGCCAAATAAAACGACTCGGTCATCAATCTAAATCAGTGAACGCGCCCACAAACCTCTACGTCCAATAAGTTTTGGGGTATGCTAGACAGTCTTGCTATCACAAACGTGTAAGATTTACAAGGGAGGTGCTTATTTAGCGCCACGTGGTCTTCAATAATACTTTACTTAACACGGAAAAAGAAAGACTGATTCTATTGGTCATCCATTCCTTGAAAACTGTCACGAAAAAAAAATAAAACACAATATACGAGACAGAACCTCTAAAGCAACAGGGAAGATGAAGATAAAACGAAAGATAAGGAAAACGTCGAGGTATGGAGCCTCCTGAAATACAATGAGTATTACACCAACAGGTAGGATGGATCATGTGGTTACAGAACCAGACTAGAAAAAAATGCGTTATATGTCACATCGTTTGCCTGGAGAGTTGGTGTCAAACCAAAGTCTAGGGGTCTGCGGACAATAGTCGACCAGCGCATGTGTGCGGACCAGAACTGACAGGGCTTGTGTGCAGACCATAACTGACGGGACTTGTTTGCGGACCATAACGGGCCAGTACTTGTGTGCGGACTATACCTGGCAGCACATGTGTGCGGACCATAACTGGCCAGTACTTGTGTGCGGACCATAACTGACAGGACTTGTGTGCAGAATATAACTGGTCAAGATTTCTGTGTGGATTATAACTCGCCAGATGGTATCTTATTTCCTAAAAGTTATTGAAAACAAAATGCGTCCACCTAGCTTGATCAACAGACTAATATTCGTAATAACGAATCTTTGTTGATCAAGCCAGTTGGACGCATTTTGTTTAACAAGAAGTGACGAAGGTCAAGACATTCTCATAACATCACCATCTGTTACAATGACATCCTCATAACATCACCATCTGTTACAATGGCATCCTCATAACATCACCATCTGTTACAATGGCATCCTCATAACATCACCATCTGTTACAATGACTATCACTGGGAACACGAGAACACTCATCGCTTCTAAAACACCCGGAAAAAAAAACAATGACAAGTTCATCCCACAAACCAGATTTTTTTCTCTCTTTTTTTAAACATCGATTAATGTTTTTTTTTCCTTACAGCCTAATGGCTTTCCTTATATTTTCTTACTTTTGTTACATCCTTAATGACTTTCATTACATCTCATTCCAAATCTTTTTTTTTTGCCTTAAAAAATAAAGTCTACAGTACCTGATAATGATTTTGGTCAAGGAGAAAAAAGGTGGGGGGGGGGGGGGGGGGAGGGTTATGAAGATGAATTGATCAAAGTTAACTCTTTCGCTCTGTATTAACATGGAACATACAAATCATAAGTTACGAATGGTCTATGAGGCTTGTATTGCGAGAAAAACTCGATGGATTCGATATACATCTTAAGTTAAAGAACGCAGCAATACTCACCTGACATTAAAGTCTTACCCCAGTAACAAAGTTACAGTAACTGTTACACAAAAACCATCTAGACTTTGTGTGCTATTATTTGACATAAGCAATTTCCTAGAACAGATGAGATGGGGAAAAAAACGTTGCTAAATTAACTAAGTAGGTTCTATGATCTAGGAATGAGGCTATAATTTTAAAAAAAAACGAGTATAAATCAAAAATGTGAAATATGAAACGAAGACGGACCAGAAAGCTTGCCTCAAACGCCATCTAGTGGTCAAAAATGTCCTCTCCCATGTCATATCTAGAATTGATTACTCCCTTCTCTAATTGCTGGTGAAAATGGAATAATTAATAATGTTCGCGGACGGCTAGACGGCCTGGGGTTTATTTCGTATTTCTTTAATGTCCGTTAATGAGCGAGGTTATAATTATAGGAATTTAGATGCGCCAATATCAGAGGAAAACGGAGGCCAGCTGATCGATATCAGTCCATTACGAAACTTGGGTCTCTGGTTTAATTTAATTTATCTAAACTCAGACCGTGACGGGCAGCGATGTGAATAAATTTGTGCTAGTAGATTTAGCCTATTTGAAGTAATCAGGAAAAAAAATATGCTTAGAGTTTTGCTTGATATACTCTCTTCGCAGTATTTCATTAACACTTTCAACCGTCCTCAGTTTATGTCCATGGACGCTTCACAATCATATCTGGGTTTGTTCTTGTTGTGAGATCAAATGATTGCTGGCGTCGGGCCGAGAACAAGCTTGAGAAGTCCGGCTGGATGATTTCGCTTCTCTAGTCCACTTTATTCCCCGGCGGTCTAGCTGGCTGAGTGGTTATACACTCGGTCTACTAATCTGGTGGTACCGGGTTCAAACTCAGCAGCGGAGATTTTTTTTTTCTTGTACCACCACACCGAAAAGGCCCCGAGGTTCACCCAGCTTCTAAAAATGGGCACCAGAGAAATCTGGGAGACTAAACGCGACCGGGCATCATAATTACCACATCAGACTTTCATGTGCCGAAAGTCTTAGAAATATGGGCATAAAACCAGTATGTTTCATATCTCCAGTATGTTTAAATGGCGTTGAAAAGAGGATTTCATCTTTACCTTTACACACAAAACAAAAACATCACGCACACAAACTCCCTGAATAAATATGGCGCTAAGAGATCTAATATGAACATCTGACATGCTTTTCTGTCTCACCTTTAGCAAATTGTGCTTATATTTCGGACACGTCACTGAAGGAAGAAATTATGCCGTACAACACAGTGGGTATGACAGAATGATACCAGTATCAGCGTGGAAGCAGTTACTGATACAAGTACTTCGGAGTTTGAAAGAAAAAAAAAGTTCTATCTGTCATATCAGCAGTATTTTTCGTAGACCGTACTCTTATATCATGTTCGTGACTGGACGTGTGAATGAATTTAGCATTGATGGACACTGTGAATTTCTACTTATTTTATGCGTAAACAACAGCGTTTATAAAAATCTACTCATTTCTCCCATGAATAAAGTTAAAGAGCGCAGGATGCACGATTAGCTTTGATAGCAAACAGACAAAATTCTGAGTTAACAGGAAACAGAATTGTAGTTACAGACGTCATTAGGACAAATAAGCGAAAACAACGAACAATCAACTAGGTCACTTCGCATACCTGGAAAGTAACAAGTATCTATGTCTACAGTTCACATCTCAGTTCTGGTAAATTAAACTTCGCTTATCAGTTATCACTGGCCACAGTGTCTATTTTAGTTCTAGTACATTAAACTTCGCCTATCAGTTTTAGTTCTCAATTCATTCTAGTACATTAAAAATCTCTTATCAGTTGCAGTTCTTAATTCGAATACATTAAACATTGCTTATTACTTATTATTGGCTACGTTTTATATCTCTGTTCTGGTGCACCAAACTTATCACCGACCATAGTGTACATCTCAGTTCTAGTACATCAAACTTCACGTATCATTTGTAGTTCTCAAGTAGAATGCATTGAACTTCGCTTATCATCATTAACATTTTATATCTCAGTTCTAGTACGTCCACATTTGCTAAAACAGTTATTTTGCCTGCATTTTAGTTTTCACTTATCGTCGACCATATTTGTTTACAGCCAGAGGTAAATCTTCACTTCTTCCTCTCATGTGAGTACAGCATTGTCAGAACAAATTGTAATACTCCCAACACATATATCACGACTTATATTACTTTACACTTAGACTCCTAGTTGTGAGGAAAACACCTCACATTACTTTTTACAAAAACATTGCTTATCATGAAGACCTCTAATAGAAAGAATTGAAACACTTACCACAATTACAAACCACAGACGTCGCACTTCACTTACGCTGAAAACTCCACACAGAACACCCGACTATACTGGGACAACACTACGGATGGCATGGGGTAGACTTACATTAAGAACGCATCACGAACAGTCACTACGAATACATTCCAGCACAGGACATCACAACATCCGGTCGTACCTCTCTACACAGAACACTGACTCGCTGTACAACGAACGCCTCCTTATATACCCCACACACCTGCTGTCCCGTGTAGCGGTCAGTCTAATTCTGATCGGCCGTAACAAAAACGGAACTGAGCGCTTCACATATGACCTCACAGATACATTTTAACGTCTTCCTCTCATGTGAGTACAAAGTTGTCAGAACATGAGCTCACAGATAAATCTTCACTTCCTTCTCTCACGTGAGTGCAAAGTTGTCAGAACATGCGCTCACAGATAAATCTTCACTACCTTCTCTCACGTGAGTACAAAGTTGTCAGAACATGCGCTCACAGATAAATCTTCACTTCCTTCTCTCACGTGAGTACAAATTTGTCAGAACATGAGCTCACAGATAAATCTTCACTTCCTTCTCTCACGTGAGTACAAAGTTGTCAGAACATGCGCTCACAGATAAATCTTCACTTCCTTCTCTCACGTGAGTACAAAGTTGTCAGAACATGCGCTCACAGATAAATCTGGGAAGCTTCAGCTGCTCCTTGCGTTCGTTAACCCGGCTGACCTCTGTCTTGTACTGTGTACTTAATCCTCGGATTAAGTCTTCATCAAGCAAAGTCACCCGGATCCTCAAGCCAGTATTTGTTGGCATTAAATGTGGGAAATACAGACAATAGTAGATAAGTGTAACCATACACTTCAAAACTGTTTAAAAAGGTAGGTTTATATAGAAACTGCCATGTAAAATGGCTGAAGATATTCATAAAATAAGGGTCCGGACAAACACGTTATTCATATGACAGCCGCGACATATACAGAACCATCATAAGAATGTGCTGTAAGGGCAGTTTATATTTTAAAAATAAACTATACATATTTACAAAGACGAGCAATTAAAGCAATTTTATTATATTTCATGGTTTGGCTGTAATACGTTTCATTTTTACACTTTAAATTGTACCAGTATTCTAAAACAAACCTCACTTTCCATGATGATCAAACGACTTATGGTTCCATAGCTCATATTTTCTCGTCCCTTCGAATGTTTCCTTTACGTCAGCATTTACCAAAAGAAAATCAAGTTTTATGATTCCCTGTGGAATTTTCAAAATATCTCCTGTGTATGTTTTTGCACATACATCACTGCAGGTATCCTAATCCGGCGGTACTGGGGCTCAAGTCCCAGGAGTGGGAATTCTTTCTGGGTACCACCACGCCAAAAAAGCCCTAGGGTCCTTCCAGCTTCCAGAAATGGGTCCCAGAGAAATCTGGGACGATAAATACGGCCAGGCATGATACTGATCACATCAGACTTTCATGTCCCGATGATACTGGAAATACGGGTCTAACAGAGTAAACAGAGTATGTCTTAATGGCAAGAAAACGGCGATTTAAAAAAAATATGTGCAAACAGGAATATATTTCACTTTGTTGAAAACAGAAATTATAAATACATTTTTCTCCGGAAACTTCAGCTTCACATTTTCTATTATCGTGCTGTAGGAGACTTAAAAATATGCCACTGCCCCAGTGTTTCCTGGTTTATTATTGCATCACGAAAGGTCCACATTTTATCTAGCTAATTACCTTAATGTAAGAATAATAACAAAATTAGTATTGTTGGTCCCCCCGTCTATTCTGTATAGAAAATAGCACAAGACCATCATGAATTTTTACAAAATCAAAGCCACCAGGTAAGATCTTGTCTCCCTCATGAAAAAAAAAAAAAATCTATTCCACCCGACAGGAGTTTCTTCTCCGGTGTCTCATTTCTCACAGACAGGTAGTCAGTTCAGTTTCACAAAAAAAGATACAAAGGTTGACGAAAGTGGGAAGGAACGAGAGTGGCAGAATATAAGATGAGTGCATATACATAAAGAACATTTTTAAAAAATCAAATATTTCAGCAAATGCCTTTCTCAAGACTGCATTAAAAAAAAAAACAAAACAACAGATAAAAATACAGAATACAATTTAGAAACTCTGCTCTTTTGGTACTCTCGTAAGAAAGACGGGTGCGAAAAAGCAACCAGAAAGATGTAAGTAAGCGCAAAGTAGAAGCAGGAGATTGGCTGAGAAATAAAATAAAGAAGCAACGATAAAGGATACCAGCTGACAAAGAACATGACGTCACGCTCCGGTCGGGCTCAGTTTAGTCCTGTCCGATAACCATTGTCCAAGCAGAAGTCGTCCAGATGGTGCAGATAACAAGAGACAATAATCAGGACATGGGGTGGATGAAGGAGGATTCAGAACGAAGAGATCGCTGAAGGGACAAGACCGCCGGCTTAGGATGCCTAGACAAGGAAGCTATAAAGCCCTCTGACGGCCAGAGAATAAGGACAGAAGGGCAGGAAAATTAACAGGTTACCTTAACTCGTCAGAGGCAAGAATGAGAAAATGCAGTGAAGTGAGTGGGGTTAAGACAATAAAGCTGGGCATCAATAGCAGAAACAGAAGGAGGTAGCAAGTAGTTAGAAATCTAAAGAAAGCTGAGCTTATTGTTACTTCCAGCTGCACTGAGACACCAGCCCTAGAAAATATGATTCTGTTCCAGAAATTTACGGGATCGTTCATCAGAAGAACACGAGTGGATTGCAGTGACAGAAATGTCCCGCCCTCCTTGATAGTCTCCTTGACAGAAATGCAAGGCAGCCAGTGTCAGTACCTCTTGGATATGTCGTTCAAATGTTGGCGAAACAAATCTCCTAAGCGAAAGCCAGTCTCTCGTATATATTTCAAATCGCATCGATTGCACATGATGGCATAAACGACGCAGCGAGAAATGCAAGTAAAGCCCTCCTGAATAGATAACGTGAACTTCGGAAAGAAATCCTGGCTTGTCTCGACAAAAGAAGAATAGGTATTACATCTATAGCGATCCTTTACAAGTTAATTTATACGTTAGTTTTAACGTTAGTTTATGATATATATATATATATATATATATATATATATATATATATATATATTGTTTACAAAAGGATTTGCACAAATTCCGTCAATTGTTACCAAATGCCTTACACATATTCATTCCGCTGCTTTCAAACAAATCCTGTCAATTAAAATGATACTTTCTTCGTTAATAAATAAACGTAAACGATATATCCACGAGACACGCACGTGCATTCTTAAATACTACGATGAAATGATATCTGTATTACGTATTACTGTCCGTCATGAAAGCATTCAACAAGAAAGTGTTCCCTCAGTCTTCCAGACCTTCAAAGATTTACTGCTGCTATTTCAGTTTCTTCTATCAACTATTTCACATCAAATTTGCGCAGGGTTCTTTGTGCGCGTGGTTTCTTGGAACCAGCTTTGTTTCAGCAATAGATACATATTGCTAAACACTGCTTGATCTTTGCTTGACCGGTTCTCGCCACATATGCAAGCAAATATGTTCATTTATTCTTGATAGTGAACATCTTCATAGACAATGATCTCTCAACTGTTCATTATAAGTATGTTATAGTAGAAGAGGAAAAGGAAGAGGAAAAGATTTCAAGCGTGAGATACAGAAATGACTCAGTCATTCATTTGCATGTCCCTTGCGGAATGTTGCCTCCGTAACAGCACTCCTGTAGGCTTCTCGGATGTAACCAAGATGCCCTGCTGCTGATGTATCCATTTGCAGATTATCAAAGATGTCTTTCAGCTATCTTCGCCTTGGTCTTCCTCTCTTTCTTTTTTCCTATTATGTATCATTCTAAGACGGTCTTCTTTAAATTATCATGACGTTTAATGTGTCAAAAACATTTAACTTTTCTCTGCTGAAATGACTAAATAATGAAAATACATGCATTTTAGAGGACACCAAAGAAAATGAAGGCTGGACAGCATAGTCTGACCTGAGAAACTATTCACTAAAAACTGTATAGTTAAACTGCAAAAACTAAAAAGTGTATAGTTAATCTACAGGAGAGCAAACGAAATTAACGGATTTTATATTTTAGAAAATATCTCCAAACTGCCATATCGAAGAAAAAAAATATTTATATGCACATGTTTTGCTTAAAAAGCGCATACCACGGTATATGCCCTTGTTTACTGAGACATCATATTGCTCTGAAAATCAATAAACAAATTAAAACATTGGGCCTATTTTAAGTTCTTGTTATTCTGAAATGTGGCCACAATGTAAATTTACGATTCTTATTATCCCGGAAAGACACTTTCCTAGACAGCTTGAGAATCGCTGATTTTGATGACGTGGGATGAGCGCCTGGAACTGCCACAAAATATTTCACAGATAATAATCTGTTAAGTACACAATTGTTTTTTCCTATTTCTATAGTGCTACATTAATTTAGATAAAAAAAAAAGTACCGAATCCAGAACAGCAAAATGTTTTGCCTAAAACATAAAAATAAAGGCAGTGGAACAGCTGCCACTGGTAATAAGATAATAATATTTAATTGTAATACGTTCAGCAATAATTATTGCTCATTAAATGTAAAAACTTCAGCACAATAATGCCTTATAATACGAGCAATTGATTTATGATCACGTGACTAGGTGCTATATGAGACAAAGGAGTGGCTTTGTTTGCCAAGTCGCCCTAGTAAATCCGACAAGGGAAGCAACTATTTACGAATATTTATTCTCCAGTATTTACTGAGAGATCTCCAGGAAAAACAAAACTCGATAACTATTTACGTTATTTGATATGGACGTAACTGATCTGCTAAAATAACGGCTTTACAAGTTTTCTTTAAGAATGAAATGCTCAGAAATAAAATCCAGTAGCAGATAACAACAGATAAAGTACTTTGTTGGTGGTTATTAACACTGGTTGGTGGTTATTAACATTCTTTGTGACACTGGTTGGTGGTTACTAACATTCTTTGTGACACTGGTTGGTGGTTATTAACATTCTTTGTGACACTGGTTGGTGGTTATTAACATTCTTTATGATACTGGTTGGTGGTTATTAGCATTGTTTGTGACACTGGTTGGTGGTTATTAAATTCTTTGTAACACTGGTTGGTGGTTATTATTATTGGTTGATGGTTATTAACATACAGACCACTTCTTAGAAAATTCATTTAAAACGGTTAAAACGTTTTATAAAAACATAACCCACATCAACGAAACAAAATATACATAGTTTTAAAAATATTCAGAACAAATATTTCAAAATTCAGAAAGTAATTCAATTCATTGCTACCTTTGCATGTGAAGGCTGTAGGTCAAAGATATACCCTTCGCGCTAAAGGAATCCTTACTTATGCTAACGAGGACGCGTTGGAAAGAATGGTATGTAGTGAAGTGCCAGGCGTACCACGGAAAACTGTCACATGCTTGACAAAGCAAGATGTGATAAACGCCGATAATCAAGAACACAAACAAACAAAAAATGACAGCCCCAGCTAATTCCACTGCTGAATAAACTTTGCTTGAGTGAAGGCAGAAATAAATTCGTAAGAAATATGTATTATATGGTTATACGTGTTTCCTTATTAAACGATAGATTTACTAACAAACATCAAATTGAAGAACATGAGAAAAGATATGGTAAGCCAAATTCACAGAAATACATTTTTTTAAAGAAATGGCTGGTGGAGATTTCTGCTAGCGTTTGAAAGAAACTCTCTACTGGAGAAAGCGGAACAGCAACACAACTCTCTAGATAGTAGAAAAAGTGCCCCCCCCCTCCCCCAATGACTCCCAGAAGAAGTCTGTGAATTTTTTTTTTGCTTTTTTTTGTCCCGTTTCGGTACTGAACCACGGTTTTTCAAAGTGGCACTGCAGCTTGGAGTGCATTTAAGTCGTTCTGCCATGGGGGACCTGTTTTAGATATGACAATTAAAAGTTCTCAGTATTGTTATTTCGCATGCTCCACAGCCAGCATGATGCCTTTTCTGCTGCTTCTGAAAAGTTTTTCAATGCTCTTCAGTCGCTTACACAGGCCGTAAGCCGAGCTTGCTATCAAACGACTGGTGGAGATTACTGCTAACATTAATAACAAGTCAAGGAAAAAAAAATGTGCAAATTAGAATTATTCTAGTTCTAATTAAAAAGCATATAAGAATTAACGGTGCTATTATGTTATCCGAATTTAGCAGTTTGAAATGAGTAGTTATCTTTTATAGTATTAGTTCCCAACCTTTTTCTGAGCGCTGCCCTAAATCAGCGACAGTATTTGATCCACAAACCTAGATCAGTAATGGTAGGTAACCCGTGACCCTAGATCAGTAACAGTGACTCTCGACCCTAGATCAGCAATAGTGACTCCCAACTCCAGATCAGCAATGTCAGGTGACCTACGACCCTAAATGAGAAATGACCGGTCATCCACAACTCTCGTAATTGGTATGTCCAGTAGTCTCGCGGCGAGAGCTACTCATACCACGGCACCTCTGGTCTAGAGGTCGGCCACTTCCTATACACCCATACTGGTGAAATATGCCTAAACCAGCTTAATCCAGGGGTGAATCTCGATGGCTACGCATATCACGGTGCCTCCGCTCTAGAGGCCGGTCACATACTATATACACCCATATTGAGATAATACGTCTAAACCGGCTTAACCCAGGGGTGAAACTCACTAGTGGTGAGGATTCGTCCTCCTGGACAAAAGCTCCGTCCAGGTCACCACCAGGAAGGGTAGCAGCCACGATCACAAAATGCTGAAGTCGGAGACACTGGACAAGTGCAGTCTAGATAACCAACCACCTCTCACCCGGCGGGGATATACTGATACCCAAAAACACGTCGAGGTTTTCCGGTGAGAAAGTTCAATTCTAGGCTAGATGGGCAACCACCTCTCACCCGGCGGGGATATATTCATATCCAAACCACGTCGAGGTTTTCCGGTGAGAAAGACCAACTCTAGACTAGACTGGTGCGACGAAAACCACGGTGTCACACAATGCCGCTTCTGTGACCCACCGAGAACATAGGCCAAAGCCCCACGATGCTCTGAGCCTCGATCCTATATGAAAATATCCCGAGAACCACAGGAATGGGTTCGGTAGGTCACGGGGCGATCTTGGTGGTAGAAGCGAACAAAGAAGTAGGAGACCCACAACTCTAAACTACCAATGACAAATGATCCACGACCTTAACCCAGCAACCTTACTTGACCCGCTACCCTAGATCAGCAATGGTAGGTAACTCGCTACCCTAGATCAGCAATGGTAGGTAACCCGCAACACTCAACCAATAATATTAGATGACTCTCGACTCAGGAACAAGATGTTTAAAATAGCGAAATTCAACCAGATTAAACAAATACTATTTCAGGGATATCATAATGTCGTAAAATTGCTACTCATTTTTTGGAATTATGTATAAATGTCACTTCAGAATAATGAGGCATTCATCACAATATTTTCTCGCGACCTCACCTCATATCTCTCGCGACCCCACCTCTGATCTCCCGAGACCGGAAGTGGGGTCGCGACCTGAGGCAGGGAACGTGTGCTTTAGAAAGAAAAAGCCCCTTCGATCTAAACTATACTGCTCTAGGGGCAGACCTTGACTTGGAGTCTAGTTGCAAGTATAGATTGATACGAAAACGTTATCCCAGTTCCTCTAGTCACAGTCAGGATCAGAGAAAGAAAGAAAATCAGTCAATGAAGTGTGGATCAATGTAAGAGGAGCCAATATCCGGCCCCGCATTCATTTGCCTCTCGTCTCACGAGCAGTTCATCTTGCATTCAAGAGAAGCCACGTAAAAAAGTGACGCTTGGTAGTGAGTGTGTGCGTGTGTGATACGTCAAATCAAAGAGACGGCGTTTATGAGTGTGTATATCTGAGATATCTTGGCAGTAGACTGGTTAATGAAGGAGGCAACATCAGACAAACGCAGAGGATTACAATGGACCCTTGACACAGTGCTGGAGGACCTTGACTTTGCGGACGACATTTGTCTATTATCAAGCAGTCACAAAGATATGCAAGATAAAATAAACAAGTTAACCCAGAATGCAAACAACATAGGACTAAAGATCAATGTAGGAAAGACAAAGTTAATGAAGCAAAATGTGAACAACAGAAATGTACTCAGAGTAGATAACAAGTTAGTGGAGGAGGTCAACGAATTTGTATACCTTGGCAGCAGAGTAGTAGAAAATGGAGACAGCACAGAGGACATCAACAGCAGACTTACTAGAGCAAACCAGGCTTTTGCAATGCTACAGAATATATGGAAATCAAATAAACTAAGCATAAATATGAAAATCAGGATATTTAAGAGTAATGTTCTAAGTGTACTACTCTATGGAAGTGAATGCTGGAAAATCACCAAAACCATAGAAAACAAGTTGAATTCTTTCCAGACTAAATGTTTACGTAGAATTAAAAAAATATTTTGGCCAAACACCATAAGAAATAACATTTTATTGGCAGAAATGCAGATGAAACCACTGACAACAATTATTGAGGAAAGACGCTGGCGATGGTTGGGACATGTGCTCCGAATGACTGACAACTCACTACCAAAAATAGCACTAAGATGGACACCACAGGGGAGCAGAAGTAAGGGTAGACCAAAAGAGACATGGAGAAGAACAACAGAAAGGATGTTGAGCAATAGAGGGCTCACCTGGGCAAGAGCAGAAAAAAAGGCGAAAGACAGGCATTTGTGGAAAACCCTTGCGGAAGCCCCATGTGCCCTGGGCACTTAAGGTTCAGAGAGAGAGAGAGATATCTGAGACAGAGCAATCTTACCTGGGACAGAATGGCGGAAGAAGGAAGTGCGATGATTCAGATGAGGCTGGCGTTTGTCAGATTATTGATTTACTTATAAATCTTCGACCGTCTTTCGTTATATCAACCCAGACACAGAGCATACTGAAGAATGTCTGACAGGTCACTTGGCCGAAGGAGCTGGTGTTGTAGATCACATGACACAGTGAATCAGGCTTTGCAGATCACATGACACAGTGAAACAGGTCTTGGAGATCATATGACACAACGAAACCGGTCTGAGAGATAACACAACATAATGAAACAGGTCGGACAGATAACACGACAGAATCGAATAGATCTTACAGATAACATGACAGAATGAAACAGGTCTGACAGACAACACAACACACTGAAACAAGTCTGATAGATCACGAGGCAAAATAATGTTGAAAATCACGTGACACAGTGAAACAGATCTGACAGATCACACCATAGAATGAAGTAGGTCCGACATATCAAATGACAGAGTGTTTGTTTGTTTCTGTCTGTCGTTCTTTCTTTCTTTTTCACTGTTGTATAAAACACAAATACAGGACGACAACACCTATTTTAAAATGTCTGCCAAATCAAATTAATTTACCAAGGACTATTCAAGATTTGTATCCCTGTCTGAAGACTCACAAACAACATTCACGGAATCACGTGATCAGCTCATGGGCTACATAGAACAAGTTGAAAGATAACCCCCGCTGTTATCCCATGTGTCACAATCTTTTTGATAATACGTTAAAAGACACGAAAACGGACATGAGAACGACATAATTCAATGTCTGAGTAGTAAATGACGAGTCATTGAAAGTATTGGCGTTAACTGTCAAACAACAACACAGACAGGAAGCTCAGCTGCAGCAAATGAAATAACTCTTCATGAAATAAGCATCCCATACAACTCCCTTCCTGACCAATCTCTGGAAAAGGTTAAGGTTCTTGGAAGGGAACTGTCTACAACGCTAGTCTAAGTCAATTATAAGGTCATGGACGCCATGTAGCGTTCGTGGCTGCTCCAATATTTTTGGCCCACATAAGTACTTTGTTGTATACATTAAAATAAGAATACTTTCCAAGTTCGAAGACTTCACAGGCTGACCTGCACAAGAAGTATCTTCACGTGCTCCAGAGAAACAAAAAGATAACAAGCTATTGCGAATTCTATAGAGATACAAAGTCACCAGTTGTCTTGAGCTCCACAGAAATAGAAAGACACCAGTCGTTATGAACATTACAGAAACAAAAAAGATGCTAGTTATCATGGGCTGTGTAGAAACAAAAAGATACCAGTTATCATGAGCTGTGTAGAAAAAAAAAAGATGCCAGTTATCATGTTCTGTATAGAAACAAAAAGATACCAGTTATCATGAGCTCTGTAGAAACAGAAAGATACAAGTTATCATGAGCTCTGTAGAAACAGAAAGATACAAGTTATCATGAGCTCTGTAGAAACAGAAAGACACCAGTTACTATGAACATTTCTTAGAAGCAGAAAGACACCAGTTACTGTGAACTTTATAAAAACAAAATACACCAGTTATTATGAACTGTATAGAAACAGAAATGCACCAATTATTATGAGATATATAGAAAGATGCCAGTCAATAAGAGTTTTATAGAAACGGAAAGATATCAGTATTATGAGTTTTTAGAGAAAGAAAAAAAAACACCGGTTATTACGAGCTTTGCAGAAATATAAATATACCATTTATTATGCCTTTTTAGAAACAGAAAATACCAGTTACTGGAGCTTATAAAATATAAAGGGACCCGATAATAAGAGCTTTATAAGAAATGAAAGACATTAGTTATGAGCTTTATAGAAATACTAGTTATTATTAATCTACAGAAAGGCATCAGTCATTATAAGCTCTACAGAAACAGAAAGACACCACATTCATAAAGATCTCTATGGAAACTAAACGAGACCAGATATTATGAGCTTTACTGAAGAAAAAAAAGAATGGCACTAGTTATCACGAACCACTTCCATGAATTAATGCTTACAAAGAAACGTTTATGATCCCCTTTTGCTTACATTAACGTGTGAATTTGCTCCAGCAGAAAAAAAAACACCAAAAAAAACAAAACAACAAAACTGTTTTCAGATTCGAACCGACTATAAAGGAAGAGTAGGGTAAATGTGGTGATGGCGGGAAGTAAAGACAAGTTTTAGTTACTGGACCACATAGCGTCGTCTAACTTTACAGGGAGAGCAAACGTGACACACAATAATGTCAACCAGGGGAGAGTGTGTTGGGAGAGAGAGAAAGAGAGGGGGGGGGGAAGAGATGGCGCGGACAGCAAGGACCAAATGAAGTGGGTTCGCAGGCTTCCAGGCACTTCTGCATTTGACAAGCTCCCATATTTCTTGGGGGGCGATTGGGGAGTGGGGTAGGGAATAGAGTCGTTAGCGTGTCAGATCGCAGGCGTGTGACACAAAACAAAATTGTTGGCGCCTTGTAATGAAGGATTTGAGAGAAAATTGAATTTAAGATCTGTCTCCCTGTCACCCTCTGAGACAGCAGGAAACCGGAAGTCTTATGGACTAGGGTAACATTACGGTCAGTTCGCTCTTTCCAAGGTGATGGTCTGGCAGCTCTTTCAGTAAAAAAATTTAAAACTCCCGCACAATGAACCCTATCAATACAACCTTTAGCATTCGTAAAATGAATACTTTTAACACGCCTATTACACAAGCATAATGCATAGTTCAAGTATGCCCGTAATATTGCGTATAATAAACACTTTTAATACTCATTTAATGAACGCGTCTCTAACAATGTGTATACCGATCACTTTCTAACATTATGCATACTGATCATCTTCTAACATTATGTATACCGATCACTTTCTAACATTATGTATACTATCACTTTCTAACATTATGCATACAGATCACTTTCAGTATACCTTTAAAACATGTATAGCCAGCAGGATTATCCTGCGTTTTTTCTGTTCGGTGCTGGTTTAAATCTTCCATAGTTCTGATGACAGCGGCAGAAGAAAACACGAATATCCAACAGCTGTCTGTCTACTTACTAAATGCAGGGCCGTCCCTAAACAACAGAAAGGAGCACTCCTCTCTCACACAAGTGTTTTTTCAGCATTTGAAAGCCTGACAATGTGTGGGACCTCAACGGGTTTATGAATTCCATAAATATCTGTAAGTTTGTGGTACTGCTTTTCCCCTTCTGCCTTTGTCTTTGTGGGAGTACAAGGAGATGAAGCACTAGACACACATGACAAGGTGTCTGAAGCATAGATCCACATATCAGGTACAGGGGAAGTGATGGCGACAGGCAACCACATACAATTTTACCAACAGTCATAAGACCACTTCACAAGTTTTATACGCAGTACACATATTATAACATCTTATTTAAAATAACCCATATTTATAATTAATTGTCTGCGTAAACCTTTTTTTTTATTATGTGCGGTGCTGGATAGCGTCAGATATCATGCTTCTCTATATTGTGCACACCTTGGTGTTTCCGATTAGTTCAAAAGCTTTTCTTTCTTTTATGCCACTTGGTCAGTCCACAGATATATTTCTCTCTTCTCATTCTTCTCTTCCTTTTTCCCTTGAATTTTCCAGTCACTACTAGGTTCTCCAACGTCTGTCTTCTCATTCTTCTCTTCCTTTTTCCCTTGAATTTTCCAGTCACTACTAGGTTCTCCAACGTCTGTCTTCTCATTCTTCTCTTCCTTTTTCCCTTGAATTTTCCAGTCATTACTAGGTTCTCCAACGTCTGTCTTCTCATTCTTCTCTTCCTTTTCCCCTTGAATTTTCCAGTCATTACTAGGTTCTCCAACGTCTGTCTTCTCATTCTTCTCCTCCTTTTTCCCTTGAATTTTCCAGTCATTACTAGGTTCTCCAACGTCTGTCTTCTCATTCTTCTCTTCCTTTTTCCCTTGAATTTTCCAGTCATTACTAGGTTCTCCAACGTCTGTCTTCTCATTCTTCTCTTCCTTTTTCCCTTGAATTGTCCAGTCATTACTAGGTTCTCCAACGTCTGTCTTCTCATTCTTCTCTTCCTTTTTCCCTTGAACTGTCCAGTCATTACTAGGTTCTCCAACGTCTGTCTTCTCATGACATGTTCAAGAAACTTTATTGTCTTTTTCTTACTATTTTAACCAGGTTTCGTTGTTCTGAAACTTCTTTGAGGACCTCTTCGTTTGCTTTTGTGGATGTCCAAGGTATTTGTTGTATTCCCCCCCCCCCCCCACCCTCCCCAAACCACATCTCTGTTGCTACAAGCTGCTTTGTCAGATTTTTATTTACTCTCCAAGTTCCACAGCAATATAGCAATAATGATTCTATATGGCATGTAGGAAGGAATTCTTCCATCAGGTGGCATCCATGGGTGGTGGATGATGGAACAGTCTCTAGATACAGGGGTCAGCTGTGAATATCTGAACAAAGAGCAGCAGATCAAAACCTGCTGGCCTGCGGTCAGTCTCTTTAGACAAAGGCTAGTAGAGAAAATGTTATACAAACCGAGTGGAAAGTAAAGGGAACCACTGCTGTACCATCATTCCCTTGTCAAACCACGTAAGCCGTTACATATATTAACTACAATTTTTGAAAAAAAATCAGTAACTTAGGTGCTGAGTATTGTTAAACTGTAACTTTACGGAAGAGTTTTTGGTCAAATATCATATAAATTAAAAGTACATAGCCAAAAAGTTAGAGAAGATGTAGACAAAGAATGTTACGATGCCAAAAATTTGAAGTTATGAAATACCAGAGATTAGATATGCTGATGACACAGTACTACTGTCCACAACACAAAAAGGAATCGAAAAACTAATTATGTCAGTCCGTAAGAACAGTGAAGAGCAAAACCTTTATCTTAATGCGAAGAAAACTAAATTGATGACAACTAACAAAACAAACAAGGCAGCTGAAATATGTATCAGTGAGGAAACATTGGAAGAGGTGGATAGTTTTGAATATCTTGGATCAATACTAACTAATAATGGAGATACAATGAGGGGAATTTAAAGGAGGACATCTTTCGCTCTTCAGAAAGTAAAACGACTAAAGAATCCGTGGAAAGGAACAGATAAAACTACAAAAATAAGATTTTTAAGAACATGCATCTTTCCCATCGCACCATATGCCTGTGAGAACTGGACACTTAACAAAACAGCTGAGAAATACATAAATGCCTTTGAATGTAAATGCTACAGAAGAGTACTTCAAATATCATGGACACAGAAAAGAACAAATATGTCCATACTACAAGAACTTAATACTGAAGAAAGCTGACTAGTAAAGAGGATTAACCAAAGAAAACTTAAATATTTTGGGCACATTAAACGTCATGAGAATTTAAAGATCATCGTGGAAGGATCCATAAAAGGAAAAAGAAAGAGAGGAAGACCAAGGCGAATGAATCGTTGATAATCTGCAAATGGATGCACCAGCAGCAGGACATCTTGTTTACAACCGAATGACCTACAGGAGAGCTGTTAGGGAGGCCTACAAGAGCTCTTAGGGAGGCCTACAAGAGAGCTGTTAGGGAGGCCTACCGGAGAGCTGTTAAAGAGCCAAAGTTCCGCAAGGGACATGCAAATGACTGAGCCAAAAAGTTTCATTATACTGTTGTATACAAGACACTACATCAATCTTGTACACATTTTCTGAAGATGCAATATTTTCTTCTCTTTTTTTTTCATCATATTTTTGTAATGTTTTATGTCCTACGTTCTAAAATGTCAGGACTCAGGCAAGTCTACACACTAGATGAAGATTGATGAAAGATCTCTCACATGCAGATCTTGTAGTTGGCCTAGCAGAGAAAGATGAACTATCTCGATCGATTAATCGTCTCCAAAGATCAACAGAAAAAAATAAATTGCAGATCAGTGAGGACAAAAATAAAGCAAAATGAGAACAAAAAAATCTAGATGGGTTCAATACAATCATTAAAATGATTGAACGAAAACTTGAGACAGTGAATCAGTTTAGGTGTTCGAACGTAAATGAAGACAGAGGACTTTAAAACTAAAATACATGGTAACAGATGGAAAGTTGAATTAACAATCTCAACTGTCGAATAACTATACAGTTCCGACTAACAGTATTACTAATGTTCATTGTATGTGTTTCTCTGCATTATATTATATACTTTGTATCTTGTATTATTATATACTTTGTACCCTCTATTATTATATTCTTCTGCAAAAGCCTTTCAGAAACATAAAAGACATCATGCTGGACATGGAGCATGGGCAATGGGCAATGAGAAACTGAAATACCTTCATTTGCTACTTTAACATCAATCCTGTGTGGCAGAATAAACTAAGACGTCCTTCAAGAGTTAAAAGGTAGATAGAGGTGTATGGTGCAGTTTTACAAAGTAAGGGAGGGAGTGAGTAAGGTGAGAAAAAAAACGAACAGAAAGTATGAGAATGTATAAATGAAAAACATACAATATCCGACATTTCGGCGTGAGCCTTTTTTGAGGATTACATGCATGAGACAAAAAAAAAAACGAAGAACTTATCTGAATGTGTCTTCCCCCAGAAGTAGAAACAGAAATTGATGAAATTTTGACAGTATTTTGGTTAAAGATGAATCTTTGTGAAAACTAAATCTAGCAGTACTAGTCCCCATTGTCATAAGAGTCATCCGCTTCACAGTTCTGTCTATCTCTACAGCGGTAAATGTTAAAGGTTCCCTCACGAACAGTTTAATGTGATGACATTTTGACATTTCTGTTTTCTACTTCTAGAGGAAGACACATTCAGATAAGTTCTTCGGTTTTTTTGTCTCGTGCATGTAATCCTCGAAAAAGGCTCACGCCGAAATATCGGATGTTGTATGTTTTTCATTTATACATTCTCATACTTTCTATTCGTTTTTTTTCTCACCTTACTCCCTCCCTCCCTCACTTTGTAAAACTGCACCATACACCTCTACCTACCGTTTTTATTTAAACCAGTTTTACTGCAGTCACCATCCCTTTTATCTGTCACATTCTTCAAGAGTTAAGTGTCATATTGGAGACGATAGTTCAAATCCCAAAAAGAAGCTGAAGAGAATTGTGGGGGGGGGGGGGGGTGAGGGTGAGGAGGAGTTCAACAACTTAAAGGCCTCTAGGAATCGTGGCGCATGAGTATCCCCCCCCCCCTTTTTTTTAGAGTAGGGCCAAAACCTTGAATGAGTTGAGGTACTTCCTCGGATGATGAAAGCAGCTGTGTTGGTGCTTCACTATTTATAACACAAATCCCTGCATCCTTTGAAATATTTCTCCCCATTTCTGAATTAGTAACTAACATGCATGCATCAAAAGAATCAAATCATGTTTAACAATGATGGGATTATTATGTTGAGATGCATGACGGGACATCAGGAACAGGATTTATAAACTGTAAAACAAAGAATAAATACATAACAACGTTTCTGTAACTACGTTCTGCATTCTGCTATAACATATGAAAAAAACACTATATAAATGCAGAACATCTGGAAAATAATTTTTAAAAAAGCAACCGAAAGTTTAAAGAGGAAAATGGAGTGATAACAAAACTTTGGACACAAAGAAAACATGGGAAAGACTGCAAGGCTGAGGAACGGATGACTGATAGGAATCTGTTGACTTTTCTTGTCTAGAAGGAATCTGTTGGCTGTTCTTGTCTAGAAGGAATATGTTGGCTGTTCTTGTCTAGAAGGAATCTGTTGGCTGTTCTTGTTTAGAAGGATTCTGTTGACTGTTTTTGTTTAGAAGGAATCTGTTGACTGTTCTTGTCTAGAAGGAATCTGTTGGCTGTTCTTGTTTAGAAGGAATCTGTTGACGGTTCCTGTTTAGAAGGAATCTGTTGACTGTTCTTGTTTAGAAAGAATCTGTTGGCTGTTCTTGTTTAGAAGGATTCTGTTGACTGTTCTTGTCTAGAAGGAATCTGTTGACTATTCTTATCTAGAAGGAATCTGTTGACTGTTCTTGTCTAGATGTTTCTAAAACCCCGTATGCTACAAGAAGAAGAGCTAGACAAGAAATGAGTTCCTTGTCACTGCTAGGCCCCTCATAGGATAACTTATATTTTACTTTTTTCTGTTAAATGTTTTGTTTCCCCAATGATATTTTTCATGTTTATTGTTCAGTTTCCTGCTTCCCAATCTCAGAAGTAATATATTTTGCTTATTAATACCAGCTACGTTCCGAATTAGCGGGGTAGGGGTATCCCCTATCAAAGGAGAAGTAAGACGCCTCCTTACCTCCGTCAGTCTACGGGACACCCTTGGGCAAGGTGGAGTACCCGTATAGCCCCCCGATCAGGGTGACGTGAAGCCATGGGAGCAGGTGGTGGATGGAATGGGAGAGCAGCTGACAGATAATGTTGGTTATGGTCACCATTCTATGATGGTAGGCAGATGATCTCAATGTAGGGACAATGGCTACGATCACTGACTAGTACAGTCACTGCCCGGAAGGAAAGCAATGGTAAACTATCTTCTGGAAACATACCAAGAAACCCAAGCAGCAATCATGGAAAGTCAATTAGGAAAAAGATCTGGTGGTGACGCCTCCAGGCCAGATAGATCTAATTTTAATCTATTGCTCTTCAGAAAGTAAAACAAATAAAGAATCTGTGGAGAGGAGCAGACAGAACCACAAAAATAAGATTTTTAAGGGCATGCATCTTTCCCATAGCAACATATGCCTGTGAGACCTGGACACTTAACAAAACAGCTGAGAAACACATAAATGCCTTTGAATGTAAATGCTACAGAAGAGTTCTCCAAATATCGTGGACACAAAAAAGAACAAATATATCTATACTACAAGAGCTTAATATTGAAGAAGGCTGGCTAGTGAAGAGGATTAAAGAGAGAAAATTGAAATATCTTGGACACATTAAACGTCATGATAATTTAGAGAAGACCGTATTGGAAG
Source organism: Achatina immaculata (assembly GCA_009760885.1). Taxonomy (NCBI): domain Eukaryota; kingdom Metazoa; phylum Mollusca; class Gastropoda; order Stylommatophora; family Achatinidae; genus Lissachatina; species Lissachatina immaculata. The sequence continues at coordinate 8,020,607 of CM019691.1, forward strand.
GATACATAATGGGAAAAACAAAAAGAGGAAGACCAAGACGAAGATGGCTGCAAGACATCGTTGACGATCTGGAAATGGATGCAACAGCAGCAGGCCATCTTGCTCACAACCGAGAGGCCTACAGGAGTGCTGTTTGGGAGGCAAAGTTCCGCAAGGGACATGCAAATGAATGAATGACGTTCCGAATGTTTAATGTGTCACTGGAAGAATAAGCAGAGCTTAATATATATGGTTTTCAAGACACTGGAAAGTAACACAGTGTTATATAATTAGATCTCGAAAAGGGGATCGTAGACAAAGCACTTTCAGACGTGAGAGAAAAGAAAAACCACAAGAGAATTACTGGAGACTTGAACCACGGACTCCAGCAGGACGAGCAGCCGTCTAGCCACGAGAGAACAGAATATTAACGCACTACGCTCTGGGATACACGCCATTTTATTGTTTTGTTATGCTTATTAATATTTCTGGTTCACACTGCCTTATTATGTTTTCCACTTATTGAGCCTTGTGATTATCAAGGGCTAGAGTCTGCCAAAATCTGCTGAAAGCAGCGGACATGTGGTTCATAGAAAGAACGATGAGAATACTACGGACAACCAAGAAAACAAACGAAGAGGTTCTAATAGAGGCTTGGCAAAAGAGAGAAATTATGGCAGAATTCAGAACACGACAATCCAGATTTGTAGGACGTTAGGAGAAGAGGCAAACTGGAACAACTAGTGGCAAAAGGAAAAAAAAAATGGAGGGATAAAGGGACAGAGGAAGACAAAGAAACAAGATACCTGACAGACTAAAAGAGTGGCACAGAACACGGTCCAACGAACATCTTATAGAAAAAGCAAAGGATACCTGGTTGTGGAAGTCAGTGACGAGCAATGCCTGACTGGCATGGACCAGAGAGAGAGAGAGAGAGAGAGAGAGAGAGAGAGAGAGAGAGTGAGTGAGTCTGTGCGAGTAATAAATGCGTTCTGAGTCTATGTTTTTCTAGGAGCGATTTAGAGAGGAAACAACATTGGTGTTAGAATTGTTATACATACTTACGTACATACATACATATATACGTACGTACATACATACGTACCTACGTTATATGAACGTGTGTGAGTGTCATTATGAGCAACCAGACCAGGTATTCTTAATTTGGAGTCCACTGACCCGGAGGGGTCCAAGACAGGGTTTGTGGGTGGCCATGGCAGTGCTCAGAGGCAAGGGATGCACATGGAAGGAAGCAGAGAATAATTCCAAGAGGAGGAATGACTGGAGAACCTTTATCCATGGCCTATGCTCTCACGGAAGTGAATGGCGATGATTGTGATGATGATGATGATGACGATGATAATGATGGCCCAGCAAATGGATTGAATTCGATTACAAAAGTATTAACATTATCTGTGTTCTATTTATTGCTTTATATTTAATAAAGGTCCACAGCGGTTCTCATGCTGGAAAGGTGGTCCACAGCGGGCCTCATGCTGGAAAGGTGGTCCACAGCCAAAATGAAATGTTAAGAACCTGCTGACCTAGATTATATATGAATATGTGTGTGCGTGTGCAAAAAGAAACAGGGACTATTTTGGTTAAAGATGAATCTTTGTGAAAACTAAATCTAGCAGTACTAGTCCCCATTGTCATAAGAGTCATCCGCTTCACAGTTCCGTCTATCTCTACAGCGGTAAATGTTAAAGGTTCCCTCACGAACAGTTTAATTAAACGAGAAAATTAAAAATCAACCGAAACAGAAACAGAATACCCCAAAAACCCTTAAAAACGGGAACATGATCCTAAAGCCAGCAGACATTATCGATTCTGAGACATCAGCTCAGTTTTCTACTGCTGTATTATTCTCCTTTCCGCAACAAAACGCTGATGATAAAACATAAAAAAAAAAACTGCAGCTTAGACTAGCACTTGTCAAATCTCCCTCGCTTAACGTGCTTCCGCACAACACTATTACAGTATACACTATTTCTAATATGTCTAAAACAGCACAGATCAACACATTGTTTTATAATAAGCTTAAACTGAAAACAAAAACAGGTATATTTTTGACAGTCAACACGAAGATTGCAGAGAAAACTATAAGAAAACAAGTGTTCTAGAAGACATAAATTAGAAAGAAAAAAATTCGACTCAGTTGTTTTAAAAAAAAAAATAACGGGAGATTATCTTTTCTTGCAAGGAGCCTGAAAGGACCCAAAAATCGGTGGAAAAAAAGGGCTGGAGAAACATTATAAAACCCTATAGCTTTCTGAATCCGTCATTAAGCGCCATGACCTCTGATCATGTCTTCAACGACGTGCACTGGGATTCCTGCAGAGACATAAAGAGATTTCCCTGCTTTCAGTTTCTCATCCCGAGTTTGAGGAGAAACAGGCCATCGACAAAATGCCAAACGTCGAATCCTTCTGTGTTGTATGGACGTCGATGTTTGCAGTGACTGGATGAAGAATTGAGAGCGAATGTGAGGGAATTTTTATTCTTTTGTTGGACGGGAATTAAGAAAAAAAAAGTTCCGAGAATGGAGAGGGAATGAGAAAAAGGTAGTCAAATAACGGCATAAACAATATTTTCTGTTTTGAGGAAACTGGGGTAGGGAAAGCCTGGGGCTATTAGGCCACCTAGACAGCCGTCCACACTTCTGGAGATCACAAGATTCATATAAATTAGCCCTTTGCCCAAGGCGCAAAATAACTTTATATTGACTTTCAGAGCGCCGTAATTATGCTTTCATAACTGACTATTTCCATGAAACATGTAAACACTTTTTACATATTTCCCTTTTTTCTGTTTTAAATTTGTGCTGTTTTTGTTGGGAGCTGAGACGACTGTTTCTGAGATGACACTATTATGGTTAAAATAGACCATTTTTGTGCATAACTACGTCACTAACAGGGTACACCTCATCTCTTTCTCCATGGAGAGTTCAAGAAGGCGATGACGAAGGACGAAAAGGACTCTCCAATATAAACTGTACTATCGACACTTAAAATAAAATGCAAAACAGCACAATAACTAACATGATCAGACAAAAAAATCAGTGAAAAGTCGCATTAAAAGTTCTAGTTCTATCCTCTGTAGTTCGGATGTGAAGTGGTTTACTGCCGTCACATTTCTAGGCCACTACAGCATTTGAGGCTGTTCTAGCTGCCCTTGTTTGCCTAGGGAAACCCCAGGTACCCATTTCTTGGAAGTGAGTTAGCTCCGGGTCCGAAAACTTTCCACCCGATTGTGAAATCGATCCAAGGAATTTCTGATCGGCATACGAGTGCACTAACCGCTAACAACCGCGGGGCCATTAAAGGCATTACAGGCAACCAGGAAAGTTAACCTGAACCAGAAAATCTGAACCAGAAAGTCTGAAACATATACATACAAAAACAGCAACAATAAAAACAAAAGCGAACAAATAAACGAGTACATACACGAACGGGAAAACTGCCAGTAACATATCAGTAACTGGAAAGCCTCCAATGATACAGACGACTTACCAGGACGATGTGCTGCTGCGACTTGAGGGACTTCTAACTTGGGTCTCTGATACACTGCCAATGCGGGAAGCGGCATGTAAGGGTTCTGGTTTCTCTGACGATTTTCCTTGCATGCGCTGACGACACAGGTCCTGTTAAAAACACAAAACAGAGCTTTATCTCGCAGTCAGATATCAGATCCGGGTCTTGTAACCGTAAAACACAGAGCTTTATCTTACAGCCAGACCACAGAGACATGTTCTGAAACCACATAACACAGAACTTTATCTTACAGCCAGATCACAGATCCGGGTCTGGCAACTACAAAACACAGAGCTTTATCTTACAGCCAGACCACAGACCCAGGTCTTGCAACCACAAAACATAGAGCTTTAACCTACAGTAAGACCAAAACCACAGATCTTTATTTCACAGAAAGGTTATAAACACAGACCTTTATCGCATGTTGTGTATGTGTTTTTTTTCTTTCAATTAAAATATGTGACAGCTTTCACGCACTATTTTTTGTGGTTCCACATATATTTGAAATGTCCTGTGGTTCAATATTAACACTTTAACTTGAAACCTGATATATGTGTCCTCCTCTCATTCTGATGGCTCACTTTCCGGCGGGTCCTTCCTTCGATCCTTATCAATTATAACCAGACCCCCACTTATTATAACCAGACCCCACTTATTATAACCAGACCCCACTTATTATAACCAGACCCCACTTATAACCAGACCCCACTTATTATAACCAGACCCCACTTATTATAACCAGACCCCACGTATTGAACCATGCAAGGAAAAGTCCGCTATTTCGACTGATTTCGACCACCTTCCACGGAGTTTTACAAGGTTGTCAGATTAAGATTTTGATTTAAAGATAAACAATAGTTAGAAACTGAAAAAAAAGGGAATCACATTTAAATATATATATATATTTTTATTAACACATCCCATGTCAAACCAGTTGGGCAACCATGGGTTCTACCAAGACCAAGTATACTCTGCGCCACGTCTGTTTTCCGATTGGACCTTGTGTTACAAGTATAATATTTTTATATTTATGTTTATAATACATTATATTTGTGTTAGTGATATGCATAATACTTCCTAAGTGTGGTAGCACAGCTAAAAGAACTCATAAAGTAATCAGTTTGCAAAGAAAAGCTAGAACTAATCAAACTTGGTGATTAAGACATGTGCCAGGCTGATATAAGCCGCAAGCTAAAGCGTACCTCGCTCAGCTGTTATTACAATTCTTAAAGTCATGCTGTTTGAGGAAATGAGAAAACGCCACTCTAGTACATATGATCTGGATGCGGGACAGCCTAACTGCTGATAAGGAAGAAAAGAGTTAAAGGTGGATTCAAAGTCAAATCAGCCATTTTACTCATGCTAGCACAGCCGTTACCCAGGCTAAAGTCATAGCACTATTTAATGCAATGAAGGCTGAAAGAAGAGAAATACCAGCAGAAGAAAAATCTGAGGTACGCAAAGCCTGGTCTAACAGATTTAAGGATAAGTCAAAATTACATAGTATAGTAGCGTAGAGAGAATAAGCTCGTGCAGAGACTGCAGTTGCAGAAACTTATCCAAGGCCGATATGAGGCTCAGACTAGTGGAGATAACGATTAAAAAATCAGGGGAAGCAATCACCAAAGGAAAGAACTTCGTTGCCTACTTGGGAAAATGTCGATTTGAATTCTGAAAGTAGTGCAAACAAAAGAAAAATACAGGCCCACAAAACCTAACGGTCTGTTACAAAGACATTTTTCGAAACAGAAGAAAGACATGTGTGGCAAACTTCAAACTTCAAAGCTTTCCTTGTTCATGAGGCCACAGCCACAATCATCGATAGTCAATCCTCAGTGTTCAGATTCAGAGCTGACAGCATCTGCCCCCGTAAGAACTACACCAAAGTCCTCTTCTCCATAAAAAAATATGACCCTTATTGGATTATCCGATGACGTTTAAGAGTGTTTATTTTTGTTCATTTATCTTTCGCATGCATTATGACATGAATCATGAACAACAGGCAGGTCCGAACACAGATCACTGGAAGCAAAAGAAATGCAGTTTATCGGAAGAATGCTGCGAATTCCCTGGATAGCAAAGATTACTGATGAAAAAATGTACGAAAAGAACGGGGGAGACAAAAAAATCTTGAAAAAAAAACCCGAGACAATGTACTTTCATTGGGAATGCAATGAGAAGAAGGGGCACTGAAAATATTGTATGAACAGGAAAAATTGAGGGAATAAGAGCCATGGGAAGGCCAAGAGAAATGATGTTGGACAGTTTGACGAGATGGTGTGAGATGAAATCACCAGCTGAACTAATGAAGGATCGGGTACTATGGAGAAACATAACAACCAATGCCAGTCGGCACGGCACCTGATGATGGTGACGATGCATTTACTGTGATATATAGCCAGTTCTTTACGCGTTTCGGCTGACAAAAATGCATCTACAAGCTAAAGAATGCATAGATTCCACTTTTCGATCAGTTCTGGTTTTTAGTCGAGCCGATTTCTCCAACCAGTCGAATCAATGGAAGACGCCTGTACTTTCACCCAGCTCATAAACATATATTTAAATATGCACCAGCATTTCTCGGTCTTTTTATACTCAGTTTTTCATTGAATGAAGCCTTCAGACAGACATAAATCTTTAATCAGTGCACTTTGCTACTTCTGGTAAATACAAACACACCATCAGTTACTGGCTAAAGAATTATATTATTATATGTTATGGTACCTCAGTATCTCTTTTTCATATAAATTAACAAGATTTTCCCGTGTATTCATGAGATGCTGTTTCTTTCTTGTCAATACTGGGAATATTTCAGATGTTTTCTAGAATTTTATTAGATACCTCTTCTGTCATATTCCCCTACAGCTATATCTTGAACATAGAACAGCAGGATTGTACTGAAACTTCAGCATGGAACAAAAGGAAAGAATGCGCTCACATAACAGGACTGAAGTAGGTCTCAAAAACAAACAAACAAACAAAAAACACGACGTACACAAAAGAACGGAAAGAACGGAAGTACTTCTTAGAACAAAAAGACCGCGGGAGAACACAAAATGAAAGTTTTTAAGCAGGCCGACACGATCACAAACATACAGCTTCTGATAAAGGATAAAACTAGAACCATTAAACTCACAGAACCAGTGATACAACAATGGAATGAACTCTCAACCTGCTTTAGGTATCAGTTCTCAGAACCAATCTCAGTGAGAAGTGAAAAAAACAAAAACGACATGAAGTGAAAGAAACAGAATCTCATAGACATTAAACGGTAATAAAACATGAAACTCCAGCGGAAGATCTGGTATAGAAAGTCTAGTGAACTATGTCTGAAATTCTTGTTTCAGGATAGTTTCAGTAAGATAATTTACCCATCACTCGAAGTATGACATTTCCATTATTATATAGACCTATATAACCGTAATAAATACAACTGAACGTGTAAACTAACAATTACGCATGCGCATTACAGCAGTATACACTTCCGGTCATCATTGATTTTAACCCGACGATCAGAAGAAAGGCACTTCAGGGACCAGGAGAGGACAACTCTTGATGTTTTGCTTATCACGTCTGCTCCGGTGACGTGCAATGCCTAAACATGAACCACTGGGTTATCTTCCCACACTCACTCCCCGTCCACCCTCTCAACTCTTTCAGCTTCCTGTCGCCAAAGGAAATCAATACTCTCCAACTTGGACCTTCGACGACAAGAACAGCCCATTATATGTTGCTTGGTCCGACAGCCTTGCGATCAGTTCCCACTTTCTGAAGGAGTCCTGAACAAGTGAGGACATTTAAAAATAAAGAATCAAGTCGCAATGTATTATTCTGCCGACAGCCGTCGTGGGACGGATAGTGTCTGTTGACAAGCTTTGTAAAGATGGAGGTTTTGAAAATATTATAAGAGTCAAATCTGTCTTTCGTTTTCACTTCGTACAGAGAAAATTTAAAATATAATAATAATACTGATATGACGACGACAACAACAACTACTGCTACTAATAATAATACGATTAATAATAATAATAATAGCAATAATTCATCTAACAATATGGTAGTTATAGAAGTCCACGTGGCAGTTCAAGCGCTTTTAGGATAGTCTCCAACCAAAAGGTTATGCAGCTGAGATATGATTGATTAACTGATTGACTGACTGACTCATTGACCGAGTGGACTTTATTTGCAAATAGTGGAAAAACTGGGCACGCAGCCCCGTCTGACTTGAAGGGCAGAGCTTAAAAAAAAAGAATTACCGTACCTGATAGTCTTTGGAAGCCTCGTTACTGTCTCCATTGTTGGCGATCTGCGCTAGCTTCTGTTTGGATCTGGAATGCCGCTTGCACAGGTAGATAGCTACAACGGCTAGCACCACACCAGCGATGGTACTCACTAAGATGAAGGTTAGCACTACGTAGCGGTTGTCTTGCTTCACCTCCACGCGGTTGCCCTAAAATGAAACACAGTTAGGAAAACAGTGGTGATTCTTGACAGTCGTAAACAAGTTGCTCAAAGAACTTAGAAAATCTTTCGTGCAGAATGCGTCATGTTCATTCCCGGAAATTTGATGTGTCTTTCAAAATAGTTCAGCTTTTTCTTTTTGGCTAAAACATCATTCAGAAATTATTAATAGCGTTACTAGTCAGATTTACAATTTCTGAATCAATGCAAATGGTCGCGGTACACATGAAGAGGGTGAATAGAAGACAAGGTAACATTTACGCTGCATTTGCATGTGCCCCTTTCCTCATCTGAAATCAAATAAAAATTACAAACTCAAAACTTTATAAACTATAGCGCAGGTGTAGAAAAAAATGAAGAAAAAAATATGAATAGATAACTTTTCTAAAGACGGACTTGAACTTGTCCATACTTTACACTTCAGCGAGACTTTGAAAATGAAAGACCAAGCTACATTCTCTTTTCATCCTTCAGAAAATGAAAGACCAAACAACCTTCTCTTTTCATCCTTCAGAAAATGAAAGACCAAGCTACCTCCTCTTTTTATCCTTCAGAAAACGAAAGACCAAGCTAGCTTCTCTTTTCATCCTTCAGAAAATGAAAGACCAAGCTACCTCCTCTTTTTATCCTTCAGAAAACGAAAGACCAAGCTAGCTTCTCTTTTCATCCTTTAGAAATTGAAAGACCAAGCTACCTTCTCTTTTCATCCTTTAGAAAATGAAAGACCAAGCTACCTCCTCTTTTTATCCTTCAGAAAACGAAAGACCAAGCTAGCTTCTCTTTTCATCCTTTAGAAATTGAAAGACCAAGCTACCTTCTCTTTCCATCCTTTAGAAAACTGATAACACCAGAGTTGAACGTGAAATCATATCCGGTGGCGAATTATCGCCAGTTATTTGCTCACAGGAGCAACTGTTGAGAGTCATGGGCGCTGTGGAGAGACAGATAAAACCATGACACAAGCATTCTGGAGACGGAGCCAGCCGGGTCGTTGCTTGCATGAAAACACGTACCGCAAACTTGACCTAGTCTGTAACAAACAGATGTTTCCACTGTTTTATAACTGAAGTAAGTATTCAAGTGATTTCAAAATATGTTGCAGGGAATCTGAATGCTTGGGGGGGGGGGGGAGGGAGAGGGAAGCGGACGAAAAGAGGGAGTGAAGTATTAATGTCTTCACATTTCTACGTCGCTCTACTGCAAGATAAGGAGGCCAGCATCTGTTGAGACTGACTTCACAACTCTCGGGGTACTCTTTCCTTGAGGCTGGGAGAATGACTTCACAACCCTCGGGGTAATCTTTCCTTGAGGTTAGGAGAATGACTTCACAATCCTCGGGGTAATCTTTCCTTGAGGCTGGGAGACTGACTTCACTTTCCTAAAACAACTCTCGGGGTACTCTTTCCTTGAGGCTGGGAGACTGACTTCACTTTCCTAAAACAACCCTCGGGGTACTCTTTTCTTGAGGCTGGGAGACTGACTTCACTTTCATCGGGGTACTCTCTCTCCTTGAGGCTGGGAGACTGACTTCACTTTCCTAAAACAACCCTCGGGGTACTCTTTCCTTGAGGCTGGGAGACTGACTTCACTTTCCTCGAGGTACTCTCTCCTTGAGGCTAGGAGAATGACTTCACTTTCCTCGAGGTACTCTCTCCTTGAGGCTAGGAGACTGACTTCACTTTCCTAAAACAACCCTCGGGGTACTCTTTCCTTGAGGCTGAGAGACTGACTTCACTTTCCTCGAGGTACTCTCTCCCTGAGGCTGGGAGAATGACTTCACTTTCCTAAAACAACCATCGAGGTACTCTCTCCTTGAGGCTGGGAGACTGACTTCACTTTCCTAAAACAACCCTCGGGATACTCTCTCCTTGAGGCTGGGAGAATGACTTCACAACTCTCGGGGTACTCTTTCCTTGAGGCTGGGAGACTGACTTCACTTTCCTAAAACAACTCTCGGGGTACTCTTTCCTTGAGGCTGGGAGACTGACTTCACTTTCCTAAAGCAAATCCCTCCCCCTCCCATCTCCCGGAGGTACTCTTTCCCTGAAGCTGGGTCAACCCCGACACCGAAAGTCCCAGACACTATTTCTCTCCAATGGGGAATCAAACCCGTGGCCTTTTGACTAGAAAGAGAGTGCACTAACCATTATGATAGCGCATGTATTTCTGAGCTGACAGGGCATACATGAATATTTATTAACTTTATTCCTGTTGTCAGTGATGTGAATGCCTTTGTGTTAAGTAAAATCACAAAAGAAACCCCTAATTCATCTCGATTTGGTCTTTGCTTTGGGTATTAAAATGTTAGATTATTGTTGAAGCTAAATATATGCTTGTGGTCTTGACTGATTAAAAAAAAATTACAGCTGTGTTTCTTATATATATTTAATGTGAAATTTCTTGTTTCTTTGTGCAATAGTTAGAATAATACATTTTTTTTTCAAGTATCATTTAATAAGGACAATATTTTATGGAACTGGACTCTGTACTGTAAAATTTTGTACGTGAACATACTTTTCCTGTTCAATGAAATATTCCTTGCTCGAGGTGACACACTGTTTTTCTAAATGGTGCTTTTTTTTTTCTTTACAAACATCGCGAGTTATCTCGGTTAGAAAGAAAAACAACTCACACAGCAGTTTCCTTATCTAACAAGCCCCAGAGATTAAACCAGACACCAAATGGACATGCATTGTGTCATAAACAAACCCTCATCTACAAGAGAGTCACCTTTGACTGTTGCTGACGTAGAAGGCTCAAATCTAGAAGAATCAGATAAAACTCAGAATGGTAATAACGAAAACAAAAACTTCCCGGTGTAACTTTGGGAACACATGAAAGTCGGTATAACCACGGAAACACAAGAAAGTCGGTACAACCTCGGGAACACATGAAAGTCGGTGTAACTTCGGGAACACATGAAAGTCGGTGTAACTTCGGGAACACATGAAAGTCGGTGTAACTTCGGGAACACATGAAAGTCGGTGTAACTTCGGGAACACATGAAAGTCGGTGTAACTTTGGAAACACATAAAAGTCGGTATAAGCTAGGGAACACATGAAAGTCGGTATAACTTCGGGAACACATGAAAGTCGGTGTAACATCGGGAACACATAAAAGTCGGTGTAACATCGGGAACACATGAAAGTGTCATAATGAAGCTCTACACCGGATGCATGCCCCTCTCCTTGATTGTGCCATCGAAGCATGGCACCTGCAGTACAAACCAACTCTGTCAGAGTCAAGCAGCTACAAAATCAAGTTATGACAATCATTGTAGGATAAATGAGAACTACATCATTACAAGAACCTGATTACTGGCCTGCATCCTATGAATGACATAAGAGATAGCACAGTATAGAAGCAGGCGGGGAAGTTTATGTAATTAGAAAGCCACCTAGTGCATAAGAGAATAAAGAGACTAGGAAGAGACTGAGTTAAAATGACTACCTTTACAAAGATAACAAAGACAATGACGAAAGAACACTCAACATGCTCCGAATCTCTCTCTCTCTCTCTCTCTCTTGACAATTCAGCTTCTCTAGTATATGCTAGCAGGGCATCTTGCTTACAACCGAGAGGCCTACAGGAGAGCTAATAGGGAGGCCGCAAGGGACATGCAAATGACTGACTGACTGAGTATATGTTAAGTACGGGTGAACTATAAAGACGCGAAATTGATCTCGAGCATCCATCACAAATAAGCAACAACAAAAAAAAAACAAAAAAAGAGACAGACGCGCAAAGGAAATCTCTCGATATCAAGTACATAGAGGAAATCTCTGCACATCTTATGCTGGGCACATCTGTTTTCTGTGCACCTCGTATGTTGGGCACATCTATTTTCTCTGTACCTCGTATGCTGGACACTCTTGCAGAATGTGGTCTCCAGCTGTCCTAAAGGTGCCACGTGTGCACATGTCGATCAGGTTTTTGACCTGGTGAAAAGGTGGTACTTCAGGCTGTTATGAACGATGCATAGCCGGGAAGTGATCACTTGCCGACCTCTGCCGAGGTGGTAGTAAGTGTTATTTTTCTGGTGGCCATAGTGTTCTTTTGTCCTGTATTTTTCACTGGTATTAGAATAAATTTAGCTAGCCTCTTTATATCATACCTGTATCTGTGTGTCGTAATCTGTCACCTTGTTTCGCTAGGATGTCTACTGTTTCGTTATCAGGCACCGCAATGAGATGGAATCCATTGTTTTGTCACTTATGATTAAAGTTTAAATACCTGGTACATTGCTGTTCGTAGGTCATGTAGTGTTTCATATGTGTTGCTCTTTGATGCAGTAATTACTGACATTGCATCAGTCAGCTGGGTAAAGCTGGGGCGAACACCCCCAACCCAGCTCGTCACAGGTGGCGGATGGTGAAAGTCCTCCAGATATGGAGGATCCCTGTGAATAAGGATTTACCCAAATAAGCAGGCGTGGACTAATTGGCGGTAGTCTCAGAGAGCGATGTGGGGTACCAGGTGCAGCCCAGACTAAAAACTTTTAACCAGATAGACTACGTATTAATCAACAAACGGTTCTGGAGTGCATTACTGACAACAAAAACCATGTCAGGAGCCGACTGCAATAGTGACCACGACCCATTCTGTGTAAAAATTAGAAAAAAGCTAAAGAAAGCATGCAGAAAAGTGAGAAATATCAAACTGAAAAAAAAAAACAATGCAATAGCAAAGGTAAATAATATAGATGAACAACGGGCAATGTTAAGAGATTCTATCCACCAAACTGTTAAGGAGATAATACCACCGAAAAAAAGAAACCCCTAAAAATAAATAGATGATAGACGACATCTTAGGACTGATGGACAAGAGGAGGATGAGTAAAAATAACCAAGAAAAATATAGCAAGATAAATAAAGAAATATGACGCAAATGCAGAGAAGAAAAGGAAGTGTGGTTAAATGAACAGTGCAGACAAATAGAGGACTCTCATAATAAAGACAGCAAAAACATGCACAAACGAATTAGTAAACTCACGGGCAGGAAAACAAAATATGCCACAGGATGCCTGAAATCAAAAGAAGGTAAAATGTTAATAGTAAAAGAAGCCATTGTGGACAGGTGGACAGAGTACATCGGTGAGCAATATAAAGGAGACAGGTGGACAGAGTACATCGGTGAGCTATATAGAGGAGAAAGACCAGAATTAACACCAGATACTGAAAACTGTGATGGACCACCAATACTTGAAGATGAAATCATAGATGCCATCAAACACATGAAGAAATGAAAAGCGACTTGGCCTGATAATGTAACAACAGAAGAAATAGAGGCGCTAGAGGAAATAGGAATAAAAATAATAACCACGTCACTGAGTGACATTTACAACAGCGGTTATATGCCAAGTGAACTGCTTAAATCCATGATTTTAGCACTACCAAAGAAAACAGGTGCATAGGAATGTGATGATCACCGGACTATCAGCCTCTCATGACACATAACGAAGCTACTTCTGAGAATCACTATGAGAAGAACAAGGAAAAAGATAAAAATGGAAATAGCAGATGAACAGTTTGGATTTGTTGAAGGAAAGGGAACACACAATGCCATTTATGCTTTACGAACACTAACAGAAAGAGCTTTAGAAGTACAGAAAGATCTCTACTTATGCTTCATTGGTTACACAAAGGCATTTGACAAGGTGAAACATAATGAAATTATTAAAATGCTTGAAGACATCAATATAGACGGTTCAGACCTAAGGACTGTAAAACATATATACTGGCTGCAAGAAGTAGCAATTCGAGTTGAAAATAGAACTGGAAAATATCAACCTATAAAACAAGGGGTGCGATAAGGATGTGTAATATCTCCAGACCTTTTTTTATCTGTACAGTGAGAATATTCTAAGAACAATCATCACAGAATCAGGCATAATAATTGGAGGATACAATATTAACAACCTTCGGTATGATGACGTCACAGTACTGATAGCAGAGAACCAACAAGACCTGCAAAATCTCTTGGATAATGTAGCTAAAGGAAGTGAACAGAAAGGCCTTACTTTAAACATAAAAAAGACAGAGACTATGGTTATAACTAAGAAACAGAATCTACCAGCATGCAGTATTAAATTAAACGGAACCATTCTAAAGCAGGTGCAGAAATTCACATACCTTGGAGCAGTAATAACTTCAGATGGAAAATGCAGAACAGAAATTAGGAACAGAATAAGCCAAACAAGACTGCATTTCAGAGAATGAGAAACATATTATGCAACACATCCTTATCATTGAATGTTAGAAAACGAGTCCTAAAATGCTATATTGAACCTATCTTTTTATATGGAAGTAAATCATGGACAATAGGCAGGTCTGCACAAAAATCATTGGAAGCAGCAGAAATGTGGTTTATTAGAAGAATGTTGCGAATCCCCTGGACAGCAAAAATAACTAATGGAGAATGTTTGAGAAGAGCTGGAGAGACAAAAAAGAGAAAAAAATCTTGGAAAAAAAATAAGAGAGAGAGACAATGTACTTTCATAGGACATGCAATGAGAAGAGGGTCATAGAAAATATTATAACAACAGGGAAAATAGAAGGAAGAAGATCAAGAGGAAGATCAAGAGAAATGATACTGGACAGTCTGACAGGATGGTGTAAGAGGAGATCACCAACTGAGCTGATGGCCTGCATGGATGATTGTGTACTCTGGAGGAGCATAACAGCCAACGCTAGTCGGCACAACACCTGATGATGGTGGTGCATTAGTCAAGACCTCTACATTTTCTTTACATTTTTTTTCTGACACTGCGGCTTCTGCTGCTTTGTTGAAGTTGCTGAAAAATGTCCCTTTTTGCTAGTGACAGCTTCCCTTATTTCTCGCATGGTTTAATACTAAGAGGACTCCCCCCTCCCACCCCCCCCCCCCCACCGTTTTCCGTTGCACTGGTTGTAGACCCGTCGGTGTGGACATGTATAATAGATGTGGTCAACATACGAGGTGCAGAGAAAACATATGGCCAACATAAAAGGTGCAGAGAAAACAGATGCGGTCAACATACGACGTGCAGAGAAAACATATGGCCAACATAAAAAGTGCAGAGAAAACAGATGCGGTCAACATACGAGGTGCAGAGAAAACATATGGCCAACATAAAAGGTGCAGAGAAAACAGATGTGCCCAACATAAGAGGTGCAGAGAAAACACGTGGCCAACATACGAGGTGCAGAGAAAACAGATGTGGCCAAAGCCTGTATAAGTTCAAGACAAGTTGTATGAGAATGCACACCAAGTCCAGCCGAGCACCGATTACTTTAAAACTGTACAAGTCCATGATCGGAGTAGCAGAAAAGAAGACGCAACTTGTTGTCAAGGATAAAAGCACTTCATTTTAATGTGGCTTAAAGAAAAACAGATTGCAAACGAAAAGGCTGCCACATCACCAAAGGACGTTTCAATAGTACTGTTTACTAAAGTTGGAAGACGTTTAGAGAAGGTAAAATGGCTTTTCTCTAAGTTTTCTTCTATTTGTTCAGATTTCCAGTGGTTCGTTAGACAGGATAGAAAAATAAATATATCTGCTCTCAGCAAAATGACGAGCATAACTAGGGACTCTGACAAACACTTGCTCACAATGAATAACGCTGAAAAATGAAGGTGCACATTAATGACATGTTGACATTAGTCAGTAAGAGAAGCTATGATGAAATAGTTTATTGTAATAGGTTTATTTTCACTGCAACATTCAAGTTACATCTAAATATGCAACGCATGATAAACTGGATTCGTCCAGGGGACACACACAAACACACACACACACACACACACACACACACTGGAGGTGGGGTGGGATGGGACGCAAAAAGGAAGCAGAGAAATGTAACCACAAAAAAAAAAGCAATGAAATTTAACCACAAAAAGGAAGCAGAGAAATTTAACCACAAAAAAGGAAGCAGGGAAATGCAATCACAAAAAGGAAGCAGAGAAATGTAACCACAAAAAAGAAAGCATGGAAATGTAGCCACAAAAAGGAAGCATGGAAATGTAACCACAAAAAGGAAGCTGGGAAATGTAATCACAAAAACGTAATGAAATAAGTACATTTTGTAAATCAACAAAATGAAACGTATTTTAATGAACAGGAAGAAAAAAAACAAGTTTGTTTGGTATATAAAGTGCAAGAGTGTTTCATAGATAAAGTGCAAGAGTGTTTCATAGATAAAGTGCAAGAGTGTTTCATAGATAAAGTGCAATGTTTTAACGTTAACTGCTCTCTTACCACACTCTGGCATACATAGTTTGAGAAATAAAAATTACTTGGAATTCTGTGTCAAGCTTCTGGGATGTAAATACTTAGTTATACCTACATTATTTGACTAAGTCGATAGTACGCTGTTCTCTCGTGGCTAGACGGCTGCCCATCCTACCGGAGTCTGTGTTCGAATCCCAGGTAATTCTCTTGTGATGTTTCTTTCTCTCACGTCTCACTAAAGTGCTTTATCTACGATTTTTTTTTCGAGGTCTAATCCTACAAAATTGTGTTCTCTTACTTTACTGTGAAATGAAGAACCTTCACATTAGGACTCTGGTCAAGTCTGGTCTAAATAAAGTGAAGACCTTTCAAACTTGTCCCGTGGAAATGTCCTTTGAAATCCGAGAACTTTTTACCGTGTGTGAAAGCACAGCAGACAGCACTATCCACATGGCTGTCAATAAAGGGGGCGATAAACAGATGATATAATGAAGACTGAGCCAGTTTTATGAGATTACTCTAGATTCACACTCAATGAAAGGTTAACAAAAGAGAAGAAACGAATCAAAGGAATACTGAAAGTCTTCAGTGTTCGAAAAATGGCCCTCTTTTTGGGGCGCACTCATCGAAGCCGTAGTTAGGTGCACTAATCTCTCACAGAGGGCTCGGTAGTTCAAGTCTAGCCCAAGGTACCTCAGTCACCCAACTGTAGAAATTGGTACCTGACTCCTCTTCCAGTCAGGGAACTAAAGGCCGTCAGGCGTGACGCTGACATCACCTCCCACAGACTGGTTTAGGCACTAATGCCTTATTCCACAGGTGAATTAATGGTACAGTAAGACCAGTTTTATATTAAACAAAATATGTTATTAAAAATCTTGACAAAGAGAAAAGGTAATTTCCCCAAGGATTGAAGAACGCAAGAAGAAAAGCAGAAGAACAGCGAAGAAACAGTCTGGCAATTCACGACAGCAAATTTTCGAAAGTTCAAACAGTATTAGGAATCCTGGATACAGGAACGATGCTGTACAACGAGTCACTCTTGCAGCACCGAAGCATCTTGATGCACTCTGGATGGGCAAATAATTTTAAAATAGCTACTGCAAGTCTGTCAAGTTATAAATGTGTACTGAGCGGAGGGGGGGGGGGGGGAACAACAAAATGACCTGCTGTGCGTTTAGAACATAAACAAATGAACAAAGAGAATGATACGTCAGAGAATACTAAGGGGTTAAAAGCTTTCTAAGCTGTCATCTTTTCTAAACGTTTGCCCCCCCCCCCCCAACCACACACACACACACATACATTAACTCTTTCACCCGTACATTAATTTCCCAGCCCCGATAGAACAAATTCTGATGAGGAAATCTGGTTACAAAACCTAAACATCACTCTCAGCGCTGATTTGCATAGCTGTGCAAGATATACAAACTCTGCCAGTGCTGTTTCGGCGTGCAAGAGTTAACAGGGAAAAAAAAAATACAAATGCGAGATTGGTGCTCGCAAGCTGTTTCTTGCTTTACGACCAGAACTGGAGCAAACTGCCAGCGGCCCGACTCATTATTCTGTTTTATTTCCTTTCTTTCTGTTTAGCTTGCACGCCATTAAAGCGAGACCAGCGGCACAAGGCTCTTTTGATGTGGGTCAGCCCGAGTATCAGCGAGATCCTTGTATCAGCAGGCATGAAAGCTGAGGGCCTGTCCAGGCCATTCGAATCAATATGCTATTTATTAGTGTCAGATACACGGCTCATCCACTACCTGCACTTTGAGTGTAAACCGGGGACAAAGTCATAAAAGGTACTCACGTTTGTTAAAATAACAAGGAAAACAGATAAGAAACTTTAACGTACAAATTATTCATTCGTTTATTTCATTCCTTCTTCATTGTTTTCCTGTTTTTTGTTTTGTTTTGTTTTGTTTTTCCTATTCTATCCTATCCTATCCTATCCTATCCTATCCTATCCTATCCTATCCTATCCTATCCCCATTTATAAGGGCAGAAAACACATCACAATTTAATACTGAAGATCTATAGTACTAAAGCCTTTTCTGACAGTACAGATAAGTGTGGAGAAAAGACAAATTGGACTGTGAAAGAAGGTGTAAACTAAACGGATTTGTACCTTATATACGGGATTTTCTTTCTGGTGGGATCTAATTAGTTTCAGTAAAATCTTTCAGTCACGACTCTGAACTTTTGTTCAGTGGAACAGAGGTGGGCTGAATTGTGTAGGTTTTTATATAAAACAAACGTCAGTATAGGCATGTATCCAGTCTGTGGCTATTATACCCCATTAGTACCAAGTTCAACTGCATTTTCATATCATACTTGACTCCGCAGTTATCATCATACTTGACTTTTTTCATCAGGACCATAAACACGTGCGCTAACATCAGCAACAAAAACTGAAGTGTCCGACATCCCGTGGCCAGAGATCACTGACCACAAGGACATCATTTACCGTAAAAATGCTAAAATCACTCATGCGGAAATTGCAAAACCCAATGCGGTATTCACTTGCCCCAGTTAGACCACCTGACAAACTCATCACTTCAGAGAACTGAGGTTCAAGGGCACAAATGTCATGACAATATCTTACGCTATCATTAGAATATTAGAAAGCCATCAGTACCACTGATACACTTATGAAATTCAGAAATTTATACCACATTCATTCATTCATTTGCATGTCCCTTGCGGAACTTTGCCTCCCTAACAGCACTCCTGTAGGCCTCTTGGTTGTGAGCAAGATGGCCTGCTGCTGATGCATCCACTTGCAGATCATCAAGGATGTCTTGCAGCCATCTTCGCCTTGGTCTTCCTCTCTTTCTTTTTCCCATTATGCACCCTTCCAAAACGGTCTTCTCTACATTATCATGACGTTTAATGTGTCCAAAATATTTAAGTTTTCTTTATTTAATCCTCTTTACTAGCTAGCCTTCTTCAATATTAAGTTCTTGTAGTACGAATATATTTGTTCTTTTTTTAATACCACATACAGCATCATAATATTACCTGTTATTGCTGAAGTAACAATACACATCAGAAAAGTCCCAGGGTTCACCCAGCCTCTAAAAGTTGGTACAAGAGAAATCTGGGAAGGTAAATGCGGCCAGGTGTGTGATAGCGACCACATCACACTTTCACGTGCTAAGGGTCATGGTAACACGGGCCTAACACTGCATCCCGAATATGGCTTTAGTGGCATTGAAATGGGATTTTGCCTTTTTTTGTTGTTGCTGATGTGTACTCATACTTTTTCTTTTATTAAATTCTCAACCAAGGATATAACAGAAATATTTAAGACATTTGCGTAACTAAACTGCCAAATACAAACAACACAGATTCATTTTTTTTTCTTTTGAACCATGTCTGTTATCTTTACCCACATGAGAAAATAATGAATCATAACACCAACAACAACAACAAATATCAGTGATCTTGAATATAAGGTTTGTGTACAAAAACTAGAAATATGAGACACTTTCTAGTGGCTCTGATCATAAAGTTTGTTCAGGAAAATTAGAAATATAAGACCCTTTACAGTGACTCTGATTATAAGGTTTGTTTAAACAAAAACTGCAAATATGAGACATTTTTCAGTGATTCTGACTGCAAAAATTATTTACGAAAGCTAGAAACATGAGATACTTTTGAGTGAATGATTCTAAGGTTTATTCAAGAAAATTAGAAATATGAGATACTTTCTAGTGATTCTAAAGATTATTCAAGAAAATTAGAAATATGAGATACTTTCTAGTGATTCTAAAGATTATTCACGAAAATTAGAAATATGAGATACTTTCTAGTGATTCTAAAGATTATTCACGAAAATTAGAAATATGAGATACTTTCCAGTGATTCTAAAGATTATTCACGAAAATTAGAAATATAAGACACTTTCCAGTGATTCAAAGATTTACTTTTAAAAATTAGAAATATGAGATACTTTCCAGTGATTCTAAAGATTATTCATGAAAACTAGTTCCAGTGATTCTAGGGTTTGTTCATGAAATCTAGATATAAGAGATACTTTACAGCTTTATTCATGAAAACTTAAAATATGAGATACTTTCCAGTGAGTATAGGTTTTCTTCACGAACAATGAAATATGAGACACTTTCCAGTGAGTATAGGTTTTCTTCACCAACAATGAAATATGAGACACTCTCCAGTGAGTATAGGTTTTCTTCACCAACAATGAAATATGAGACACTCTCCACCGACTCTTACTCTGACAGTTCATTTATGAAATCAAAAGGAGACACTCATCAAAGAGGAAGGAACATGCTGGAGTGAGCATAAATCACAGACACACAAACCTGTCTGATAATTTCACACGCTTGTGAAAGAGAAACCATTTCGCGCAGAAAGAAGCAGGTAAACCATGGCATAGAATCTACTACAGAAGTTACAATCTAGAAATGTTCTGCAAATCTAATTTCTAAAATGGACGACGTGAGTACAACATCAAAAAACAAACTTTACGCCACAGCATACAATTCCACCCCCAACCCCTCCCCCTAAAAAATCCTGCCTCCTTGGCCCCTTTTCAGCTTAAAAAAAATTCCAGAAAGTTCTGTTTTAATTAATCTGGCGAAACTTGAAATTTGTTGGATTTTTTTTTTTTTTAATAACCGGGTTGAAAGTATAAATTAACCGACCTTCATAGGTTTGGCGCTTTTGTCAAGGTTAAAATCAGGGCTCACTGAAAAGCGACGAAGTGTGACTGACTTTACATACAAACTGGTGGGCATCTTTTCTTTTGTTTTTTTTTTTTAAACATCGGTGGAAGATATGGGAGCTCAATTTTTAACAGGGAATAGTCAGAGAAATGATGATGATGATAATAATAATAAAAACAATAATAATGTTAAATGCAGTAGTCACAGCTGCATGGTCAGTAGACTCATATCTCTCTGTTTTCTCAGAAATTTGTATTAAGCACTTCAAGGAAATATTCTTCCCAGCGCGTGTTTAGTTGAAAAGTGGAGTCGTATCCCAGTAAAATGTGATGAATATTAATTGATTAAATAATATACCAGCCCACCCGTTCTGACAGGTAAATACACCAGCATACCTGTTCTGATAGGTACCACTAACGTTTTCAGAATAGTTGAATTCACTCAGAATTCTCTACCTTGAAGGAGGACACTCTATTATAGCCGCAATTTAAAAAAAATAAGACTCATCAATTTTAAAGCAGACAAAGTGTCTGCAAGTGTTTAAAAGAACGGATAAGATGACCCAAAGGTAAGAAAACCTATGAAATATTTCATCACACAGAATTAGATATTTCTCGATTTGGGAAAAAAAAACGTTTAGTATCTGAGACTGAAGAACTGGACACGTAATTCTGGCCTGACATTCTGCCCTTAAACTCCAAAAAAAAAAAAACAAAACAGAGCTGCGAGCTATTTGAATATCTACGGCAAATCAAATTCAGTTCAGACAGGTCAAGGCACTGCAGGTCAGGGCCCCCGGAGAGACGTTTTGCCGGTACAAAACCCTCCCCCCATCCCCACCTCACGTATCTGCTTTCATCCACCATGGGGGCTCCCGAAGCCCTCCGGGCCCACCCTTAACAATCTCCGGGCTGTGAAGGGAAGCACCTAATGGCCACCTCCCTCCCCCGTTGTAGAGCCTGCTAGTAACTCGTATGGGATTTTTGTATACAATCTCACACATTAGTCTTTTTCTTTGTTTTTGTTTTTTTTAAAATCTCACATTACTAACCTTTCTCTTCACATATCTCACATTCTCTCCAATGGCTGGATAATAAAGTATAACCTTTCTATGCTTGCTTTGTCTCAAAAGAGAACGAATGCTTCACAGATGCGTATGAAAGACTTTGTTTCTAATTACAAAAGCCTGATATATGGCCAAGGAAAGGCCTTTTTTTTGTCTGACTGAAAGATACATCCGTGAAATCGATAAACGCGGTGAACTTCGCTCCGGCTTTAGATTAGGAGAAATTAATGGAAGAATGAAGATGCCGGAAGAATGAGGTTACAACTTCCTACAGTCTCACAGCGGAACTGAGAAGACAAAAACGTAAAAGTAGACTGTCCGCTAGACTGTGTTTACAGATTCCAGCTAACCCGTGTTTTGTTTTTCTGACGTTGTCGCTCATCTGGTTTAAAGCACCTGTTATCATTTGAGTAGCAAGGCAACATGTAACCACAGTTATCATGTTGCACTAAAGTCTGGCCAGCTTTCACGCTTGGCGGTAACCTGGCGGTAACTATGTACGCAAACGCTGCAGCCAAAAAAAAAAAAAAAAGCAAGATCAAAGCTCTAACATCATGATTTTCATCTTATTTACTTCTTTAAATTCATTGTCTGGTGTATGTCGACTCCTATAATAAAATTATATTCCCAAGAAGAAGAAGAAATATAAAACTTACTCATGTCTGAAGACCATCGCCTCCTGTATGTCATCAGTTTGGGCAGAGTTGATGAGAGTCGCACAATGCGATAAGTAGCGCTCTTGTCACCGTCTGCTCACGACCACGGCACGATCAGAGCTGTTGCTACTGGCTCGTCGGTTCGCTCCTCGCTCTCAAATCTATTGATCAACAGATTTTTACATTCCCGCCCAGAAAGGCCAGCTGACCAAAGACGTTGCTATGGGAACACAAACTGTTGGCAGTGGCAGATATCTTGGAAGCTTCTGCATTAAAACAAGCTTTGCTCCCTCTACTATTGATTGGCCAATCCCAACCAGTATCACCCCCTATCCCTTGCTCTATTATAACCTCCCCCCCCTTCTCTCCGCTCTCCTTTCCCCAACCCCCAACCTCAAACAAGGACACTGAACACCCCCACTCCCCCATCCCCACGCTCAACTAATGGCAGCGACAAGAGAGAACAACGCTACAGGCTTTACTTTTGGCGACACTGCATTTGTCCACACTTTCAGTCACATGACCAGCGGAGACACGACGTAGACAGAACATACAAATCTGCGTAAAATCTACAAACAGCTTTCCTCCTACTCGCTGTTTGCAAAGTTCAAGAAATGTTTCAAACTGAGCACAGACCGCGGGCTGCCGTGAAGAAGAAGAAGAAGAAGAAGGCTTGGAGGTGGGGATGTCACGTGTGCAACGATTTTTTGAGTTTCATGGACGTGAAACTTAGTCAAAATGTCCGCACCGTGTATGTATGTTGTTGTGTGTACCTGCGTGTTGAGTGTTTGAGGTGATGGTAGGGATGGTAGTGATGGTGGTGGTGGCAGTGATGGTAATAGTGGTGGTGGTGGTTGTGGTGGTAGTGATGGCAATGATGGTAATAGTGGTGGTGATGGTAGGGATGTGGTGATGGTAGTGATGGTGATGGTGATAGTAGGGATGGTAATGGTGGTGGTGGTGATGGCAGTGGTGGTGGTGATAGTAGTGATTGTAATGGTGGTGGTGATAGTAGTGATGGTAATGGTGGTGGTGAAGGTAGTGATAGTAATGGTAGTGGTGAAGGTAGTGATAGTAATGATGGTAATGGTGGTGGTGATGGTAGTGATAGTAATGGTAGTGGTGAAGGTAGAGATGGTAATGGTGGTGGTGAAGGTAATGATGGTAATGGTGGTGGTGAAGGTAGTGATGGTAATGGTGGTGGTGAAGGTAATGATGGTAATGGTGGTGGTGAAGGTAGTGATGGTAATGGTGGTGGTGAAGGTAATGATGGTAATGGTGGTGGTGAAGGTAGTGATGGTAATGGTGGTGGTGAAGGTAGTGATGGTAACGGTGGTGGTGAACGTAGTGATGGTAATGGTGGTGGTGAAGGTAGTGATGGTAATGGTGGTGGTGAAGGTAATGATGGTGGTGAAGGTAGTGATAGTAATGGTAACGGTGGTGGTGAAAGTAGTGATGGTAATGGTGGTGGTGAACGTAGTGATAGTAATGGTTGTGGTGATGGTAATGGTGGTGGTGAAGGTAGTGATGGCAATGGTGGTGGTGAAGGTAGTGATGGTAATGGTGGTGGTGAAGGTAGTGATGGTAATGGTGGTAGTGATGGTACTGGTGGTGGTGAAGGTAGTGATGGTAATGGTGGTGGTAATGGTAGTGATGGTAATGGTGGTGGTGAAGGTAGTGGTGGTAATGGTAGTGATGGTAATGGTGGTGGTGAAGGTAGTGATGGTAATGGTGGTGGTGAAGGTAATGATGGTAATGGTGGTGGTGAAGGTAGTGATAGTAATGGTAACGGTGGTGGTGAAAGCAGTGATGGTAATGGTGGTGGTGAAGGTAGTGATAGTAATGGTTGTGGTGATGGTAATGGTGGTGGTGAAGGTAGTGATGGTAATGGTGGTGGTGAAGGTAGTGATGGTAATGGTGGTAGTGATGGTATTGGTGGTGGTGAAGGTAGTGATGGTAATGGTGGTGGTGATGGTAGTGATGGTAATGGTGGTAGTGATGGTAATGGTGGTGGTGATGAGTTGTATGTAGTGGAATACCCTCTGTTAGGTGACACATCTTTGAAGATTTCGGTCTGGCATGCTTGTCTCTCAGAGTTATCATTAAAAAAAAATCCAGGATTCACATGAACAGTTCTCATGTCTTCGCATGTGAAATTTTTGTAATGTAGTATCTTGAACTGGGGGACCTTTCACATACCGTGTGAGCACCTTTGAAGCAAGCTATATTTTAACTCTGTTTGTATAATGTGCCATTCAAATAGCATTTAAACAAAAAATAATACAAAGAAATGAATGTCTACCTCTGGTTTTGATGTTCTCTTAGAATCAAATTTTTAAACTACTACATGGGCAAAATGTATGCCTCAGGTCACTTCCCCTAAAAACATTGTAGCTGTGTTTATTATAATTTTTCTCTTTGGACTTGGAAACTGTGCTTGGTAGTGAAAGAGTTAACTCTCTCACTACCAAGCAGGGTTTATGTTTATGTACACATGTAATTCATTGTGACATAAATTTAGTTAAGGTACCAGTGGTAAATTTAACCAAATCTTCGTAATAAATAACAAAATATATGATATTAGCAAATCGCTTCAAGATTTTATAATTTTTCCGTGGATTAAATCCACACCCTGTTCATGCTGCTCAAAATGTGTTAAGGAAAATGAAGCAATGGAAAAAAATCAATCTCGTTGCTGCAGCTGCAGGGTTTGTTACCATGGAAAATTTAAGAACCTATGGGTTTCAGATTCTTTATTTTCTATATGAATACCTTGAAGATTCTGTGTGTTATTTCCAGCAATGAGAAGAACTGTGATCTCGTTTGACTTCACGCTTTACGTGCAGTCAATGAGTGGAACTGTGATCTCGTTTGACTCCACGCTTTACGTGCAGTCACTGAGTGGAACTGTGATCTCGTTTGACTCCACGCTTTACGTGCAGTCACTGAGGGGAACTGTGATCTCGTTTGACTCCACGCTTTACGTGCAGTCACTGAGGGGAACTGTGATCTCGTTTGACTCCACGCTTTACGTGCAGTCACTGAGGGGAACTGTGATCTCGTTTGACTCCACGCTTTACGTGCAGTCAATGAGTGGAACTGTGATCTCGTTTGACTCCACGCTTTACGTGCAGTCACTGAGGGGAACTGTCGATTTTACATGTACAACAAAATACAACTTTTGAGTATCAGACCCTAAGTTAACTAATTCAGTTTTCAGCATCAATCTATTCTGTCTTCGAATCTGAAACCAGCGCAGCAGAAGAGAGAAATAAAGCAGATATGTCCAGAGTCATATGATCATATGTCTTCTACAATAATGAAAATCTACCTGTCTGAAAGCTAAAAGCAAGATTTGCCCCGAACTTTAGTAATGCAGCATGGCAACTGACGATTTGTAAGGAATAATTATAAGTCTTAGTAATAGGAAAGCCCGCATATACAAGCTCTAGCTCCACCGCCGAGCAGACACAAATTAAAAATTAATAACTTAATTTTAATGTCCTACACGAGAAATTCCAGGAGGATTTGTTTATTCTGGTCAATGACGAGTTGTTTTACAGAGCTGCAGCTTTCCGTGGGACACGTTTCAGAACATCTGAGGAGCACAACAGCAGATGCGTTCACGACCATATCTTGTCATCTGGTGGCGCCATACCGTATGTGACCGTGACCATATCTGTCACATGGTGGCGCTATATCACATATGACCACGACCATATCTGTCACCTGGTGGCACTATATCATATATGACCACGACCATATCTGTCACCTGGTGGCGCTATATCACATCTGACCACGACTATATCTTGCCATATGGTGGCGCTATATCACATGTGACTACGACCATATCTTGTTGTCTGGTGGCGCTATATCACATGTGACCACGACCATATCGTGTTGTCTGGTGGCGCTATATCATACGTGACAACGACCATATCTTGTTGTCTGGTGGCGCTATATCACATGTGACAACAACCATATCTTGTTATCTGGTGGCGCTATATCACATGTGACCACGACCATATCTGTCACTTGGTGGCGTTATATCACATGTGACCACGACCATATCTTGTTGTCTGGTGGCGCTATATCACATGTGACCACGACTCTAACCCGCTGCCCAGTGACACAATATTAGATGGCCATGATCATACAAAAACATCCAGTGACCCGATAATAGATATGGCGACGACTATATCCTGTCATCTAGTAACGTACTATTAGATATGATCACAACTTTATTCTCTCTTCTAGTGATGGAATATCACAGATATCACGACTAAATTCTGTCATCCAGTGGTGTATCATCTGCTGTGGTCAATACAATGCGCTATAGATCATACTCTCGCGTACACAGACACAAGCTCTCTCACTGACGCTAAGCTATTACAATAAACATAGAGTGCCTTACTCCCAGTCACAGCGTTTATCTGGAGGCCTAGCGCTGCTGCCTAGCTGCATCGCAGCTTCTTCTCTGTTCTCTAGAATGTTTGAAGATAGATAAAATGACAGAGTCAGTACTGAGAAAGTGACCACTCAGTGAGTCAGTAAGTCATTTGCATGTCCCTTGCGGAACTCTGCCTAGCTAACAGCACTCCTGTAGGCCTCTCGGTTGTAAGCAAGATGCTCTGCTGCTGATGCATCCATCTGCAGATTATCAACGATGTCTTGCAGCCATCTTCGCCTTGGTCTTTCTCTCTTTCTTTTTCCCATTATGTATTCTTCCAAGGCGTTCTTCTCTAAATTATCATGACGTTTATTGTAACTGACCACTGGATAGATACAATGACAGATTTAACACTGAGAAAGTGACCACTGGTTAGATAAAATGACAC
Organism: Achatina immaculata; assembly: GCA_009760885.1. Lineage (NCBI taxonomy): Eukaryota > Metazoa > Mollusca > Gastropoda > Stylommatophora > Achatinidae > Lissachatina > Lissachatina immaculata. Next base: position 8,048,038 of record CM019691.1, read on the forward strand.
AGAATTAACACTGAGAAAGTGACCACTGGATAGATAAAGTGACACAGATTTAACACTGAGAAAGTGACCACTGGATAGATAAAATGACACAGAATAAACACTGAGAAAATGACCACTGGATAGATAAAATGACACAGATTTAACACTGAGAAAGTGACCACTGGTTAGATAAAATGACACAGATTTAACACTGAGAAAGTGACCACTGGTTAGATAAAATGACACAGATTTAACATTGAGAAAGTGACCACTGGATAGATAAAATGACCCAGATTTAACACCGAGAGAGTGACCACTGGAAGCTTCTATCATCAAGACCGCCCCAGGGTAAGATGAACTGATGAATTAAAAGAGATCATAAGGCTGTCAGATACGACAGCCTCTCGGACATCAACAGAAAAAGCAAAAGAAAAAGGAAAGTAGAAGAAAAAATCTACACTTGAAGTCTGCGTACGAAAGAGAAGATTTTCTTATGGATTTGGAGAGCTTCCTTGCCTAGTCAGTCGGGCAACAAGTTAAGATTACACCACATACCTTCAGAAACTTTGGTTGTGTGATTTCCTAGGCTTACCTGCACAAGGCTAGACGGTGCTTCTAAAAATGAACGAGGATTCAGGTACGAAAAAAGATATTATTGAAATAATTTTCATTGTCCTTATGTGTGTGGATGTTTACAGACTCGTACTTATGTATGTGTATGTGCAAGACACACAGAGAGAGAGAGAGAGAGAGAGAGAGAGAGAGAGAGATAGACAGAAAGTGTGCGTGTGTATGCGTGTAAGAAAGATAAAATGAACGTGTTCTTGTTTGTAGTCTGCATGCTACATCTAACTAACAGACGAGGGATCTTACAAACTTATGTAAGACAAGTTTTTCATCTCGACTGAAGGCATAAATGCTATGGACATTTAAGGAAAAAAAGGAAAGAGAGATCGAAAATATGCTATTTAGCAATACATGCATGCAATACAGCTGTAACACAATACAAAGGCTGGCAACAGACCGTGAGAAGTGAAGAGAATTTACTGTTGACCTGCAAAACGCCTTAAGGCGTACTGGTTGCAGACTGCTCAGCCGATCGACGTGGACAGATCAAGACATAACTCTTCCGATTCACAAAGTATATATTTCACGATTGTTTCCCTTGGCAACAGTTACCTGTGCAGGCGCGTGTTATGTGACACACACGACAGGAGTAATTTGGATTAATTTCTCGCATTACACCTTGTTTGATTGTTGCTTCGTTTCTTTGTGAAAAGCTTGTATGCTGATAACAACTGAAATCTAAGACCCGACTAAGTATGACTATACTAAATTATGACTTCTTTAACGCATAACACTGAGTTCTTTAATGTATAGCACCGAGTACATGTATAAAAGTAGTATTACATACATCATTTCTAAAACACAAGGATTCAGAACATACCAAAAAAGAAAGGACAGTACACAATTACTGGACACTGCCACAGAGTAGACGACATATCTTTAAAATGTAAAGAACACTGGATGATTTGAAAAACAAAAGATTGATAAACAGATCCCACAGATTTAAACTGCACCAACAGCCCATGGATACCGGCATAACAACTAACTATAACATACAACTGTGATAAAAGTGACACGGGAAGTTAAAAGAAGCGACGAGAGAACTGAGGAATGAAAGCAAAAAAAAAAAAAAAAGAATATTATTTTTAAAATGCAAAGATGAACGAAATAATGTAGTCCTATCTGTAAGTTCTCTGCACGTCCTTTCTTTCATGATATTCTGGCAAAGACAACATAGAGAGGGACTGTTTCTTAAATAAATTTAACAAATGAAAACAAAACTGATTAAAAAAAAAATGAAACCAGCGCACTGTTGTCTATACTCCTGTCATATATCTGCCTCCCCATAACTTATCCTGCCATATATCCGCCTCTCCATAACTTATCCTGTTATGTATATATCTCCCAATCATTTATCCTCCCATGTATCCGCCTCCTTATTACTTATCCTGTCATGTATCAGTCTCCCCATCAATTATCCTGCAATGTATATCTGCCTCCCCATTACTTATCCTGCATGCATCTGCCTCCCCTTCATTTATCCTGCCATGTATCCGCCTCCTCTTTACTTATCCGGCCATGTATCCGCCTTCCCATCACTTATCCTGCTACGTATCTGTCTCCAAATCACTTAACCTTCCACGTATCTGCCTCCATATCACTAATCCTGCCACATATCTGCCTCTCCATCACTAACCCTGCCATGTATCTGCCTCCCCAATCACTTAACCTGCCATGTATCTGCCTCCCCAATCACTTAACCTGCCGTGTATCTGCCTCTTCATTACTTAACCTGCCGTGTATCTGCTTCCCCAATCACTTAACCTGTCGTATATCTGCCTCCCAAATCACTTAACCTGTCGTATATCTGCCTCCCCAATCACTTAACCTATCGTATATCTGTCTCCCCAATCACTTAACCTGCCGTGTATCTGCCTCCCCAATCACTTAACCTGTCGTATATCTGCCTCCCCAATCACTTAACCTGTCGTATATCTGCCTCCCCAATCATTTAACCTGTCGTATATCTGCCTCCCCAATCACATAATCTGTTGTATATCTGCCTCCCCAGTCACTTAACCTGTCGTATATATGCCTCCCCAATCACTTAACCTGCCACGTATCTGCCTCCCCAATCACTTAACCTGCCACGTATATGCCTCCCCAATCACTTAACCTGCCGCGTATCTGCCTTCCCATCCCAAATCCTGTCGTATCATCTGCCTTCCCGTCACTAATCCTGCCATGTCATCTGCCTCACCATCACTTATCCTTGCATGTATCTGCCTCCCCATCACTAATCCGGCCACGTCATCTGCCTCCCGATCACTAATCCTGCCACGTATCTGCTCACCCATCACTAATACTGCCATGTCATCTGCCTCCCCATCACTTATCCTTGCATGTATCTGCCTCCCCATCACTAATCCTGCCATGTCATCTGTCTCCCGATCACTAATCCTGCCACGTATCTGCTCACCCATCACTAATCCTGCCTCGTATCTGCCTCCTCATCACTAATCCTGCCACGTATCTGCCCCCTTATCACTTACAGTGCCGCCTATCTGCACTTATAAAAATAAGGATTTATGTACACGTGAGTTATTTAAAACCAGCGCACTTTCGCACACTGCGTAATAAAATCGTGTTTTTTTCATTAAAAAAATCATTTATTAAATGAAAAAGAAAAATAATGAAGTTTTCATTTCACAGTCTGACTGTATGTAACAAATTTGTAAATGTAACAACTGGACATTTTTCTCGAACAATAAATCAAGACTTGGACGTCAGACTAAGCTTTCACGACCTAAGGATTAATTTTATCAGGAAAAATAATGTTAACATGATTTTAATGTTTTAAATCTTAACATGATTTTAATGTTTTAAATGTTAATATGATTTATCAAAAGAGAAACAAACAAAAAAGGAACAGGACTGTTATTACAGTATGAATAAGTAGTTTTACTACTGTTGATGATATAACGATAATAGTAATAATGATAAATAATATAACGAGGTGTTCTTTCTGATCTCTCCAGAAATGTTCTTTCAGCTTATACAGTGATGACTTGCTTGAAGATCTGGACTGAGCTCACAAAACCTCACCATCACGTGGAGGACGGTAAAGTTGACTTCTTCGTAGAAACCACCAGAAAGAAGGTGGACTGATTACTGACCGCTAGGACAGCTGTGTTGTTTTCTGTTACTTGAAGCTTTCTTTCATCTCCCCCCCCCCTCTCTCTCTCTCTCTTTCTCTCTCCCTCTCACACACACATAGATTTAACACTATATACTCACATCTCTACCAACTCTCTCTCTCTCTCTAGCTATCTCTCTCTGACATAGATTTAACACTGTATACTCACATCTCTACAAACTCTCTCTCTCTCCCTTTTTCACATCATCATCATCATCATCATCATCATCATGATGTGCCGTGTCGACTAGCGTTGGCTATTATGCTTCTCCTGAGTACACGATCCTTCATGCAGGCCAACAGCTCAGTTGGTGATCTCCTCTCACACCATCCCGTCAGACTGTCCAGTATCATTTCTCTTGGTCTTCCTCTTTATCTTCGTCCCTCTATTTTTCCTGTTGTTATAATATTTTCAATGCCCCCTCTTCTCATTGCATGTCCTATTAAAGTATATTGTCTCTCTCTCTTATTTTTTGACAAGATTATTTTGTCTCTCCAGCTCTTCTCATACATTCTTCATTAGTTATTTTTGCTGTCCAGGGGATTCGCAACATTTTTCTAATAAACCACATTTCTGCTACTTCCAATGATTTTTGTGCAGACCTGCCTATTGTCCAGGATTTACTTCCGTATAACAAGACAGGTTCAATATAGCATTTTAGGACTCGTTTTCTAATATTCATTGATAAGGATGTGTTGCATAATATGTTTCTCATACTCTGAAATGCAGTCTTTGTATGGCCTATTCTGTTCCTATTTTCTGTTCTGTATTTCCCATCTGAAGTTATTACTACTCCAAGGTATTTGAATTGCTGCACCTGCTTTAGAATAGTTTCGTTTAATTTTATACTCCATTTTGGTTGATTATGTTTCTTAGCTATAAGCATAGTCTCTGTCTTTTTGATGTTTAAAGTAAGGCCTTTCTGTTCACTTCTATAGCGACTTTATCCAAGAGATTTTGCAGGTCTTATTAGTTCTCAACTATCAGTACTGTGTCGTAAACATACCGAAGGTGTTAATATTGTATCCTCGTACTTTTTATGCCTGATTCTGTGATGACCGTTCTTAGAATATTCTCGCTGTACAGAGATAGTACATATCCTTGTTTTATAGGTTGATATTTTCCAGTTCTATTTTCGATTCGAATCGCTACTTCTTGCTGCCAGTATAGATGTTCTACAATCCACAGGTCTTTGTCGTCTATACTGATGTCTTCAAGAATTTTAATAATCTCATGTTTCACCTTGTTCGAATGCCTTGGTGTAATCAATGAAGCATAAGTAGAGATCTTTCTGTACTTCTAAAGCTCTTTCTGTTAGTGTTCGTAAAGCATAAATGGTATTGTGTGTTCCTTTCCTTCAACAAATCCAAACTGTTCATCTACTATTTCCATTTTTATCTTTTTTCTTGTTCTTCTCATAATAAATCTCAGAAGTGGCTTCGTCATGTGACATGAGAAGCTGATAGTCCTGTGTTCATCACATTCCTTTTCACCTGGTTTCTTTGGTAGTGCTATAAACGTGGATTTAAGCAGGTCACTGGGAATATAACCACTGTTGTAAATGTCGTTCAGTAAATTGGTTATTATTTTTATTCCTATCTCCTCTAGTGCCTCTAATTTTTCTATTGTTATTATATTATCAGGCCCAGTCGCTTTTCCTTTCTTCATGTGTTTGATGGCATCTATGATTTCATCTTCAAGTATTGGTGGTCCATCACAGTTTTCAGTATCTGGTGTTAATTCTGGTCTTTCTCCTCCATATAGCTCACCGATGTACTCTGTCCATCTGTCCACAATGTCTTCTTTTCCCATTAACATTTTACCTTCTTTTGATTTCAGGCATCCTGTGGTATATTTTGTCTTCCTTCCTGTGAGTTCACTAATTCGTTTGTGCATGTTTTTGCGGTGTTTATAATGGGAATCCTCTATTTGTCTGCATTGTGAATTTAGCCATACTTATTTTTCTTCTCTTCATTTGCGTCTTGTTTCTTCATTTATCTTGCTATATTTTTCTTGGTTATTTTTACTCCTCCTCCTCTTGTCCATCAGTTCTAAGATGTTGTCCGTCATCCATTTATTTTTAGGGGCTTCTTTTGTCGGTGGTATTATCTCCTTAACAGTTTGGTGGATAGAATCTCTAACATTGTCCACTGTTCATCTATATGATTTATCTTTGCTACTGCATTGTATCTATTTGCTATAATAACTTTGTATTGTTCTCGCAGTTCTTGGTTATTTTTAAGGAGTTCTGTATTCAGTTTGATGTTTCTCACTTTTCTGCATGCTTTCTTTAGTTTTATTCTAACTTTTCCACAGAATGGCTTGTGATTACACATTTTCTTCACATAGACAAAAAAAATATACTACATATAAAAGTCATCGCCCGGCATGGTTTTTGTTGTCAGTAATGCATTCCGGAATCGTTTGTTGATTAATACGTAGTCTGTCTGGTTAAACGTCTTTTTTGTCTGGGCTGCACCACTTTGCCAGTCTTCGGGGATGTTGTTTAAACCAGGTATTTCCTACAATCATGCTATGTATTCTTGCCCATTTAATTAATTTACTTCCTCTGTCATTCCTCTCCCCCAGTCCATAGTCACCAACGATGTCTGAAGTTCTTCCTTTACGTTGACTTTGGCACTGAAATCTCCCATCACTATAGTAAGTTCATGCGACTTTGTGTGTTTCAGGGCTGTCTCTATGTCATTATAAAATAGTTGTACATCTGCTTCAGAACTTTCAGATGTTGGAGCTGACACTTGTATAATATTTATGTTTATTTTTCGTCCTTTCAGTTGGGCAAGCAGGACTCGGTCCGAGATGTTCAAACATCTCACAACTGTCCTTGCTGTTTGTTCGTCATATATAATTCCTACTCCTCGTTCATGCTTCTCTCTTCATGAATATATTATTGTATATTTACCAGAGTTTATCTTTCCTGCACCTGTCCATCTAACGTCGCTAATTCCTAATATGTTGATCTTCATCCTTTCCATTTCCCTCTTTACATTTTCTAATTTTCCAGCCTGAAATAAAGTTCTAACATTCCATGTTGCTATTTTTGAACTTGTTAGTTTTGCCACCAGTAGCTTGATGACGATCTAGTTTCACCTGTGGCTCGTGAGCTGCTCTACCGGACGAGGCTGTTCCAGAGGAACATCCATTAACGTCGTTCATGACAAATCTATTACTCTGAATACGCATAAATGTTCTTGGGAACCACAATAGTGGTTTCCCGTTGCCTTCTGTCGGTTTGTGTACGGACTCTCCGCTAGCCTTTGGACTCCCTGTCCTACCCGCAAGGCAGCAGTTTCAAGGCGGACATACATACATACATACAGACATACATACATACATACATACATACATACATACATACATACATACATATATATATACATACATACATACATACATACATACATACACATACATACATACATATACATACACACATACACATACATACATACATACCTACATACATATATACATACACATGCATACACACCATACATACATACATACATACACATACATACACACCATACATACATACATACACATACATACATACATACATACATACATACACATACATACACACCATTTTACATACATACATACATACATACATACATACATACACATACATACACACCATACATACATACACATACATACATACATACATATACATACATACATACATACATACATACATACACAAACACACACACACCCACCCAGCGACCGACCGACCGACCTACCTACCTACCTACCTACCTACCTACCTACCTACCTACCTATCTATCTATCTATCTATCTATCTATCTATCTATCTATCTATCTATCTATCTATCTACGTCAAGGTCATCTGCGTTTGATAATAGCGTTCCACGGGGATCTATTCTTGGTCCTCTCCTGTTTACCATCTACATAAGTGATCCTCTGCTTCATCTCAAGAAATCATCTTGCGACCTCTTTGCTGATGACTACACAGTTTACACCAGTGGCATTGACTGTAGTAACCTTGAGGTAACTCTTCAATTTGAAATAAACGGTCTAATTAACTGGAGCAATAACAACAGAATGCTAATAAACACCAGCAAAACAAAATCCATGCTCATTACAACAAGACAAAAGTTAAAAAATTCACCAACAACAACACTACAGTTCCATGCTGGAACTTCACAGATAGAAATGTTAGTGACCATAAAACTCTAGGTCTTATGATTGACCACCACCTCAGCTGGAATCATCATGTAGATAATCTAACCAAACTCACTGTATAAAAATTTTACCAATTTACTAAAATTAAACATTTTCTTGACATAGACATCAGAAAAATATACTATATATCACAGATACAAACACACTTTGACTACTGTTCCACAGTCTGGGATGGTTGTTCCATGTCAAACATGAAAAGACTTTACTCACTTCAAAAACGAGCAGTAAAGCTTATAGATGACAAACATGCAGCACATATTATAAATAAGGCAAACATCTTGATATTCTACCCCCCCCCCCCCCCCCCCCCCCAAGAAGAGATTTATTTTCAACAAGGCCAAGTTAATTTATAAAATTATATCCCACAATGCTCCACCCTATCTATAGTCAATGTTCAAATCCAACCCAAAACACGGTCAATGCTTAAGCAGCTGTATTCTCCCAAAACCAAGGCTTGACATATTTAAAAAAGCTTCTCTTACTCAGCTGCCCACCTTTGAAATGCCCTACCAATTCACGTAAAGCTTAAAAGTAATATTCGCTCTTATAACTTTAAACTTTGTCAACATCTGTTTGATATGGACTATATGCCTCCCTAAGCATAGTTTAAAGTATGGCTTGAGTGTTGTAATTTTGTTCTTGCATAAATCAGAGTGTAGAGTGTATGGACATGAGATAAGTTTATTAATTATTTATGTAATCATTTAATGTGTCTTCATGATTATTATGCCCATTAACAAATGCTGAATGACTGTGACAGAGTGAAAGCTGTATGATGAGGGGCAGAATGTCAGATGGGCCTGCATGCCCAATTCTTAACCCTTTGAAAATAAAGTATGTTCATTCGTTCGTTCGTTTGTTCACACATAGACTTAACACTACATTCTCACATCCTTACCAACTCTCTCTCTCTCTCCTCTCTCTCTCTCTCTCACACACACACAGATTTAACACTATATACTTACATCTCTACCAACTCTCTCTCTCTCTCTCTCTGAATATAGATTTAACACTATATATTTACATCTCTACCAACTCTCTCTCTTTCTCACACATAGATTTAACACTATATACTTACATCTCTACCAACTCTCTCTCTCTCTCTCGCAGATTTAACACTATATACTTATATCTCTACAAACTCTCTCTCTCTCTCTCTCTCTCGCAGATAACACTATATACTTATATCTCTACCAACTCTCTCTCTCTCACACACAGATTTAACCCTATATACTTACATCTCTACCAACTCTCTCTCTCTCTCTCGTAGATTTAACACTATATATTTATATCTCTACTAACTCTCTCTCTCTCTCTCTCTCGCAGATTTAACACCTTACATCTCTACCAACTCTCTCTCTCTCTCTCACACACACAGATTTAACACTATATACTAACATCTCTACCAACTCTGTCTCTCTCACACACACAGATTTAACACTATATACTAACATCTCTACCAACTCTGTCTCTCTCTCTCTCTCTCTCTCTCTCACACAGATTTAACACTATATACTAACATCTCTACCAACTCTGTCTCTCTCTCTCACACACACACAGATTTAACACTATATATATATATACATCTCTACCAACTCTCTCTCTCTCTCACACACACACACACACAGATTTAACACTATATACTCACATCTCTACCAACTCTCTCTCTCTCTCTTACACACAGATTTAACACTATATACATACATCTCTACCAACTCTCTCTCTCTCACACACACAGATTTAACACTATATACATACATCTCTACCAACTCTCTCTCTCTCTCTCTCTCACAGATTTAACACTATATACTTACATCTCTACCAACACACACACTCTCTCTCTCACACACAGATTTAACACTATATACTTACATCTCTACCAACACACACACTCTCTCTCTCACACAGATTTAATACTATATACTCACATCTCTACCAACACACACACACTCTCTCTCACGCACAGATTTAACACTATATACTCACATCTCTACCAACACACACACACACTCTCTCTCTCACACAGATTTAACACTATATACTCACATCTCTACCAACACACACTCTCTCTCACACACACAGATTTAACACTATATACTCACATCTCTACCAACTCCTGCGCCCTCTACAGTGACTCCCGTGAGCTTCTTAAGCTGATCGTTAGCGTCCTCTGCGGAGAGATAAAGTAGGTCACATATAACAACTCACAGCTGTACAGTTTAAAGTACGACAACAAACCACAGCAGAAACTATTCAAGGCAGATATGACAGGAACAAATTTTAAATTACTGAAATATCAGTAAATATCATAATAAAACAACACATAAAATAAAATAATACACATACAAAATTATAACAACAAAATATAATATATTAGATAGAATAATAACAGCAAGATAAAATATTAATAAATAAGAATACATAATAGCCAAAAAAAAAAAAAAAAAGATAGTAAAGAAAAAACAATAACAACACAAAAAGATCACATAAACAAATTATAAACATTTATATTAGTGAAACGAATTCTGGTCCTTTATTATATGTATGTTAGTCTGTAAAGCTTCATAGCAGGAACTTCCCCTTATATCTGCACTTTTGTAAAATTATTTGTAAAAACTACACCAAGTAAATACGTTGGAGTCCCATACAAATATATCTAATTGAAAATGGTCTATAACATTCACAAAGAAATAAATACTGTATATGGCTACAACAAACAAATTGTAAGAAGTATTACAACAGCTATAACAGTAGCGATATAGATAATAAATGGACATAAGGAAAACAGAAAACAAGTACTGAACGTTAAGAGGAAAATATAAACAGCTCAGCTAAAGGAGATGAACGGCCATCCCCAATTCAACATATTACAGTTTGTTGGATTTTGAAATGTTCTCCAGATATGGAAGATGTCTGTGGATAAGGACTTGCTCAAGAAAGCAGGCGCGATCCAAGTGGAGGCAGTTACGGGGAACCGGTGAGTTTGGATAGGGAATGACATTACAATACTTCTAACACCCTGAGAGAAGTGGATCAACAGGAGGGTAAGATGGTGAGAGAAGTGGACCAACAGGCGGGTAAGACGTTTTCTTATATCTTGCAAACTTCCGCTGCCTTGTGGGTAGGACAAAGTCCAAAGACTGGCGGAGACACCTTGCACAAATCACTCAGAAAACAACCAGAAACAACTGTTTTAGTCCCCGGGAATTGTCACGCAGATCTACAAAAATCAAATTAAAGTGAACGACGTTAATGGCTGTTCAAACAGAGCCAACCCTGCCCGGTAAAGCATTTCATGTGCTACAGGTGAAACCGCCATCAAGTTGCAGATACACTCAGACTTGCAACATGAGATATGAGAAGATTACACCAGACAGGAAAACTGTCGAATGTAATAAAAGAAACGGAAGAAATGAAATTTAACATATTAGGAGTGAGTGAGGTCAGATGGATTATGCGAAAGTAAAGTTAAATAAAAAAAAACCATACAGTCATGAAAGAGAAGTAAGGACAATTTCTGACAAGGAAACGGCAGAGAATTAATGAGTTTAGAATATGAGATGAAGCACAGTTAGTTCTATATATGTAAAAAAATATGCACGCACGTTCTCCAGGAGCAGACAATTCTAAAGAGAATGCTGAAACATTTTATGATTTAGAAGAGTGGTTCTCAACATTTTTACATGCATGGACGACTTTTCCAGCTACACATAAGCTGTAGACCACCATCTTGTATGTCATATAGTTACGCCCTACACCCTTATATACACATCTTTATACAACCTACTATATTTAGTACAACATCGATAACACAGCCACGGACCATCTGATAACGCCCCGCAAGCCAAAGATTTGGATCCGCTGATTTAGAACACGATATAAGCCATGCTACACGACAGAAAGTTAACGTCATACTCGGTGAAGTTAACGAGGAAGCTAAAAACGAGAACTGACAAACATAGTCGGGCTTGGGAATCGGAAAGAGCAAGAGATAGATAAACTGATATAATGGGAAAATACACAACATGGCCATTGGAAATAGGCGGTGTATGCAACATGGCGTAGCCCAGACAAAAAGACCTTTAATTCACTCAAGTGCCTTCTCATTAATAGAAGATCCTGAAATGCCTTGTTAACAACAAAGACACTATCTAGGTGCGACTGATAAAAGTGGCCAGGATCCATTATGTGGGATATGAAGAGTGAAGCTGAGGAGGAGGAGAAGGAGGAGGCGCTGAAGGAGGAGAAATATAACGCTAAATGTGGATTTTCTAACGTGTATGTATAATGTTCCTTTGTGGCTGATACATAACGTTATTCTCCCTGTCTCTTCTCTCCCTCCCCCTCTCTCTCTATCTGCCTCTCTCTCTCTCTCTCTCTCAACCCTTTGAGAATAAAGTTTGTTCGTTTGTTCTCTCATCCCTTCCTATTTTCCTCCTGAGATCAGCCACATTTTAGTCGTGAATAATGCGGTTTTCAATGCAGCAATATTCAGATTCATGATTCTGCTTTCTGTACTGATATATATATATATATATATATATATATATATATATATATATATATATATATCGATTATGTCTTGCTCCAACAATACATATTAACTACATTCCTTTATATGTCAGCTTTTGATTTACACAAAACTTGGACTGTTTTTGTGTGGGTGTGTACGAGTTGAGTGACGGCAAGCTGTGTGTACGATTTGTGAGACGGAAAGTTGTGTGTACGAGTTGAGTGACGGCAAGCTGTGTGTACGATTTGTGAGACGGAAAGTTGTGTGTACGAGTTGTGTGACGGCAAGCTGTGTGTACGATTTGTGAGACGGAAAGTTGTGTGTACGAGTTGTGTGACGGCACCATGTACGAGCTGTGTGACGACAAGGTGATATTTCCAACTAATCTGGTATGCCAAACATCTCACATTTCTAACACCTGCGCCAGACCCTGTCTGATGTGTGTTGGAGGCTGTTTGTTTAGCTAAACAGTTCCCGGATTTTGTTAAAAAAAACAATTTAGTATTATCAATTAGTTTTGCTATAAGAATGTTTTGAATTCCCTGGACAACAAAGATTACTACTGAAGACTGTATGAGAGGAGAGAGAGAGAGAGAGAGAGAGAGAGAGAGAGAGAGAGAGAAATCATTGTCAAAAGAATACGAGAGAGACAATGTACTTTCATAGGGCATGCAATGAGAAGAGGGGGCATTGAAAATATTGTAAATCAGGAAAAACAAAGGGAAGAAGAGTCAGGGGAAGGCCGAGAGAAATGATACTGGATAGTTTGACGAAATGGTGTGAGATAAGATCACCAACTGAACTGATGGCCTGCATGAAGGATCGGGTAGTATGGAAAAACATAATAGCCAACGCTGGTCGGCACGGCACATGATGATGTGGTGAGGATTTTTAGATTAAAATCCTAACCTGGACGGAAGGACTACCTAGTTGATCATGGGTGCCAGGTAAGTATATATAGGTAACCTTTTTCTGTTTTTGTGTGTCTCAGACTTGGTGATCGGTCTATCGAGACCTTCCACTGTGCAACTTTGGAAAACTCGTGCGAGTGGTCTTTGTCGCTGTCATCATGTGACACTTTGTGTTTGTATAAGTGGGTTTTTTCCCTCTGTTTTTCCCTTATTTGTTTTCTTTCTTTTTTTCCCCTTTTTTCCGACATTACAACATGATTTGTATAAAAAGGAGTTTTGTATGTTCCTCTAATTTTTAGAGCTTTTTTTAAAAATTTTTTTTTCCTCGAGTTTTTTTTTCCTTTTTTTCTCGAGTTTTTTTTTTGTGTCCGTTACATTTTTTTTTAAACGTTCATTTATCTTTCAGATAAACAATAACAAATCATGTACAAGTGACGTGAGTTGAGGATGATTGCCAGTGGAGTGAAATAATGAGATGGTGGGCTTTTACAAACCATGAGGTGATAGCATGGAGTATGATAAAGTGAATACTTTGTATATAAAATGTTCCAACAAAGGTGTACAGTAATAGTATCACCCACACACACACACACACACACAGATTTAGAGCTTTTTTTTTTTAACCGGGGAATGTTGCACCGTCTTGTATAGTCATCTCAACAGCTCTTTCTAAAAGGTACCTACACAGAAATCTTTCTCACCTAATTTTTCTTTGTGGCATAGTTTACATATATGTAAATTACGACACCATCCGGTGGTCATTCTATGCAAGGGGCAGATCTTAGAACAATTCATCTCCTCCTAATTGCTGTCCATTTACTCCTAATGCAACGAAAGATTTCAAAAGGAATGAGTTCTAAATCAAATTCCCAGAGGAACAATTACATGACATCGTTGTGTGATTATTTCCCTTTTAACATATTTAAACTGTCCATAGTTTCCCGTTGGGACACGTGAAAGGATAACACACAATTTCTAAACCTAAAACACATTCTTCCATCATCAAATTAGACACTCCGGCTCGGATGAAATAAGATGAAAGACTTGTCTTTGTACCACCGGGCAGCAATTAAACGGCCAACGAAATCAATTATCCCAGTTCTGCCAACAATAACCTTGACAGGTAAGAAAACGTTTATGTATTAAAGATTACAGACAACCTAACTAGGTCTTCTAGGCGTTTTTAAAAACCAGTATTCTGTGAATTAATTCTGTGATGTATAATCCTGACAAAATTATGAATACGTTACAAGTGGTCTGTCAAGATAACAAACAAAAAACTGACAAAGGTCTTAAAACCACAGAGATCTCTTCACTCTGTAGATCTTGTCTGAACATCTCTGACACGCGTCAGATCTAAAAAGTCAAGAACAGATTATTTTCCGTTGTTGTTGATTGTTTTAGAGCACATATGGGCAATCATAGGCCCGAGGGCCAATGTTGCCCGCAGTAACTATTTTTTGTGTGGTCCGCAGTAACTTTTTTTGTGTGGCCCGCAGTAACTATTTTTGTGTGTGGCCCGCAGTCAACCGAGGCAGTTACCTTAAAAAGATCTGTAATTTGCGGGAAACGTTAACAGTAATGATTTTACTCTAGATTTAAAACAGCCAGGCTTGATACTTGATACCATAATGCATTAAATTAATTATGCACGTTTTGCGACTATGAGATTTGTAAATTTGACATTGTTAATGATGTGTGGCCGGTGTGAAGATGGAAAAAAGTCATTTTTTTGGTCGGTCATGCCTGCTGTAAAGTTATGATACTGGTGATTTTTATAACGAGAATTACAAAAGATAAATATAGGCTAACATCATAATCTGTAACTGCATGTTACAGGCAGCAAAGAGACAGCAGAATGTGTGGATTTTACCTACATCCGCCATTAAGTTTTCTACCAGGCAAAGTTTCCAAGACTAAATGACAAGACATTTTGTCTATTATAAGCTTTTTCATCGGTATTTTTTAAATGAATAACTAGTGTTTGTATGAATCAGTGACTAGCGTTTCTGTTACTTTTTTAAAAAAATCTGTAATTAGTGTTTCTATGACTTTTTATCAGTGTTTGTATGAATCTATAAATATTGTTTCCATGACTATCCATTATCTCTATGACTGTCTAGTCGCATCTATTGTCTCAATGAATTATTATCTACGATTAGTGTTTCTATGTCTTTCCATCTATAACTAGTGTCTATATGGCTTTTTACATATGACTATTGTTCCTATGAATTTGTATCTGCGATTAGCGATTCTATGACTTAATGTCTATGAAGAGTGTTCCTATAACTTTCTGTCTATGACTAGTGTTTTATCTGACTAGCTCATTTCTTCTTTGCAGAGAAAAATATTTATTTTGTCGCTATTTAGGATATAGAAGATATCATGTCAAATAATAACAGTTCTCAATCTTTGATTTAATACGGTTCGTAATTTTCAAAGACACATCCAATCTTCCATCTCAGAGACAGCTGTGCTTCGTTCATTTTTACGGCTGTGTACACTTATGGCATGGGGGAAAAATCCTCTTTTTCTGCATTCGAGGTTGGTCATATCAGATCCTGATCCCTGTTGACATGGCAAAGCCTACAGTCCTCTCCAGATCCTGATAGGAGCCCCAAGCTGGTGTCTTCTGGCCATGTCTCACACCTCAGGTCTGCATGGTTTTGGCAATCTTGAAGGATATGTTCTGGAGTCTGGACTCCACTGCCACATGGACACTCGTCTGTGTGAGACATTTTAAGTCGATGTAGGTAATGAAAATTCCCACTAATCAAAATGGAAAAATACACATAGAAGGGACAGATATTGAAGATGGCAATCAATTTGCATACCTTAGCAGCTACATAGACCAGGACGGTGACACCAGAAAGGAAGTTAGAATCAGAATTACAAAAGCAGCATCGATCTTCAAGAACCTTGAGAACATATGGAATTCAAAAGTTATAAGCACAAAACCAAGTTAAGACTATTCAATTCAAATGTAATATCCACCCTCATTTATGCATGCGAGAGCTGGAAAATAACTAAGGAAACAGAGAAGAGAATAGACTCTTTTGAAAACAAATGCCTAAGGAAAATACTTGGCATCAAGTGGAACGAATTCAGGAACAATGCAGAGATAAGACAGATGATTGAACAACAACCAGTCTCATGGGTGATCAGGAAAAAGAGATAGACATATGTTGGTCACGTGATGAGAAGAAATGATCAGACAATCCCAAAACAAGCTATCAAGTGGGACACAACAGGCCAAAGAAAAAGAGGCAGACCGCGTGAAACTCTGAAGAGGACATTGTTAAGAGAGGCCAAATTAGCAGCCATAAAATCCCTTGATGAGGCTGAAAGACTCACCGAAGACAGGAAAAATTGGCGAATTACTTTGCGAGCCCTATGTGACGTTTAACGGCACGGGAAGGATATCAGATATATAAGATAAGGTGTCTTAGTAGTCTGCAGTGGCCTGTCCTTAGGCGAAAGAAAAAAAAAATCTGAAACTGCGGGTTCTGAGAAATTATAAATGTGACAGAGGTTCGGTTATCGAGCCTGGCAAGTCACAGGTGGTCAAGACCCTGTCTTATTTCTACTTGGTTCTTCAGGTGATAGGCTGATGTGATCACGAGCCCGGGTATTGTGCAAGGCATAGACGTCATGGAAGTCTGGTGAAAAGCTTGCTTCTTGGATCCATAAAGGCACTTGTTGGGAGTCGATGTCAACCATTCCCATCCACTATGATGTTTACTTCCCCATCGCCATGGTGTCCGCTGTATGGAACGACGGTTTGCACTCCGCAACATCAAAAGAAAGAAAGAAAGAAGAAGTAGAAGAAGAAGAAAGAAGAAAAGGAAGAAAAAAGAAAGAAGAAGAAAAAAAGAAGAAAGAAAGAAAAAGAAAGAAAGAAAGAAAGAAAGAAAAAGTACTAGTAGTATTAGTAGATGAAGAAGATGAAAGTAGTAGTAGTAGTAGTAGTAGTAGTAGTAGTAGTAGCAGTAGTAGTAGTAGTAGTAGTAGTAGAAGAAGAAGAAGATGATGATGATGATGATGATGATGAATTGGCTGCTCATAAACTGATTAAAAGCCAAAAACAAAAGTAGTAATTATATGGTAAAAAAATTATATCAAACACGGACTTCACAGGTAGCAGCTATAGATTACATAAGTTACTCATTTTTAATTCAGCGGGAAATCTGAATATTGCAGCCGGTGACAAAGTCTGTCAGCTCAAAGAATGAATAATTCATGATACGCAATGCCCTATAAATAAGATATTCTTATCCTTGACGTTAAATTTACAACAGGCCAACATTACTCTTCGAACCTATCCAAAAACAGATTTCGTACTGTAGCAAACTGTTCTACTACATTAGATGCAGTCCCTTTCTGAAGATTAGCCTGGTGTATCTGTGCTACATTAAGTGGTGTATCTGTGACACATTAAGTGAAATCCCCTTCTGAAGATTAGCATGGTATATCTGTGCTACATTAAGCGGTGTATCTTTGACACATTAAGTGAGGTCCCATTCTGAAGATTAGCCTGGTGTATCTGTGCTACATTAAGTCCAGTCTCCTTCTTATGATTAGCCTGGCGTATTTGTGCTACATTAAGTGCAGTCTCATTCTTATGATTAGCCTGGCGTATTTGTGCTACATTAAGTGCAGTCTCCTTCTTATGATTAGCCTGGCGTATTTGTGCTACATTAAGTCCAGTCTCCTTATAATTAGCATGGTGTATCTGTGCTACATTAAGTCCAGTCTCCTTCTTATGATTAGCCTGGCGTATTTGTGCTACATTAAGTGCAGTCTCATTCTTATGATTAGCCTGGTGTATCTGTGCTACATTAAGTCCAGTCTCCTTCTTATGATTAGCCTGGCGTATTTGTGCTACATTAAGTCCAGTCTCCTTATAATTAGCATGGTGTATCTGTGCTACATTAAGTCCAGTCTCCTTCTTATGATTA
This sequence comes from Achatina immaculata, assembly GCA_009760885.1. Taxonomy (NCBI): domain Eukaryota; kingdom Metazoa; phylum Mollusca; class Gastropoda; order Stylommatophora; family Achatinidae; genus Lissachatina; species Lissachatina immaculata. The sequence continues at coordinate 8,066,396 of CM019691.1, forward strand.
GCCTGGCGTATTTGTGCTACATTAAGTGCAGTCTCATTCTTATGATTAGCCTGGTGTATCTGTGCTACATTAAGTCCAGTCTCCTTCTTATGATTAGCCTGGCGTATTTGTGCTACATTAAGTGCAGTCTCATTCTTATGATTAGCCTGGTGTATCTGTGCTACATTAAGTCCAGTCTCCTTCTTATGATTAGCCTGGCGTATTTGTGCTACATTAAGTGCAGTCTCATTCTTATAATTAGCCTGGCGTATCTGTGCTACATTAAGTCCAGTCTCCTTATAATTAGCATGGTGTATCTGTGCTACATTAAATGCAGTCTCCTTCTGAATGTTAGCCTGGTGTATCTGTGCTACATTAAGTGCAGTCGCCTTCTTATGATTAGCCTGGCGTAAATGTGCTACATTAAATGCAGTCTCCTTCTGAAGATTTAGCCTGGTGTATCTGTGCTACATTAAATGCAGTCTCCTTCTGAAGATTAGCCTGGTGTATCTGTGCTACACGAAAATGCTCATAAATATCTGAGACAACACAAATGTGAGGCTGTGAGAGAAAAGTGACTTTTGGAGAAATGGTTCATAACTAGACGTATCGAGAGTGCAATGTTTCTTAAAATAATAATAATAATAATAACAATACAATATCTAAACTCTTAGCACAGAACTATTTTGGTACAGGCCAAAAACAGTCTCACGTGCGCTGACTTGAGACCAGGTGATGGGGTGGGGGGGATTGAGAGAGAGAGAGAAAAAAAAGAGGCAAGAGGGGGAATGAGAGAGAAAAAGAGAGAGGTGGGGGGAGAGGCGAGAAGAGAACGAACGAACGAACTTTATTTTCAAAGGGTTAAGAAATGAGCACGCAGGCCCGTCTACCATTCTGCCCTTCCGTCATACAACTTTCATTCAGCATGTGAGAGAGAGAAGGGGCCGGGGGGAGGGGGGGAATAAGAGAGAGAGAGAGAGAGAGAGAGAAGAAAAAGAGAGTGAAAGAAAGGACGTCAAGAAATGTATGTGTGTGTGTGTGCGCGCGCGCTCGAGGGGAAAAAAGAGGAAAAGAATAAAACTGACAGTGCGTAGGAGGAGGGAAAAAAATGGGGTCGGATGGAGCGGGATTTTTCAAATTATTATCCAAAATAGGAGAGCTTTAGGCTCCCCGTGGAGAGAAAATCTTCCCGAACAAGACCGGGAAACTCGCGGACGCGGCATTAACTCTAAGGCCCTACTAGGGACTCTTATAAATCCTATCACAAACCACAGCCACAATCCCGCTTCACTAAAATCGACTCCCTCGAAATGCTCCAGCCTCTCTAGTTTTTGTCCGTATTTAATTAACGCTAACACAAAATGGAGTGAATACTTGTGTCCTCTTACCAAAGGCCAGCGTGTGTTTCTAGGCTACCATTAATTTCAGTCTGTCGTGTACGTCTCCTATAAATGAACTTGGAGCGAGTAAGAGTTAAAAATGAAGGACTCTTCACAAATAAGATGAAAGCACCACGATAATCGAAATGCTACAGATATTTTTCAAAAAGCTGGTATTAAGTAAGTCACTTTGAGACTGTCAGTCCTATATCTCAGAGGGTATTATATGCATATCTCAGACTGTGTCAGATGCATATCTCAGATGTTTATTAGATGCGTATCTCAGTGTGTATTAGATGCATATTCCACAGTGTATTATATACATATCATAGAGTGTATTAGATGCATATCCCAGAACGAAATAGATGCATATCTCAGAGTGTATTATATGCATACCTCAGAGTGCATTATATGCATACCTCAGAGTGTATTAGATGCATACCTCAGAGTGTATTAAGATGCATATCTCAGAGTGTATTAAGATGCATATCTCAGAGTGTATTAAGATGCATATCTCAGAGTGTATTAAGAAGCATATCTCAGAGTGCATTAAGATCCATATCTCAGAGTGTATTAAGATGCATACCTTAGAGTGTATTAGATGCATACCTCAGAGTGTATTAGATGCATATCTCAGAGTGTATCATATGTATATCTCAGAGTGAATTACATGTATATTCCAGAGTGTACTAGCTGCAAAGTGTATTATATGGATATCTCTGATAGTATTAGACGCATATCTCAGAGTGTACCAGACATATATCTCAGATGCACATCTCAGAGTGCGTATCTGAGACAGCACCATGTCTCATATCTCAAACTATATTTGATATTTCTCTCAAAACTTACTAGACTACTTTAGACTAACAAGCCGCACTGCATTTGATATCGTTTTCTGATAATACTATCTGCATATTTAAAACTGGACTTGCTAGATAAATTAGCTGTAGTTGAGGTATGAGGTAAATCACAGATTGTATTACATCCAAATGCACATATATGATACATATCAGACTGCACTATACTAGTATCGCAGGTATGTATCTCATTCATTTATTCATTCATTTGCATGTCCCTTGCAGAACTTTGCCTCCCTATCAGCTCTCCTTATGTGCCAGGCCTCTCGGTTGTGAGCAAGATGGCCTGCTGCTGAAGCATCCATCTGCAGATCATCAACGATGTCTTGCAGCCATCTTCGCCTTGGTCTTCCGCTCTTTCTTTTTCCCATTATGTACCCTTCCAGACTGTTTTCTCTAGATTATCATGACGTTATGTATCTGATAGTTCCAGAAATAACTCGGACTGTACCAAATGTATATGCATATTGTACCAAATATATATATCGCAAATTGGATCTATGGATCTCAGATTCTATGAAATATATGTCTCTGACTTTACCAAATATATTCTGCAAGATTGTACCAAATATGTCTCAGACTGTACTAAATATATGTTACGGACTGTATCAAATATATGTCACAGATTGTATCAAAAATATGTTACAGATTATATCAAATATGTCACAGATTGAACCAAATACGCAGTCATATGTCTCCAACTACACCAAATGCACGTCTTGGACTGTACCAGGCTCGTACACAAAATTTGATTATCAACATTTAAAGCTTTTTCTTGTTATACGTCGGACACTGAGACCATCAGCATCAGCAGCAGCAGCAGCAGCAGCATCAGTACCAACAGCTACGACAACGACAGCAAAAGCAACAATAAGAAACAAGCAAACATTCTAACTCAAACAATTCTAGGACTGACAGCACCCCCGACTGCCTTACTTTTGTAGCTAGTGCCCAGTATTTCTGCTTATTTCCTATGGATCTCTGACACTAAATTTGTTTACGAGAATTAAAACTATAATCCTGTAAAACAGGCGCAATAAACGAACATCCCAAATTACGAGATAGTGGAAGGAAAAGATGTGAACAATCCATTATAGTGGGCGTGTTAACGCAATACTTCTGACAAAACAAAAGTCTTTCTTCCTAATGCCCTGTTAATTATTTATTGGTTTGATAATTTACGTGGTTTTAGCCTTCAGCAATTGCGTTCTGAAGCGCTTTCAAAGAAAAATAACATTCTAGCCAGATTCTAACCAATGGCGAGCTTCTGATATTAAATACAGGCAGTCGAGATTCTAAAACAGCCAGCATATCAAAAGTAAACATTTTAGTACGAGATGATATATTAAGTATAGAAAATATTTTAAATGTAAACATTCTAAACTAAAGAGAAGACCGGGACAAGGATTACATGTTATATATATATATATATATATATATATATATATATATATATATATTATATATATATAAAATTTCTCCCGTATTCACAGAATATAGTCTAAGATGGTCTTAGACGAAGATAGTCCTAGACCAAGATGATCTTAGACGACGATGGTCTTAGACTATGATGGTCTTAGAATCTATACGCGGAAAATACTGACCCCCTATATTATATGTGTTTTAAAATATATTTACATATTTTTGATACAGTTTACACTAAAAATAATACACATCAAGACATCAACAAACTAATTAACAATAACATAGATTAGTTATGTGATAATCAATAGTATAATATGGTTATACAGTAATCAATAATATAATATTATTAAAATTATAACAGTAATATAATAAAAATGTGTTACGCGGATGTATGCTTCCGCTTTCTCTCCGTCTCTCTCCCTTTCCTTCCTCTCTCTTTCGCATTCTCCCCCCTCCTCTCTCTCTCCGTCTCCGCTTTTTCTATCTTCCTTCTCTCCCTCTTTATTTCTCTCTTCCTTCTCTCAATGTCTGTGTTACTCTCTCTGTCTCTTTCTCGTTCCTTCTTTCCTCTCTCTTTATCTATCTTTTTTTTATCTCCGTCTCATCTTTCACTTTCTCTCTCTCTCCTTTTCTCTTACGCTCTCTCTCTCTCTCTTCCTCTCTCTCTCTCTATTTCCATTTTCTCACCCTCTCTCTGCTTTTTCTCCCCTTCTTTCTCTCTCTCCCTTTCTCTCTCTCTCTCTTTCTGTTTCTTTTTCCTCTCTCAGAAATGTCTCACTGGACCGTACCCACATTCATTTTTCAAGATACTATGAAATACAGGAAGGCATGCAGGCAGGGAGGCGGACAGGCAGGGTGGCGGACAGGCAGAGAGGCAGGGAGGCGGACAGGCAGGGAGGCAGACAGGCAGGGAGGCGGACAGGCAGGGTGGCGGACAGGCAGAGAGGCAGGGAGGCGGACAGGCAGGGTGGCAGACAGGCAGGGAGGCGGACAGGCAGGGTGGCGGACAGGCAGGGTGGCGGACAGGCAGACAGGCAGGGAGGCGGACAGGCAGGAAGGCATGCAGACAGGGAGGCGGACAGGCAGGGTGGCGGACAGGCAGAGAGGCAGGGAGGCGGACAGGCAGGGTGGCAGACAGGCAGAGAGGCGGACAGGCAGGGTGGCGGACAGGCAGACAGGCAGGGAGGCGGACAGGCAGGGTGGCAGACAGGCAGGGAGGCGGACAGGCAGGGTGGCAGACAGGCAGGGAGGCGGACAGGCAGGGTGGCAGACAGGCAGGGAGGCAGACAGGCAGGGAGGCAGACAGGCAGGGAGGCGGACAGGCAGGGAGGCAGACAGGCAGGGAGGAGGACAGGCAGAGAAGTATGCGGAGGAACGCAAAATTTATGAATTCAAAATTTTGAATTTCTAATTGTTGATAATTTTGTTTATTTAATATTTACTATTTATTGAATTTTTCAAACCGCCGGTATATATATATATATATATATATATATATATATATATATATATATATATATATATATAATTAACAGGCATTAATACAAACCAAGCCATTCGCTGAGAGAACGGAAATTATAGATAACTGTAATAAAACAAACAAACAAAAATTTGATTGGGTAGTTTAGAACCTAAAGATGTAGGTCGAGACTAATAGAGTGGAGGTTAACGATGAAACATTCCTAAGAAAGATCGTTCAATGCGTGGCCTTCTCGTTACTCCGTGAACTGTTTCCTCCGTCTTCTCAACATTCCTCGCCTGAAGAGTTCCGCGACTTTTATTATAAAAAGGTCTGCCAGGGATGCAGCAGGTCAAAGCCGCCATTATGAAGACATTTCTGGAGGCAGCTGAAGTCTTTTGAAAAGTTCAAAGAGTAATTGTCGTATTTGTCAAGTTTCATGAACGTGAGACTCTGGGAAAGGTTTGGCATTTAAAGAAACGGCTCAAAGAGGACGACAACGACCCAGTGGTGTAGTAGCAACCAGTGGTGACAGAGTCAGTGACGTAACGAACCAGTGGCGTCAGAGTCAGTGATGGTAACGAGCCAGTAGTGTCAGAGTCAGTGATTGTAACGAACCAGTGGTGTCAGAGTCAGTGATTGTAACGAACCAGTGGTGTCAGAGTCAGTGTTGGTAAAGAACCAGTGGTGTCAGAGCCAGTGTTGGTAACGAACCAGTGGAAGATCTTATTCTATAATGGTCGTTCCGTCCTAGCGTTTTAGCTCATTACACTGGCGATGGTTGGGACATGTGCCCCGAATGACTGACAACTCACTACCAAAAACAGCACTAAAATTGACACCACAGGGGAACAGAGGTAAGGGTAGACCAAAAGAGACACGGAGAAGAACAACAGAGAGGATTCTGAGCAACAAAGGTCTCATCTGGGCAAGAGCAGAAAAAAGGCAAAGGACAGGCATTTGTGGAAAACCCTTGCGGAAGCCCCATGTGCCCCGGGCACTTAAAGTTCAGAGAGAGAGAGAGAGAGAGAGAGAGAAGGATGTACATAATGCGCTAGTAGCATGCTTCATTACTACTGGTGACACACTTTTGTCCTGATGACGGGAATATGAAGATGTCCACTCGCTGACGAAGTTGTAAGATATCTAAAGTTGCCTGAAGTCTTTCGATCTCCGACCTATGGCTAGTATAGATTACTTGGTGTTACCTCAAGCTAACTGGTGGGGATCAAAACAAAACATCCGAATGGCTCTCTGGGACTTCGATAAATCACGCTATATCACAATTCAGAAGAGATGGTCAAATTCTAACGGCAACCAGTGATTAAGCCAGTTTACAGCGGGGCCAGCCAAGTGGAAAGTTACAAACTATATCTGAGACTTTGGACAAGCATGTATCTGCAACCCCTCTTCGGCAGACCGAAAGTGATATCTTCTCTTAGTTTACATTCAGTGTATGATTGTTTTGATTCAGCGCAGGAAAGTCAACACCTTAGCCTTGTACGACTACCTGTTCTGCTGAATAATATACTCGGGCGCCTGTCAGGCCAGGCAGATAAATAAACTTGAAGATTAATAAGCAGTTGTAAATGCAATGTTAGCTGCTACTGTTATCAAGAAATTACTGAAGGAGTGAATCTTTTATTTCTTTAGAGTGAAACAGACGATCAGTAGAATATACTATAAAAATGAGAGCAATAACAGAAGGATCATTTTACATGTGAGCACTGAATAACAACATAAACACTACACTACAGAAATGAGAGCAAATAAGAAATAATTCAGCAATTGAGAAAAAAATTATACTGTTTTATAAGTGAAAAGGTCTAGGAAAACCCATTACAATCAAATCTACTACAAAATTTGTGCTAAGAGAAAACTCTGGAAGTTTCGCTGCGAAAGGTAAATATTTAAGTACCACACACATTTTTGTTTTAAATCCCGAACTTGAGTCACTCGACTGTGAACATGAGGAAATGGGGAAATAGCAAACCTGTCATTTTGTTCTCCCTGTATCCTAGCACAGTAAGTGTAATAGATTGGTGAGAATTTGGAGCTGCTTCTAAAGTATTTCGAAGTGTTTCAGAACCTACTGTTCACCTACATGTGAGGTGTTTCAGAACCTACTGTTCACCTACATGTGAGGTGTTTCAGAACCTACTGTTCATTTACATGTGAGGTGTTTCAGAACCTACTGTTCATTTACATGTGAGGTGTTTCAGAATCCACTGTTCATTTACATGTGAGGTGTTTCAGAACCTACTGTTCATCTACATGTGAGGTGTTTCAGAATCCACTGTTCATTTACATGTGAGGTGTTTCAGAACCTACTGTTCATCTACATGTAAGGTGTTTCAGAACCTACTGTTCATCTACATGTGATGTGTTTCCTCTCAGTTCCTATCAGGGCGAGAGATCTGCACTCTACCCTCTATGCCAGTTCCATCATCTCTGATTATGTAAACTATCTGCTGTGAAAGTTCCACCTTTACTGATTCTGTACTGTAACCTCTGTACTATTTCCGTCTTACTCATTTTATACTCTAACTGAGTTTGTACTATAACCTCTGTACTAGTTTCACCTTCATTGGCTTTGTACTCTAACCTCTGTAAGTGTTCTGCACCTATTGATTTTCTGCTTTAACCTTTGTCTAATTCCACCTTAACTGATTATGCACTCTAACCTTTGTGCTAGTTACACACTTTCTGATACTGTGTAAAGTGCCAAATAATTTTGAGGAAGAAAGTGATGGGATTAACCAAGACGCCTGTATTTTGAAGGGAGGACTTACATCATCAGATCATCAGCATTAATATGGTTTCAGATACAGTGCTTCTAATACCAGTTAAAGTGTTTCACATTTCAGTTTTTATAATGACAGTAAATGTGTTTCAGGATTTAGGAAAGGAAGATCATGCATAGACCACATATTTGTACTTAGACAAATATTAGAACAGGCAAATGAGTGGCATAGCACAACATATGCATTATTCATAGATTTTGAGAAAGCCTTTGACAGTGTCAACAGAGATGCACTGTGGAAAATCCTAAGATGGCATGGCCTCCCCCATAAAATAGTTAATGTAATCAAAGCCCTATATGAGGGTTTTCAGTGCAAAGTGATCTGTGGAGAACATACCTCCAGCAGCTTTAGGGTACAAACAGGAGTGAAACAGGGATGTGTACTATCACCAACATTATTTATCTTGGCAGTAGACTGGTTAATGAAGGAGGCAACATCAGACAAACGCAGAGGATTACAATGGACCCTTGACACAGTGCTGGAGGACCTTGACTTTGCGGACGACATTTGTCTATTATCAAGCAGTCACAAAGATATGCAAGATAAAATAAACAAGCTAACTCAGAATGCAAACAACATAGGACTAAAGATCAACGTAGGAAAGACAAAGTTAATTAAGCAAAATGTGAACAACAGAAATGTACTCAGAGTAGATAACAAGTTAGTGGAGGAGGTCAAAGAATTTGTATACCTTGGCAGCAGAGTAGTAGAAAATGGAGACAGCACAGAGGACATCAACAGCAGACTTACTAGAGCAAACCAGGCTTTTGCAACGCCGCAGAATATATGGAAATAAAAAAAACTAAGCATAAATATGAAAATCAGGATATTTAAGAGTAATGTTCTAAGTGTACTACTCTATGGAAGTGAATGCTGGAAAATCACCAAAACCATAGAAAACAAGTTGAATTCTTTCCAGACTAAATGTTTACGAAGAATTAGAAAAATATTTTGGCCAAACACCATAAGAAATAACATCTTATTAGCAGAAATGCAGATGAAACCACTGACAACAATTATTGAGGAAAGACGCTGGCGATGGTTGGGACATGTGCTTCGAATGACTGACAACTCACTACCAAAAATAGCACTAAGATGGACACCACAGGGGAACAGATGTAAGGGTAGACCAAAATAGACATGGAGAAGAACAACAGAAAGGATGTTGAGCAATAGAGGGCTCACCTGGGCAAGAGCAGAAAAAAAGGCGAAGGACAGGCATTTATGGAAAACCCTTGCGGAAGCCCCATGTGCCCTGGGCACTTAAGGATCAGAGAGAGAGAGAGAGAGAGAGAAATGTGTTTCAAATTATCAATGTTTATAATGCTAGTAAATGTGTTTCTGATATCAGTGTTTATCTCTCTTTCTCAGTCTCTCTGCCTGTCGTTCTCTCTCTCTCTCTCAGTCTCTCTGCCTGTCGCTCTCTCTCTCTCTCTCTCTCTCTCTCTCTGAACCTGAAGTGCCCAAGGAACATGGGGCTTCCGCAAGGGTTTCCACAAAATCCTGTCCTTTGCCTTTTTTCCACTCTTGCCCAGGTGAGCCGTCTATTGCTCAACATCCTCTCTGTTGTTCTTCTCCATGTCTCCTTTGGTCTACCTTTATTTCTGTTTCCCTGTGGTACTTATAATGTCAGTAAATGTGTTTCCGATATCAGTGTTTATAATACCAGTAAATGTGTTTATGATATCAGTGTTTATAATGCCAATAAATGTGTTTCTGATATTAATGTTTATAATGTCAATAAATGTGTTTCTGATATCAATGTTTATAATGAAAGTAAATGTGTTTCTGATATCAGTGTTTATAACGAAAGTAAACGTCTCTGATATCAATGTTTATAATGTCAGTATTTGTGTTTATGATATCAATGTTTATAATGCTAGATAATGTGCTTCTGATATCAATGTTTATAATGCTAGAAAATGTGTTTCTGATATCTGAAACTGGAGAACGCACGATATCCTACCATATAAACTCAAAGGATTATAAACAAACTATAGCACACTCCCTGCTTTCTTTTTAAGCTCCACCCTAGGATTGAAAACAGTTGACATAACCCGCTTCTGAGCATCCTCGATGCTTTTCTTCAACATCCTCACTGCAAAGAAACCAGCTCGAAGGTTATAGAAGAAAAAAAAAGAAGAAGAAAGAGAAGAAGAAAAAGAACAAAAGAACATGGTAACAGGATACAAATTTTGTTAAAAAAAAAAAGAAACTTTGGTGAAAACAGCATCCATCTGAGCTCAGAATCTATAAATGGTAACAATTATAATTTTGCTGCCGCGCAAGAAGAAAGATATTACTCCTGTATAATCAATGGCGTCGTTATCTTCAGCTTGAGTACATGGACGAAGCACAGTAAGAAAGCAGAGATGAAACTGGTAGATCGCGTTACTGACTCGTGAAACCACAGAGATCACTCTTGTAAAGACATTGTATGATGATAGTTGGTAAACTGTTCTTCAGAGCACTGCCGGCCCTCTGATCCCACCCCTGACTTCCAAAGTCCAGGGTTGCTTTATAAAGTACAGTAATTGGTTTCATTCTGCACGTCCGCTGTGATGGATTATTGTAAAGGATATCGTCTGTTTGATTCATGAGAACAAACAGTCTCACGCATGTCTCCTGGTGTTCATCCGCTGAGTTATTTATGGGCTGTTATTTTTAGGAAAGAAAAGGCTTCACCTCTGATTATAGGGACTTTTTTTTTGACAAATCACTGGTAAGGTATCCATGTACTTTGGTTGGCGTAGGATAAGTACAGTATCTGCTATCTAGTTGTCAGTTATTTTCAGTCGACTAAAAGAATTTCTTTCGTTCTTTGTACGGGAATATGCTGAGAATCAGTTATTATATGATAAGCTATTTACAAACAATCACGCCTCATTTTCATTTGGGACTGAAGATTTCGACCTCAAATTAGCACAATGTTTTGGACAAAACAATGCACAATATCAGAAAATGCAACCACCCTGGATCTGCCACCTGCCCTATAGTCTGGGAAACGAAAACGACTGCCTTTTCCAAACCTACACTCACTCTCCATGAGCGATTCACATGTCAGTCCCGTAACGTAATATACGCCACCGTGCGCAAAAGGCATAATATAACATATACTGGTGAAATGGTCTTAAATTAGCATGCACAAACATCACCCTGCATGCTTTTAAACCAGTCCCGAATCATTTTAACGGCCCCAACCACAAAGGCAAATCTGATTTTCCGATTAGAGTCATAAAAAAAATGTCAGTCTGATGATATAACCCGCCTAGGGCATGATAACCGCTACATTCAGGAATATGGAAAGGGGGGGGGGGTTAGAACCCAACGGCTTAAACTTGAAATTCATCTACACTTACCATTCATTCTTTCCACATTCATACTCCCTCTGTACTAAGTTCTACTCCCTTCTCAACCGTAACGCATATTTCAGAACCTCCTCACTGCATTAGATCACTAACCCTCTACCCCAACCTGTTCCACCCACGCTTCCCCTGGATAGGTTACCGCTCTATCATTCCCCCTTTTCCGCGACCCACCCCCCCCCACTACCAAACTATCAAACATCGCAAGTCTACATTTAAATGTTTTCAACACACTCCCCTGGACACAGCTTCTTACAATAAGTGCTCCATTTTGTTCCATTACTATTTGTCAAATAACATTCATGTGAATTTATAGTTTTATCTTCTTTCCCCATTTCTTTGTCCTGTATGTTCTTGTATGAGTAAGGTGCAAACATAAACATCACAAATGCGTGCTCGTTCATTAATAAACCTGTTCCTACTTTTTTCTGACATAGTTTTAACATTTTGTTATTATAGCTTTGCTGCAGCGGCTTCGTGCATAGTTATATATTTAGTTTTATATAATTATACACTAACTATCCGAACGGAGCTCCTGTACTCCCCTTTGAGGGACACAGGGGTATGGCGTTAGTGCCCATATTTTCCTTGACCTGTCAGCACACTAGAGGGTGATATCGTTAGTATCACGCCTGCCCGCCTTTCCTTTCCCAACTACAGAAGTCAGGTACCCATTTCTACAGAAGAGTTACTGGGGCGCCTCCGGCCGGATTCGAACCCCCCGACCTTCTCCATGAGAAACTAGTGCACTAACCACCTCGCCACTCAGATGCACAAAGGCACAGTAAAATGAATTTATTATAAACTTAGACATTAAGACAAATGTGTTCCTTCATTTTATACTCTGAAACATCTCTGCTTTCAATTTACGCCTGGTACTGATCACCTGTTGGAATTTTCAAAGTGATGCATGTTAGTTGTCGGGTCAGCTTTCTTAAGGTAGAGTTTGTTCCATTCCAGCTAAGACCTTGTGCTCGTTTAAACAGAAGATAAATAAGAAAGAACTTCTGTTCCCACAAACTCAAACATTCCAAGACGCATTAAAAAAACGAACAAAGTAACGAAAATAGTATGTATTCGCTTATGCGGGAAGCACTCATACATTCCTTAATCCGGAACATTCGTCTTTCTTTACTCTCAACATCTGCTCTCTTTTAGTTTATATTTCATTGTTTGCTGATGTTTTGAAAATGGATGTTCAAAAACATCACACGAGAAGAAATCAGTAATCCTGACAAGCTATAAAATTCAGGAAATGTTAACGGAGACAAAAGGGTTAGCGGAAAAAGGGGTGGGGAGGAAATGTCCCATATTTCTCCCCGGGCCAATCCATTACTTTCTCTAAACCAGAATCACGAGAAAAGAAGGGTTAGCATCCAAATATAGTTTAGTTTGCAGCAAGCAATACGACTGGTAAATGTGTTCCTTCATTATAGACTTTAAAACATTTTTACCTTTCAGTTTAGTATTGATCACCTGAGCAGTTTTTTCAAACCCTGTGGAGCTGTCAAAGAGATGCATGTTAGCTGTCGGATCAGTTTGTTCAGCACTATCTTCGTGTCCTTGAGGTCGCTTAGACAGACAATAAAGAACTTCTGTTTCCATAAACTTAATTTCTATTCTCCTAGACGATCAGCAAACAATGTGCCCCAAAGACAGATAAAGTCTCTTTCGGGTATGAGGCTCATTCATTCTGTTTTAGTCTGACATACGTTTGTTCTGCACGATACTCTGCATTTCTGTCCGAGATTTAGCTGAGTGTAACCACGCGGTCATGGTTAGTTAGTTAGTCGACAGATTGTCCCCACTGCACATCAGACAATTAAGCATGTAGTCATACAGATATGTGCAGGATATGTTATTTGCGACAATATTTTCCTTGACCTACCAGTACAGCAGAAAGTGATGTGGTCCCGATCACACTTAAAACGGCTTTCCTTCCTTAGGTCTACAAAAGGGTAGGAACTTATATAAACAGTCATGTGAATGAGCCATATCTGGTCGGTTCTGAATCACTCACTTATGTACATTCTTCTCCTGAGATATGGCTTATATTACATTCTTCTCCTGAGATATGGCTTACATTCTTCTCCTGAGATATGACTTACATTCTTCTCCTGAGATATGGCTTACACTCTTCTCTTGAGATATGGCTTACATTCTTCTCTTGAGATATGGCTTACATTCTTCTCCTGAGATATGGCTTACATTCTTCTCCTGAGATATGGCTTACATTTTTCTCCTGAGATATGGCTTACATTCTTCTTCTGAGATATGACTTACATTCTTCTCCTGAGATATGACTTACATTCTTCTCCTGAGATATGACTTACATTACATTCTTCTCCTGAGATATGACTTAAATTCGTCTCCTGAGATATGACTTACATTCTTCTCTTGAGATATGGCTTACATTCTTCTCCTGAGATATGACTTACATTACATTCTTCTCTTGAGATATGACTTACATTCTTCTACTGAGATATGACTTACATTCTTCTCCTGAGATATGACTTACATTATTCTTCTGAGATATGACTTAAACTCTTCTTCTGATATATAACTTACATTCTTCTCCCGAGATATCGCTTACATCCTTATTCTGAGATATCACTTACATTCTTTTCCTGAAATATGACTTACATTCTTCTCCTGAGATATGACTTACGTTCTTCTCCTAAGGTATGTTACCAGCTTGGTTTTTCAAAAGTGATATAATTTTTTTTCTACTTGATATAACTGTCTTTCTATATGATTTATGACACATAGAGTTTCTATATGGTATATCGCATACAGTCTTTCTATATGATATATGACATGAAGTTGCCTCAAGTACAATCCAGGTCTGTTACATCAGTTTAACAAAATACAAAGTATACATTATTTATACTGCTTTCCAAAAGTATCTGTTTTTGATAAAATAAGACGGTTCAATGAACATTTCCCACAGAAACTTAATGTTTACTTAATAGTTCTTTTTGAACCTCAGTATTCCTGAAACATTTCTTTACAACTTTAATATCTTTTAAGAACATTTTTAAACAACCAAAACTTTAACTGCGTATTTCTATACCCATAACAAAAATGTTACAATGCCAATTTTACAGAGCATTTCGCTAGAAAAGATCAAGTATTGTCAATGAATAAAATATTATCTGTATATTCGTCACCACAATCACCAGGAAGCAGGGGGCAACCACAGCTGTACAGGACACATAAAGGAGTGGTGGCGCCACTGCTAAGAAAGGCTGGTAAACTTTACTGAGAAGTTTTTCAGTTTCTGGCGATGAATTATTCAAGCCTTCCGATTATCCGCCCCTGCAGGAAATACTGTCGAAGAAGGCACGGCTTGATAAACCTTCACAGAGCCTGAGATGGTTGACTCGAGCAAAGAGGAAACTGCTTTAGGCTATTGCAGCAACAAAATGCAAGATAAATTATTTATTTTCGTCTAAACTGTCAAAATCCGAAAGTTATGACGTAAAATGCAGAGCTTTTTGTGCAAGACCCAATAAGGCCAGATTAGATTAGGATCATCACACCTGACTTCAATCAAATGCATTAGTGTTCTCATCTTCTCCTGACTGATTTACTCAGTTTAAAATCAAATCACGGTACTAGTTCAATGCTTACTTATAGTTTGTTTTTATGTTCTTTACATAAATTTTATGTCTGGAATGTTATATGCTTCTTTCTTTCTATCATAAGGTGACTCGTAGCATGTTCAAGTGTTCGCTGTAAAAGTCGGTCTTTCCCAATTGCCGCCACGAGACTCTTTCGATTTCTGTCAGATCAGTTATTTGTCTGTCGGCTCCTGTTGATGCAGTTACTCCAAAGAAACAAGTATGGTATTTAGTATCTGCAGCACCATGGGAACAATGTGTTAAGTGCACACTTATCTTAACATAGTCTTTATTAGACAGGGAACATAGATCTGTTTGCTTAAAATCACCGACCTACTTCTGTAGCCCAGAAACATGCAGCAATCAACACTAATTGTAATTGTTATTTTTGTAAAATGTAATGTCAGGTTGTTGGACGGATAGGGACATGGAGATCGCTGGCAGAGATGAGGAAAATCTGGTGTGAAACCAATGAATCCAGGACGTGACAAGCCTATAGGTTTTTACAACAATGGATACCGGAATGATGTAAACAAAACATAGCCAGCAGACTATAGGTGGCGGGGAATGGATATCGATGAGGCATTCATCGGATTCCTCATCCCAAAGTCGGAGTGTCTCTGTGGAACTTCCTCAAAGCCGTCTAGTCAGCCAGCGTTGCATGCTGGATATGATGTGGAGAAGAGGCTTAAGTACAGCCACCAGAGGCTGGAAAACAAAGTTTTGGCCAAGCCAGCCTACACCACTGTTTTCATGGCAGTCTAAGCAAGACCACAATCTGCTCTAGCAATGAAAGGTACTGAAGTCAGAGCTACCCACCCAAAAGGCGTATCGCAAAAATCAGGGTCCACGCATCATCGCCACTGTGTGTACAAAAAGAAGAAGAAGAAGAGAAGTTTTTCAAACTTGAACGTTCATGAGCTTCTAATAAGCATCCAACACATTTACTCAGCATGGATCAAACTGACACTTTCTGATAATCCCTAAAATTCTGACAGTTTTTTTTTTTTTATGCACGGACCTTGTCCTTTCTCCTAAGCCGATTCTCGGAGAGTCGAAAGTAGAACAATGCAACAAGAGAAGGGCACTTTCTCCGTACCAGTCACGCAGGCGAAGGCGGTTATGTACACAACCGTAACAAGCCTGCTTGAAAACAAACCGCCGTCTAAGATGAAAAAATGTCATTATTATATTAAAAGTTATAATACAGTAATGAAAACCATATTAGAGAGAAAAAGATGACGGAAAAAAGAGCAATACAGTGACAGTGATATAGTTATGTGGGCAGAATGAAAAAGATGGACCAACTGAGTCTTTCCACGTGCACAGTCAAAGTAAAAAGGATAAAAGTAGCTGGAGATCCATTTCAGCTAACTTTCCTTTGGCAGACGGAACAGTATGATTATGATTTATTAAGCTGATCATAAATATATATATATATACATACATATATATTACTATAATTTTACACTTCTTCTTGCCATATTTGAGGAAAAATATTTTTTTTCGATGTAAAAGTCTGTCGGAGAAGGAACAGAAAACAGTCAAGTGCTAGCAAATGTTCTTCCTCTCAAACTCTTTGTTAAATATAAACATATTTAAAATGAGTATAAACACGTTTCTACACTGTATAAACATGTTTACTCAAAGTATAAATAATATTCTCCTTAATGACGGGTATAAAGATTCTTGAAGATCCCAACATATTAACGTTTTTATTTCTATTCTTTAATAAGGATTTAAAAAACTGGACTCCTCTCTTGGAGTGTTAGTTTTAATGTTAATGAAACATCAGCTCCAGATATTTACAGTCTGTCTGAGTCAGTCCAAAAATCGTTCGATCACTAGACATTAATTTGAACAGCACTTTTGTGATACAATTTTATTATGTCTCAAGAGTTTAAACAAAGGCTCCTTTAGTTCTGTATTAAAATTTTCTTTAGGAAGAGTTATGTTTTTAATGTTATTATTAAAACAGCGCTTATTAAGTTACGTTACTAATGTTGTTGTTATTATTATAACAACACTCATAGATTACTTTATTAACGTTATTATTATAACAACACTCATAAGCTACTTTATTAATATAAGATTATTATTATTATAGCAACACTCATAGGTATTATGTATACGAAGAAGGGATGATCAGAGAAGCTTTACTGAGTATAAAAGTTTTCGAATATATCATGAGACGATGAGTAATAGAGTGTTTACTTTCTTTCCTATTGTAATTGGATGATTGGTGAAGCAAAACAATATAGACTGTCCCCGACATACGAGATACTCGAGTTACGACAATCCGCAGTTACGTCCATCGGCTTCTTATGCTTTTTTGTGTATTAAAATAAGATGAAACGGTACATGGAACGTGTATAATTACATTTTTATTGCTTGGTATTTAACTTTTTCTACGATCAGGTTTGTTAAGAAACCAGTGCTAAATATTTATAATAGCGGAAATGAATAGAAAGCAATGCCACTCATTCATTCATTCATTTGCATGTCCCTTGCGGAACTTTGCCTCCCAAACAGCACTCGTGTAGGCCTCTCGGTTGTGAGCAAGATGGCCTGCTGCTGTTGGATCCATTTCCAGATCGTCAACGATGTCTTGCAGCCACCTTCGTCTTGGTCTTCCTCTTTTTCTTTTTCCCATTACGTATCCTTCCAATAGGTCTTCTCTAAATTATCATGACGTTTAATGTGTCCAAAATATTTCAGTTTTCTCTCTTTAATCCTCTTCACTAGCCAGCCTTCTTCAATATTAAGCTCTTGTAGTATAGATATATTTGTTCTTTTTTGTGTCCACGATATTTGGAGAACTCTTCTGTAGCATTTACATTCAAAGGCATTTATGTGTTTCTCAGCTGTTTTGTTAAGTGTCCAGGTCTCACAGGCAATGCCACTAGAGAAAGTATTTGACTTACGACAGGATCGTAGGTACAGAATCCAGTCGCAGATCAGAGACCATCTGTATACAACAGATGTTTTAATATTTTCACGAGATGATTGAAAAAAAAATTAAGGAAATAAATTTAATCTTTGCTGAAATGTGAAGGTATCTGTGGAAGGTGCGATACAAAGTACAGTGGATTAATGAATGCAAACTGCACCAGATGATCACAGAATACACCCCACCAGATTTTCAGAAATTTTAAAGATTCTCACTGACTTGAAACCATTCTGGTTATTAAACGACGGCAGCTAAGGGGCTGCATGCCTTCAGATTCCAGATTGTAAGAGCGATCAAGCGAGAATTAAAAGGCGAACAATGGAAGGTCATTTCAAGCTCTGTCAATCTGTTTGTGTACTCGACTGTACAAGACTAGTTCAGTACACAGTGGGAACTACTGGGAACTGCAGAGAAGCATGCAGAAGTAAAATGTTAGCTAGAGGTGAGATTTTAATGTGTACGCGTGTGCTATGAATGCATGCACATGTATAATTTAACTGTAAGGAAGACGCTAAAAATGACGAAGACATATTACAGAGTTTGAAGCCATGCGAAAGGATTACTGTCATATTCACAATGAAGAAAAACTCACGTGAGTGAAGACATATAAAAGATGTATGAAGCTAAATAATATGCTACTTGGTTGGAATGTTTGTAATTATTCCTCTCATCAATTTAAGCTGCTTTCTTTCTTTCTTTCTTTCTTTCTTTCCGTCCTGTTCTTGAAACATGCAAACTTTCATCAGTATAGATTCAGGGTATTTTTTTTTCCATGATAAGGATTTTTTTGTGTTCACTTCGCATGTGAACATATTTGGGGCCGCTTTCAGTTACTCATTTTTGTCAGCCACTGCCTATGGTTTAAGTTCTTGTGCCCACTTTCCATGTTAATGTTTTAGGAGCCACTTTTCATGCTAAAGTCTTTAGGGCCTCTTTCTACGTTAAGGTTTTCAGGGCCATTTTTCATGCTAAAGTTTTTCTGAGCCTATTTGAATTTAAGGGTTCAGAGAAAGCTAAAAAGAAAGTAGTACAGAATAACATCAGTGAAAGAGGAACGATCATGAGAAATGAAGACATCAAGAATATGTCAAATTTTTGTCAGTTTATTTTTTTAATGAAACGAAATTTATACTGTTTTATAGAAAACACAAAAGAAGCAAATACATATTTCATATCCTTTAAAAATATTATCTCTATGCATGAGCAGTTCGCTTCGCCGAACAATGTCTCCAAAATACAAATACATGAAATTCTAAATAAGTATATAGAACTCTGAACTCGTAGTTTTCAAGCAAAATGGGATAACTTCGAGCACAGTGAAGAAGTAAATGATATGCGACTGGACGAGATACAACTTCCCGTCGAACCATGCGGTTCAAATCACCCGACCATCTGGATAAAATACTGACTCAATCTAGATAAAATACTGACTCAATCTAGATAAAATACTGACTCAATCTAGATAAAATACTGACTCAAAGTGAAATCATGGCCAACTCCTTCCTCAGACGCACGCTGAAAATGTAAGCTGTTGCTGTAGATTAGCTACAGGTCCCTTACCTGTCAGTTTACAGTCTGAAATCTCCACGAAATGTAATTTGGAATATTCAGTACTATCTTTTGCTTCCAAATCATGTATTATTCATACTTTTGTGTGATTAATCTAGTAATTTTGTGACATTTTTGTGTAAAATTAAGATCTATTTGTAAAAGTAGCTTTCTTGTGTTAATCTGACATTGAGTTAAGATACGTCACGCGGTCTGAGTTTTTCCAAGTCTGTGTACTAAAGTGTATGTTTGCTTCTACAGTAGATAATTCCATAGTATTTTAAGTAAGATGTATCGTGATATTTTCATCTGTCAAATATAATTACATAGTTTCGACTACGTGGAGATTAAGTGTAGCTGGAGATAAGGATAGCTTCTAATGTGCTTCAGGTCCGTGTCTCATTTAACTTGTTTAGCTGTTTTAGAGCTGTCTGATTTAGAAGCGTTCAATATCACATGCTTATAACCTGGAATGCACAGCCGCATTCGTGAGAGAAACCGGTGTCGATGTCTGAGCGAACGACGAAGTAGTATCTTAGCATCGCAGGGTGCTGACATAAGGAACTTATTGTCATACTGTAGCACACAGCGTCCATCTCTCAGCTCTTTCATATAATGTCTATTTGCTGCGACCTGATTCAAACAATCTGATCCTCTCGTGTTGCTGGCCAGTGTTAAGACTGAGCTGAAGAACAGAATATTGAAAATAATGTCCTGTCTGGATACGTTCATAAGAATACAGAACATTACTGGATTAATGGTTTCATGTCTGAAACATGTAACCACGGACTTCAAGATACAGCTGAAGGTTCCATAAAATAACATAACAAGAAGAAACTATACAAGCAACCATTCGTCTATAATGGGCTAAAACAAAACACAGATAATAAAGATATCATGCTGTATAACTAAATTAACTCTCTGATATTCGATGTTAATACAGCGCTGTTAAATTTTATTGTTATCATGCCAGCTGCTACTATAGCGATGTTGCTGTGATGTGACAATTTTAATTCTTATTTTAGGGATACTTATTGTTATTGTATGGATGTTGACTGTTTGTAGCGGGGATATTAACTGTTATTTTAGGGATATTGACCGCTACTGTAGGGATGCTGCCAGCTATTATAGTTGGGATGTTAGCTTCTACTGTAGGGATAATGACTATTAATGTTAGACAGGGATTATAACTGTTGGGAACGGTGGCTGCAATGGTCTCCCAATTTGTTCTATCCTTCGTTTTCACGGTGAACTCAGTAAAGCTCAATCAAGTTCACTTTTTAAAAAGCTCCAGTTGTGTAAAGATAATGATTCTAGGGAATGGGATAGTTTTCAGGGAATGGTGAGTCACACAGGGTGGTAAAGCTCTTCTTGATGCTTTCACAGGTAGGCTGTTGTGCTTCTGAGCTTGGCCACCGAGACTGATCGTAACACTGCTAAAGTTTACTTTTCATGGTCCAACCCACAACGAGCAAATGCAGCTCATTTTGTCTGATACGATACTTGATCTTGAAAATGTTACATAATCAGAGAGACAGACAGACAGACAGACAGACGGACGGACGGACGGACAGACATGTAGATGGACAGAAAGTCAGGCCGACAGACACAGAAACAGATGGACAGAGACAGACGACGGACAGAGGCAGACAGATAGACAGAATCAGAGAAAGACAGACAGAGAAGCAGAATGAACGAATGAACAATCCTTCTTCTTCTTCTTCTTCTTCTTCAACGTTCAGTTTCCTATGCTCAGTTTTCTAAACAGGGATCTGGGTGGTCTCTATGAATCCTACTGTTAGTAGGACGTCTTTGCAGGAGCCCCAGAGCTACTCCTCAGTGCTTCTCTCTCGGGGCCCGTACCTAAATGTAAATGGTGCATGTCTGTAATATGTATCCAGGAGTCTGGGGGCCCTTTAGACACATGCATCTTGGCAGCTGGTGCAGCCTTTATCTTGCGGAATCTCTCTTCTGGAAAGGGTGAACATTTGGGGACGCAAGCTCGTTTGACATTCTGCCCTGTGTCTCTCATAATTCACTTTTCCAAATCATTCCCTTTAATTCAAGTATATAAAAGCACAATGAGCAAGAATAAAATGTAATAGAGAACAACAATTATCCTTTTATTCATACTTTAAAAATAAAGAATAAATAATACATCGAATTAACTTAATACCATATTCACAGGCATACTTACATGAAACCACGTCACACTTTGAAAAACATGGGTGAGTGACAAACAGGAAAAAAAGACAGCCAGGCAAGGAAGACTGTAGACAACAGACAGAGGGACGGGAGGACAAATGGACGTTCGCACCGACGGCCAGGCAGACAGACGGGCGGACAAATTGACTGACGTGCGGACAAACGGACGGACAAGCGGATAAAAACTATCCGCATACAACATTTTGTTAGGAAAACGTGCCTGAAATAATGACGGTCACGTTTACTTGCAAAACGCGCCTACACCATCCCTTATCTGCTATCTCAGCTTCTAACATTCACAGTAAAAAACCATCGACCCCTTTTTTTTCCTACATATCCCTGTAAACCCTAAAATCCCGTTACAACCTGAGAAATCATTAAATCCCATAGATCGACCACTAATAAACCCAGGCACCATCCTATTGTTTATGAAAAAGGGACATTTTCCTTGCATTGTACTTTCTACGATAGGGAAGAGCAAGAAATGAAAATGATGAACAGTCATTCTTTCCTACTAATATCTGAAACCGAAAATGTCATTAAACTACGGCGTCAGTTGAAAGGTGAAATAACGGCGACGAAGAAAGATGGCCGAAGTTATCTCTCGTCTAAACAAACCGACGAATAAGGCAATTATAATGCCAATGAAAACTCATCACTATGGAAGGGGTTTATCTCGATGCTTTGTGACACTTCCCATTAATGTCTATTACTACGGACAAATAGTAACTAGCACGAGGAAAAAAAAGTAGAATTCTTTGAGGTAGTTAACATTATAGCTTTCCTGTCCCACACGGTTTTGGTAGAACAGGCCTTTCATTTTTCGTAAAAAGCTGTTTTTATGAAGCAATTTATGTTGTTTTTGCCTACATAAAAGACCGTATGTGTGAAACGGTTCAAAATATCTTTTCATTTACTACGAGATATTATTTGTACTACCAGACCATTGTAGAACAATATTACTTTCAAGAAAGAAATACCGGGATAAAATACAGTAGTCAGTGTTTGCTTTATCTTACTGTTATGATGATTATAAAGCTGATGATTATAAAGCTAAGCGAGGATACAAATAAGAATGAACAGCATATTATATATGCCAGTAGATATATGAAAATCAGGATATTTAAGAGTAATGTTCTAAGTGTACTACTCTATGGAAGTGAATGCTGGAAAATCACCAAAACCATAGAAAACAAGTTGAATTCTTTCCAGACTAAATGTTTACGAAGAATTAGAAAAATATTTTGGCCAAACACCATAAGAAATAACATCTTATTGGCAGAAATGCAAATGAAGCCACTGACAACAATTATTGAGGAAAGAC
The DNA here is from genome assembly GCA_009760885.1 of Achatina immaculata. NCBI lineage: Eukaryota > Metazoa > Mollusca > Gastropoda > Stylommatophora > Achatinidae > Lissachatina > Lissachatina immaculata. The sequence goes on from CM019691.1 coordinate 8,089,314, forward strand.
GCTGGCGATGGTTGGGACATGTGCTCCGAATGACTGACAACTCACTACCAAAAATAGCACTAAGATGGACACCACTGGGGAGCAGAAGTAAGGGTAGACCAAAAGAGACATGGAGAAGAACAACAGAAAGGATGTTGAGCAATAGAGGGCTCACCTGGGCAAGAGCAGATAAAAAGGCGAAAGACAGGCATTTGTGGAAAACCCTTGCGGAAGCCCCATGTGCCCTGGGCACTTAAGGTTCAGAGAGAGAGAGAGAGATATCACTTGTTAATGAAACACAGTTCTGTTGAGCAATTTTTCTCATAACAGATTCTATACATGACAGATACTACACATGACAGATACTATACATGGCAGATTCTACACATGACAGATTCTACACATGACAGATAATACATATAACAGATTCTACACATGAAGATTCTACACATGACAGATATTACATATGATAGATTTTACACATGACATATTCTACACATGACAGATACTATACATGACAGATTCTACATATGACAGATACTACACATAACAGATACAACACATGACATAATCTAAACACAACAGATTATGCACATGACAGAATCTACACATAACAGATATCACACATGACGGATACTGCACATGACAGATTCTACATATGACAGGTGTTACACATGACAGATACTAGACATGACAGATACAACATAAACCTATCCGTCAAGATTAGGATAGAGGTCACAGGAAGCGTAACCAGGTCAGATTCTACACATGACAGATATCACACATGATGGATACTACACAAGACAGAATATACATATGACAGATGCAACACACGACGGATACTACACATGACAGATACAACATAAACCTATCCGGCAGGATCAGGATATAGGTCACAGGAAGCATAACCAGGTCATTCATAAACAAACCTGACAGACAAACAAAAAAAAAAAAAGACTAGCCATCAGCTTTGAACTCCGGTTTCTCACTTGAAAAACATGGGTTCGAATCACTATAAAATTCGAGGTTTATTCTATTGAGGAACACGATTAAAAAACCCAGCCTACAAATGGTGATGCAACTTGCTTCATGTAAGTGGTCATCAGTTCATTCTACTCAAAATTTCTCCTCAAAAGCGGGCATTAGGAAACTGATACACATGCTGTATCCAAATGGAGAGAACAAGAGGACGATAGCGACACAAATAGATGGACAATGACAAGAGATGGATAGGGACCAGATTGAGTGAGAGTACCACGAAGACAAGAAATAGAGAAGAGTGCCACACAAAAAAAAAGAAAGAAGCCCCCAGGAATAAATGGATGACAGGCATCTTGAGACTCATGGACAAGAGGAGGAGGAGTAAAAATAACCAAGAAAAAATATAGCAGATTAAAGAAATAAGACGCAAATGCAGAGAAGCAAAGTATGTGTGGTTAAATAAACAGTGCAGAAAAATAGAAGACTCCCAATATAAAGACAGCAAAAACATGCACACACGAATTAGTGAACTCACAGGAAGGAAGACAAAATATACCACCCGGTACCTGAAATAAAAACAAGGTAAAATGTTAATGGGAAAAGAAGACATTGTGGACAGGTGGACAGAGTATATCGGTGAGCTATATGGAGGAGAAAGACCAGAATTAACACCAGATACTGAAAACTGTGATGGACCACCAATACCTGTAGATGAAATCATAGCTGCCATCAAACACATGAAGAAAGGAAAAGCGACTGGGTCTGATAATATAACAATAGTAGAAATAGAGACGTTAGAGGAGATTGGAACATTTACAACAAGTTACCGAGTGACATTTACAACAGTGGTTATATGCCCAGTGACCTGACTAAATCCACGTTTATAGCACTACCAAAGAAACCAGATGCAAAGTAATATGAGGAACACAGGTCTATCAGCCTCTCATGTCACATAACAAAGCTACTTCTGAGAATTATTATGAGAAGAACAAGGAAAAAGATAAAAATGGAAATAGCAGATGAACAGTTTGGATTTGTTGAAGGAAATGGAACACACAATGCTATTTATGCTTTACGAACACTAACTGAAAGAGCTTTAGAAGTACAGAAAGATCTCTACTTATGGTTCATTGATTACACCAATGCATTCGACAAAGTGAAACATGATGAGATTATTAAAATGCTTGACAAAATATAAACATAGACGGCAAAGACCTGAGGATTGTAAAACATCTATACTGGTAGCAAGAAGCAGCTATTCGAGATGAAATTACAACTGGAAAATATCAACCTATAAAACAGGGAGTGTGACAGGGGTGTGTACTATCTCCAGACCCTTTTTCTCTGTACAGTGAGAATATTCTAAGAACGATCATTGGAGAACTAGGTTTAAAAGTAGAAGGATACAATATTAACAACCTTCAGTATGCTGACGACAAAGTACTGATAGCTGAGAACCAACAAGACCGACCTGCAAAATCTCTTGGATAAAGTGGCCAAAGAAAGTGAACAGAAAGGCCTTACTTTGAACATCAAAAAGACAGAGACTATGGTTATATGTAAGAAACAGATTCCACCAAATTGCAGTATAAAATTAAATGGAAATTTTCCAAAGCAGGTGCAGAAATTCAAATACCTTGGAGCAGTAATACTTTCAGATGGGAAATGCAGAAAAGAAATTAACAACAGAACAGCCCAAGCAAAGACTGCATTTTAGAGAATGAGAAACATATTATGCAGTACATCCTTATCAATGAATGTTAGAAAACGAGTCCTAAAATGCTATATTGAACCTATCTTGTTATATGAAAGTGAATCATGGACAATAGGCAGGTCTGCACAAAAGTCATTGTAAGCAGCAGAGATGTGGTTTATTAGAAGAATGTTGCGAATTCCCTGGACAGCAAAAATAACTGATGGAGAATGTTTGAGAAGAGGAGATAGAAAAAAACTCTTGGCAAAAAATAAGACAGAGACAATGTACTTTCATAGGACATGCAATGAGAAGAGGGGGCACTGAAAATATTATAACAACAGGAAAAATAGAGGGAAGAAGAGTCGAGGGAAGACCAAGAGAAATGATACTGGACAGTCTGACGGGATGGTGTGAGAGGAGATCACTAACTGAGCTGATGGCATGCATTGAAGAATCGGGTGCTGTAGAGAAGCATAATAGCTAACGCCGGTCGGCACGGCACATGATGATGATGATGATTCGTTGCAGCCAACCTTCCGTGGGGAGACGGTACGAGATGGTGATGATACAGGCCGTAACTGACAACTGACCCAGGGAATATATCAGGCGGCAAAGAATGTTTTGCTCATTGTTACACAAGTCAGTGTCTTAAACTTGTACACGAGTGCTGACATTGTTACACAAGTCAGTGTTTTAATCTTGTACACGAGTGCTGACATTGTTACACAAGCCAGTGTTTTAAGCTTGTACACGAGTGCTGACATTGTTACACAAGTCAGTGTTTTAATCTTGTACACGAGTGCTGACATTGTTACACAAGCCAGTGTTTTAAGCTTGTACACGAGTGCTGACATTGTTACACAAGCCAGTGTTTTAAGCTTGTACACGAGTGCTGACATTGTTACACAAGCCAGTGTTTTAATCTTGTACACGAGTGCTGACATTGTTACACAAGCCAGTGTTTTAATCTTGTACACGAGTGCTGACACTGTTACACAAGCCAATGTTTTAAGCTTGTACACGAGTGCTGACATTGTTACACAAGCCAGTGTTTTAAGCTTGTACACGAGTGCTGACATTGTTACACAAGCCAGTGTTTTAATCTTGTACACGAGTGCTGACACTGTTACACAAGCCAGTGTTTTAAGCTTGCGAAAGTTAAGAGAAATAACGTGTGGACTAACGAAGAAAAACAACATAATCAATGATGATGTCTCTGAGATTATAGTTCTGCAGCATCTAAGATTATGGTTACACCGCCTGATCAAGTTAGGAGACAAGGCAGACTTTATATGAGCAACAACACAACTATAAATGGCACATGGCACACACAAATAAAGAGATGTACAAATATTACTAATGACTAATGGCTTGGACCCCATCACTAGCTTCAAATCGAACATGTCTGTTATCTTAGTTATCTGACATCTTCATCACACGACTGCCGGCTGTCATTATCTGACTAAATGCGCCACCTGTATGCCGATGGTGGTCACCTGTCTAATTCTCTTCCTCCAGCTAATTTGGTTGATGGTCTCATCGTCTTAACAGCTGCATCTCAATCAACCGTCTCGTTCTCCACATGAATGAACTGCCAGGGCTTATCTTGAAATCTTAGCTGGGGCTCCATAACAAAAGTGACGTTCAGATTTTAATCGGCTTCCAAGAGGCATTAACGCACAATGAACTTCTAAATCTGGAAGCTGAAAATTACCGTAAATAAGCATAAACTTCCGTATAAAAAGATACCAATATCATGTATTAGTCACAGAGTTTTATGAGAATAATTCTCACCACTTATTTATACAATATTCAAGTATCATTCGCTCATTACCGGTCGTGGGCAGTAGCCTTCTCCTATAAACTATAATTTGTCCATGGAGTACTCTGATGGTCTCCCTTCGTCTTCCAATCGATGTGATCTTCTCCGCTAGACTTTGTCATAAGACACAAGACAGAAGAGTACCTATTTTGGCCTGCTGCGCTTATTCGGTTATTCACAGATAATCTCCATATCTGAGAATGATATGTAACAGAAGGAGAGGCCGCCCAAGAAGGAGGCGGACAGAGCAGCTAGCAGATACTTTAAACACCCCCTTATATGAAGCAAACCGCTGAGTCCTTGATCGATATATGAGGAAGGAGACAAGACAAGATAATCTCTATACATTCTGCTGGGAGTTGGAGACACAGGATGAGTGTAGCCATGATTTGTTAACCTGCTTTCAGCCTGATATATCAGATATCAGAGGAAAGTCGAGCAGTTGTGGGGGGGGGGGGGGAGGAGTCCCAAAACTAAAGGCCTTCTGATGTGATAAGAGGCGAAAGTGGTATGATAAGTATGGTAACAGGCAGTCGAGGTGTGATATGATCAGATAGTGGTATGATAACAGGCACTCACGGAGAGTAAAGAGGCAAACGTAGTATTATATGAGGCGAACGTCGTGTGATAAGACGCGAAAGTGATATAACAACGTCGTATGATAAGACGCGAAAGTGATATAACAACGTCGTGTGATAAGACGCGAAAGTGATATAACTGGCGAACGTCGTGTGATAAGAGGCGAAAGTGATATAAGAGGCGAACGTCGTGTGATAAGACGCGAAAATGATATAACAACGTCGTATGATAAGATGCGAAAGTGATATAACTGGCGAACGTCCTGTGATAAGACGCGAAAGTGATATAACAACGTCGTATGATAAGACGCGAAAGTGATATAACTGGCGAACGTCCTGTGATAAGACGCGAAAGTGATATAAGAGGCGAACGTCGTGTGATAAGACGCGAAAGTGATATAAGAGGCTAACATCGTGTGATAAGACGCGAAAGTGATATAAGATGCGAACATTGTGTGATAAGACGCGAAAGTGATATAAGACTTAACCATAATGTGATAAGAAGCGGAAATGATATAATAAGAGACGAGCTGTGTATGTAGAATTCATTTCGCCACCTACCCTCCTGAAAGAGAGGTTCCTCTCAACAGATCAAACGAAATAAGATTAAGGGGAAGTAACTGCATCTATTGCTGAGAGTTTATTGTTAAACAGATGCTCCCTGGTTCAAGCTGAGAGATAACCATTAACAGATACGCGTGAATGATTTTCATGAAGATAAATCATCAGCGTTAGAAATTCATTATGTTTTCCAAGAACGTGTAAGGTTCTTGGCGCACGAATGTTCTGGGGAGAAGATGTGACGTTATGTGTAGGGACGCAATAAAACCGTGTTCTTCGAATATAGTATTTAATGTCGTGTTTCTGGCCGCAGTCAGGAATTTATATAAGTATATCAATTCTTAATTTTGCTACTCCTATATATGTTCCTCAGGATGTTCTGAAGTGATAAAGATTCGGAAATTTCTGACTAGGTTTTCGAAGCTTAAGGTAAAGGTAAAAGGTAAAATCCCCGTTTCTATCCCATTAAGCCAAACCGGGAATACGGTGTTAGACATTAATTTCCAAGACCATCGGCACATGAAAGTGTGAGGTGATCAGTATCACGTCCTGGCCGCATTTACCTTCGGAGACTTCTCTGGTACCTATTCTTAGAGGCTGGGTGGACCACGGGGTTTCGAACCGTAGACATGACAATTTCGTGAGCAATTCACTGGAAGTTTCATCCCCCCCCCCCAAAAAAAAAAGGTAACTGAAACATTGAAACCCAACATTAATTAATACAAGAAGATAACACTTTTTTGTATGACAGAATGTGGAGAGAAAAAAAAAGACGCAGGGATGAAGAATCCTTTTTATATTACGCCAGAAGGGAGTGGGAACGCAAGAGGAATGATATATTTTGCTCAAAGCGGAGCAAACCAAATTTCCGGCATTATCTGGAAGCTCAATAGGCCAAGGTTTTATTTCAGAGATATGAGCTGTGCCAGTAGGGTTTAGACAGAGATGTGAGCTGTGCGAGCAGGGTTTAGACAGAGATGTGAGCTGTGCGAGCAGGGTTTAGACAGAGATGTGAGCTGTGCGAGCAGGGTTTAGACAGAGATGTGAGCTGTGCGAGCAGGGTTTAGACAGAGATGTGAGCTGTGCGAGCAGGGTTTAGACAGAGATGTGAGCTGTGCGAGCAGGGTTTAGACAGAGATGTGAGCTGTGCGAGTAGGGTTTAGACAGAGATGTGAGCTGTGCGAGCAGGGTTTAGACAGAGATGTGAGCTGTGCGGGTGGGGTTTAGACAGAGATGTGAGCTGTGCGAGTAGGGTTTAGACAGAGATGTGAGCTGTGCGAGTAGGGTTTAGACAGAGATGTGAGCTGTGCGAGTAGGGTTTAGACAGAGATGTGAGCTGTGCGAGCAGGGTTTAGACAGAGATGTGAGCTGTGCGGGTGGGGTTTAGACAGAGATGTGAGCTGTGCGAGTAGGGTTTAGACAGAGATGTGAGCTGTGCGAGTAGGGTTTAGACAGAGATGTGAGCTGTGCGAGTAGGGTTTAGACAGAGATGTGAGCTGTGCGAGTAGGGTTTAGACAGAGATGTGAGCTGTACGAATAGGGTTTAGACAATCTTAGTGATGTGTGGAGAATACACAGAAAGGTTTAGAAATCTTAGCGATATGTGGAGAATACACGGAAAGGTTTAGACAATCCTAGCCATGTATGAAGAACAGATAGCAAGGTTTATACAATCCTAGCGATGTGTGGAGTTTTAACAGCACTGTTTAGAGATGTGTGAAGAACTGACAACACTGTTTAGACAATCCTAGAGATGCGTGGAGAACTGACAGCAAAGTTTAGACAATCCTAACGATGCGTAAGGATTAAACGAAAAGGTTTACAATATCCTAGAGCTGCGTGAAAACAAGACAGCAAAATGTTAAAAGTCTCAGCGATATGTGGAGGACAGGCAACAAGGTTTGAAAAACTTAGTGTGGAGAATAGACATTAAGGTTTAAAAAATCTCAGCCTTTCGTGGGAAAAAAAATCAGCAACGTTTAAAGTCTCCGCGATGTGTTGAGAATAGACAACAAAATTTAAACAGTGTCAGTAAAGTGCGCTGAGAATTGACATCAAGATTTAAACTCTTGAAGCGAAATGTGTAGCGAATGGGCATTAAGATTTAAACTGTTTAAGCTAAATATATGGGGAATGGAGATTATGATTTAAACTATTAAGGCGAGTTGCGTGGTGAATTAACATCAAGATTTAAAGTGTGTCAGCGAAGTGTGTGACGAATGGAGATGAAGATTTAAACTGTTCAAGCGAAATGTGTGACGAACGGACATGAAGATTAAACTGTACGAGCGAAATGTGTGACGAACGGACATGAAGATTAAACTGTTCAAGCGAAATGTGTGACGAACGGACATGAAGATTAAACTGTTCAAGCGAAATGTGTGACAAACGGACATGAAGATTTAAACTGTTCAACCGAAATGTGTGACGAATGGACAGCAAGATTTAAATAGTCCCAGGGAAATGTGTTTATTTTAACATATATTCCTCACAAGAAGTTAATCAATACAGCCTATTTTAGCAACAAATGTGACAAATCTGAAATAAAGCTCTCCCTCTGTCTCTCTCTCTGTCTCTCTTTCTCTCTCTCTCTCTCTCTCTCTCTCTTTCTCTCCACTTAAATAACAATAACCAAATGATTGCGTGAAGGATTGATGGACTCAAATATAGAAACTATTATAGTAGAACTCAAGTCCAATTTTTTGACATTTGAAAAAGTGAAATAAAAAACGTAGACTGAACAAATCTTTCAAAGGCAGACATAAATTTTGGTGTACGTACGGGTTTCTTTGGCTATTTTTTCCGCGTCCCATTTGCCTTCTGGGTCAGTTCTGACCTCCAAACTGATAAGACGCTCTGGTCCAACTCTGAAAGAATGAAACATAAATCATTAAGTGTATAAACAATTTGGGTATTACTTACTACAAAGGCTAAAAGGTGATTTATGAGTCACTAAATGTATACAGAATATAGTGAAATAAGAGTCACTGGACGAATACAGTATATGATGAATTAAGAGTCAGCAGATGTATATAGTGTACTCAAGGTTTAAGGTGCAACATGTTTATCTGAACGTTGTAGGCGGTTTGTGAGAGTAGACAACACGTTTATCCGAATGTTGTAGGTGGTTTTTTGGAGAGTAGACAACACGTTTATCCGAATGTCATAGGTGGTTTTTTGAGAGCAGACAATACGTTTATCCGAATGCTGTAGGTGGTTTTTTTAGAGTAGACAACACGTTTATCCGAATGTTGTAGGTGGTTTTTTTTAGAGTAGACTAGCATTCTAACAGTTGATCTTGATGGTGCGCATTTCTCGTAGCATTAAGCATGCAGACCAGAAGAAAAGCAGCGAGAAATCTGAATGAAACAAGAAAGAATGAAAGCAAAACAAAATAACAAGCACAGGGTATAAAGAAGACAAATAAGGCTAAACAGACAACATAATTAGATAAATAATAACTTATCATACTCAAAAATTAATTTAAAAAAAAGAAGAGGACTGAAAAACCCATGCCAGAGACCTGTAGTGTACTAGTCTTTGTGCTTCAACTGACGTGGTCCTCTGTCGTTTATCAAAAGAGGTACGTAGAAAACAAGAAAAGAAATACATTTTTAAGGCAACTCAACGTAAGCAGTTTTTCCATACTTCTTAAATTCAAAATAAGAATGCACAAACCATGAAATATCTTCAGATAAAAAAAAATCACAATAGAGTCGTTGGCTGAAAATCTAAAAGGCTGTAAATGAAGCAAGAGATGACCGCATTTCTAAATCAAGCAAATGATGACTGCCACCCCAGCAGAAAGTCTGTATCCCTAGCTCTTTCAGTCTAAGTGCTAGTCTGTAGCTACAGCACTTTCAGTCTAAGTGTTAGTCTGTAGCCTGAGGTCTTTCAGTCTGTGCTAGTCTGTAGCTACAACTCTTTCAGTCTAAGTGCTGGTCTGTAGCTACAACTCTTTCAGTCTAAGCAGCGATGTGGATTCGCTGCTCTTGAAGTCCTCCACTTTGCCTGTCTCTCTCAGTACATTAAGACTGAATCTAGCAACGTGGAATCAAATCTTCGGTTGCTTTCTCTAACATTACTTTCTTAGTTTAGTTTACCATCATTTGACGATAGTATCTACATCATGGCTCTTCTGTTACATAAAGCTCCACTTCATCAAAGCTCTATATCACAAAATTAATATTCTGTTAGGAGAGCTATGCTGATTTGTAACCTGAACTACAGATTTCAAAAGGCATTTGGCATCTTCCAAAAGGGGCACAACTCAGTCTCCAAAAGAATTTCCTCATATCATTAATAACGACAGCAAAATTTAATTCCCAGATCAAAATCAAAATTTGAAAAAAGAGAAGAAAAGAAAGGAAAAGTTTACATTTAAAAACGCGAGCTTCTTTTCCATGACCTGAAAGCTCTTTTCTGCATGTGACACGATATCTTTCAAAACATAAGGCTCAAAATGAAACTCTGTATAATAACGGACTTTGCGATCTGAACAAGGTGGGTGTGTGTGGAACACAAATTCTTTTTGGCTGGTATTTATGTGGACATTTGCAACTATCCTCTGTGTGTGGGTGCTACCACAGTCTCATGCACGTGCTATGAGAAATGGAAGACTAGTCAAACTTCAGTAAGACTTTTTGGTCCAGTCTCACCTTGTATGCTAATTTAGAATTAAACTTCATATTTTCTTTATTATACACTAACATTTACCTTGTTTCTCCTAGCAACATTGATATTCCTTGCATTACTCTCTACTGGTTAGTTATCAACTTATCCCATCCCAGAGACAGATCGAAACAGCAGACACCTGTTATGTCTCTAAAACCAGGCTGCTGGCCTGGTAATTCCAATTCACAACTCGGGGGCTCGGCGGATGATGCTCTCATGTCATCTTGAGACAAATTTGCCTGATTTCTTTAATGCAACCAGAGGTTGGAGAATAGATTTTGTAATCGCGTAGGTAATGAACTCGGAAAATAATTAGGAGAGTTTGTAGATGGGTGGACTAGCGCATCAGAAAATTGGCTTCGTTTTTAAGATAATTGCTACAGAAAGCTGCGAAAGACAAGCTTTTGCTTCCAGCATGGGCTCGTGCGAGATAGATTATGTGAAATGATGTCTCAAACTCAACAGAACACACAGAATTTGGGACCTGGGAGTGGCCGTGGAGCATTGCAAGGGAGATAACGCTGAAAAAAAATTACCAAGATATTGATCGCACTTTATAAGTCACTGAGAGCTTTAACGAGTTTGCTGGAGGTTGACGGCCATGACCAGCTAAGTAACTGCAGGATTCCATCTCTCTAGAAGGATAATATTATCTTCCCCATGACTTTTCTTTTACACTATTGGGGTCTGACCTAATTATGGTTCATGATTAATGAGATCCGATCATTACAAAAGTGAAAATAAAAAACACCAGCAGCTAACGAACAACGAATATTAGTTAAAATTATGAGAAAGATAGTCGCATTTTATTGGACACGTCACAGAAGACAGGAATTACAGAACTTGGTAATGACTGGAAAATTGAAGAGAAAAAGGAGAGGGAGGTGAAGGACAAATATATCAGTGGACTGACCAAGTGGCATGGGATAGTACAAGCCGGTGAAATGATCGGAGCGTCTTAAAACATGATGGCGAAGCATGATCACCAGTGCTACCTGGGAGCGACATGAAATGAAAGAATGCCGGAAAGGCAAGGTACACCAGAAAACTCTGTGATATTCACGCACACCTGAAGCCTTGCAAGTAACTTATCAGAACTTTATTTTACCTTGGCGATCATACTGCTCCTTCCTGCGCTGTCTTTAGATTTCTAGCTATATCCGTTATTGCTAAACTCCTGCGCCATTTAGTCAGCTCTTTCGATGCTACTCTCACAGCACTTCTTTTCTTTTGTTTGAGTTTTCCAGTGAATGGCAGGTTATCTAAGTCTGTCTGCTGATCTTACATACTTCCTGTGCCGCTAAACGTCACACAGGGCCCGAATGGTAGTTCGCCAAGATTTCCTGTCTTCGGCGAGTTTTTCAATCTCATCAAGGGATGTTATGCCCACTGAACTGGCCTCTCTTAACAACGTCTCCTTTAGAGTTTCGCATGATCGACCTCTTTCTTCGGCCTGTTGTGTTCCACTTGATAGCTTGTTTGCTGATGGCATATCCAAATAATAGAATTGATTATAAATGTATTCTACTTATGTTTTTATTTAGATTCCAGTGTTCTGAAAATCCTATGAGAACTTGTTTATTTGTTTCCAGCCCACCTGAGTGTATTTCACCGAAACCACATCTCTGTTGTCTCAAAAAATGAAGGCTGAGATTTAGAAATCTCAAACGGAAAAATAGATTTAGTTGCTGAGTATTTAGTAACAATAATTATTAACTGCTTATATATTTTCATTTCTTTTCATCTATTTGTAAGCTTAGCTCAGATATGCTTTACCTGAACTAGCCCTTACCGACAGGTGAAACAAAAGTGCTGCTGGGGAAAAAGTAATGGAAGGTCCAGTTTTTCTGAATAAGGATCAGACAGTTCGGGTTCGAGCGATGTCATTAAGGGTAGGTACTGTTTGAGAATGAGTTGGAAGACTTCGCCGACGATACTTTAGTCCTACATTTAGAGGTTAGAGAAGATGATTTTGGGGTATAACTAAGAACATGCAAAGATAAAAATTGATCTTGGGGTCCAAAAAAATTGATTCATAGATATCTTCTATAATGAGTACAGTCGTGAATACATAAAACTGATCGTGGATAAAATAATGTATACTTTTGTTGATGCATAGATGAAATACATTTCGACGAAACGGATCTCTCTCTCTCTCTCTCTCTCTCTCTCTCTCTCTCTCATACACACACACTCTCTCTCAGAGCAAGAGAAAGAAAGAGAGAGAGATAACACAGATGTCAATGAAAATAAATAGCTAAAATAGAGTCAACATTTATTTCGGTAAAAAGTAGAGATTAACGCACACAGCATCGACTCCATGGAAAACAGAGAGTTTTTCAGAGATAACAATGACTTCAGTGAAAATAAAGAGATCGTTGGCGAGTTAAAAATAATTTCCCTAGAAACAAAACAAAAAAAAAGAGAGACCATTGTAAAATTAATCCATGTTGACGGAAAGTAAACCACGGGAAGATCTGAGCTTAAGAGACAGCACTAGTAGAAGCGTAGGACCCGACACGACCGAAGGTACGGGAGCTAATAGATGAAAGTAGTGCGAGGAGACGGTCTTGAGAAGACTCTAAGGCAGCACACATAAGATAATGTTACAGAGTAATCCCACTGTCGCAGCTAGTTAGCGTCATGCTTGGACTTATCTATCAGCGGATCTGTCGACATTAGCCATGGAGATGTCCAACTGGGATATTTTATCATTGTAATCCCGGTAATTTGATCTTGCTGACAGGAGAGAAGCTTTCTTACTCTCAGGCGAACAGCTTTTTTTTTTTTCTAAAGCTATCCTTGCCTTGCATTCTTTATAATGCTTACGATGAAGGTGGAGATGATTATGAAGATGGCGATGAAACTAAACTACAAAATCAGTAAATTATAATCTCTTATCACATTACTTGTGGTATTCAGCAGTTTTCAAAAGTTTCATTCTTGAACATTCTATTTGAGGGCAAGATCGAAAGGATGAAAACAAGAGGACGACAGCGACACACATGAGTGGACAACATCTAGAGAGGGACAAGAGCCAGGTAGACCGAGCATTACAAGAGAAAGAGGCGGGACAGACTTACTGCAAACAGCCTTTCCGTGGCGAGATGCTACGAAATGATGATTAATGATGATGAAAAGTTTCACTAAGAAATCAAACATAGTTTCATACTGATGAGGCTGATTTTACCTGATAATTCTGTTTTTGTTTTTGTTTTGCTTCTTTCTTAATTTATTGACAGCAATATTACAAGCAGTATTACAATGTACTCTGGTAAGCCTAGTCTCTGGAACCTGACATTCTGAGTTTTGGAAATAGTTTCCTTTCTATAAATATGTTGTATATCCAACTTCTACAACTGATTGTACTACAGTGTAACCCAAACAGGACTCTTTACAGTACTTGCATACTCTGTTGATGTGCCATTGCTTTATAGCAAATAACATATTTCCTTTTATATCTTTACATTATACTGTCACTAGTTTATTATTATTATTATTATTATAACAAGCTATCAAGTGGAACACAACAGGCAGAAAAAAAGAGGCAGACCGCGTGAAACTCTGAAGAGGACATTGTTAAGAGAGGCCAAATTAACAGGCATAAAATCCTTTGATGAGGTTGAAAGACTCGCCGAAGACAGGAAAAATTGGCGAACTACTCTGTGAGCCCTATGTGACGTTTAACGGCACGGGAAGGATATAAGATATTATTATGATTATTATTATTATTATTATTATACATGCATACACAACTAATGCAATAAGGCGGAAGTAAAGTACCTACTGGCAGACATTTAATTGCAGTTCTTGTACAGAATACAGTTATATGTATTTTTAAAAAAATGTTATACTAAAGTCTCTGACAAAGAGGCATATAAAACAAAGGCATCAGTTCTGATTAAATATTTTAAGAACTGTAATCGGTAGAAAAGCATAACTGGTAAAAACTATCGATACGGAAGATGATGATGATGATGATGACGACGACGACGATGATGATGAAAAATAGTGAAAATCCAGGCACATATTCATGAGGAAGATAATGACACCAAAAAAGGATTTTTAAAAAGTAAGACAAATGAAAACTGAAACTTCCTGAAAGATGTGATCTGTATTACAAGGTGTGTGTCACTAATAATATTTGCTACCTTGTTACAAAGCTTTCATCTTCGCTTTCATCTTGTATTTATGATATGTCACGTCAAATGCTAACCTGAAATCAACATTTAAAAAAAAACACCTCATCTGCATTCGCCAATCCAGTGCTTCTCAAGCTTTTTGCCTCATGACCATTTTCACCACATGTCAGAATATCTTCCCCACCTCCAAAGTTTGACCCAAAAGGTGCAATTCAAATAATATTCATACAATATCACAACAATCTGGTTAGCAGGAAATTCCCTATCAAAGGAGAAGTAAGACGCCTCCTTACCTCCGTCAGTCTACGGGACACCGTTGGGCAAGGTGGAGTACCCGTATAGCCCCCCCCCCCCTCCCGATCAGGGTGACGTGAAGCCATGGGAGCAGGTGGTTAATGGAATGGGAGAGCAGCCGACAGATAATGTTGGTTATGGTCACCATTCTATTATGGTAGGCAGATGATCTCAATGGCTACGATCACTGACTAGTACAGTCACTGCCCGGAAGGAAAGCAGTGGTAAACAACCTTCTGGAAATATACAAAGAAACCCAAACAGCAACATGGAAGGTCAGATAGGAAAAAGATCTGGTGGTGAGGCCCCCAGGCCAGATAGATCCAATTTTAACACTGGGGAAGAGTGTGAGACAGAGGTCAGTACTAGTAATTGTGATGATGGACAAAATCCTGACGGTGTTACTATTTAAAACCCCTGCATCAAACTAAAAAGGAAAATAAGAGTAGGAACATGGAATGTAAGAAGTATGTATGAGGGAAGGTATCAAATAATAAGTGCCGAGATGGAAAGAACGGGGATACACATTTTGGGAATCTGCGAACGTCGATGGAAAGGATCAGGACGCTTTAAGAGCGAGAATGATAATATCTTTATATACTCTGGTGGAGAAGTAGGAGGAAAGAATGGAGTGGCTTTTTATTTGGACAAATCAACATCAAACCCATTAATAGGCTACAATCCAGTAAGTGACAGAATCCTCCCTATCAGACTTAAGGGCACTCCTAGAAATGTAACAATCATCCAGATATATGTATCTACATCAGCAGCAGAAGAAGAGGAAGTAGAAGACACACTGCAAACGACAATAGATCAGGTACGAAAAAATGATATTGTATTAATAATGGGGGATTTTAATGCAAAGATTGGTACAGAAAGAGCAGAAGATGACCGACATGTTGTATGGAAATTTAGTATAGGACATAGAAATGAATCAGGTGATAATTTAATGGTTTTTTGCATGGAAAATGAGCTAATGATTGCTAACACATTTTTTAAACAACATCCAAGAAGACTTTACACATGAACATCACCTGATGGGAAAACCAAGAATCAAATAGATTAAATTTTAGTGCAAAGAAGGTGGAGGTCAAGTATAAGATCAGCAAAAACTTTACCAGGTGCTGATTGTGACACGGACCATGAGCTATTAATAGCAGACATGAAGATAAAGATAAAAAGACAGTTACGACGGGATCAAGACCACTCCGCTTTGATCTTACAAAAATAAAAGAATAATACGGTATAGAAGTGAAGAACCGTTTCGAAATCCTGATGGATGTACAGGAGGAGATGACACCAGATGAAATGGCTACGCAGGCCAGAGATATCTTAATAACAACAGCTAAAGACATGGTTACAGTAAAGAAAACACAAAAGAATGGATAGATTACAGCAGGTACACTAGAACTGATAAAATAACGCAGAGAAATGAAGACGCATTGAAAAGTGACAAATAACAACAGGGAGGAATATAAATCTTTAACAAAAGAAGTACGAAGAAACATAGGAAAAGACAAAAAAACAATACATACAAGATTGTTGTGAAAGAATAGAAGAACATCAGAAGTGTGGAAGAGATAGTGAAATGTTTAAATAAATGAAGACATTGACGAGAAATGTCACACCTAAGCTAAATGTAATTTGTGACGAGATGGAGAATACCTTGACAGAGACAGAGGAAATTCTAGAAAGATGGAAGGAATATTGCAGAGGAATGTATGAAACAACTGGCCGTGAAAGCAGAAATCAACAGTGTGAATTATTATTGGAGGATAAAGAACTCGAACCGACAATAGAAGAAGTTTTATGGGCAATAAAGAATCTGAAAAATGGTAATCACCAGGATGTGACAACACCTGAACTTATTAAAGCAAGAGGAAAGGAATGTGCAACAGTCTATCATGCACTATGTAAAAAGATATGACATTCAGGTATTTGGCCAAAAGAATGGAAAAGAACTGTATTCATACCACTGCCAAAAAAAGGACAACCTGAAATTATGCACAAACTACAGAATTGTTGCCCTGATTAGTCATGCCAGTAAAATTCCGTTAAAAATCATAATGGGTAGACTTCATAAGAAAATGGACGAAGTCAATATGGTCCAAGCTGGTTTCAGGCAAGGAAGAGGATCAAGAGATCATATATTCTTATCTTATATCCTTCCCGTGCCGTTAAACGTGACATAGGGCTCGCAAGTAGTACGCCAATTTTTCCTGTCTTCGGTGAGTCTTTCAACCTCATCAAGGGATTTCATGCCTGTTAATTTGGCCTCTATTAACAATGTCCTCTTAAGAGTTCCACGCGGTCTGTAGTATAAGATTAATAATATGGAAATACAGAGAGTTTAATGTGAATGCATATTTAGCCTTTATAGACTACTCAAAAGCATTTGATTGTGTACAACATCAGAAACTTTGGGAAATAATGGAAAAAATAGGATTTCCAACACATTTGATACAATTAACATCACTGCTGTATCTAGACCAACAAGCAGCAGTAAGAATAAATGGTGAAAAAACAACTTGGTTTGACATAAAACAAGGGGTCCGTCAGGGGTGCATACTGTCGCCATACTAAGAGCAAAACCTCTATCTTAATGCGAAAACTAAATTGATGACAACTGACAAAACAAATGAGGCAGCTGAAATAAATATCAATGAGGAAAACTTGGAAGAAGTGGAGAGTTTTGAATATCATGGATCACTACTAACTAATAATGGAGATACAATGAGGGAAATTAAAAGGAGGACATCTATTGCTCTTCAGAAAGTAAAACAACTAAAGAATCTGTGGAGAGGAACAGACAGAACTACAAAAATAAGATTTTTAAGGGCATGCATCTTTCCCATCGCAACATATGCCTGTGAGACCTGAACACTTAACAAAACAGCTGAGAAACACATAAATTCCTTTGAATGTAAATGCTACAGAAAAGTTCTTCAAATATCATGCACACAAAAAAGAACAAATACATCCATGCTACAAGAATTTAAAATTGAAGAAGGCTGGCTAGTAAAGTGGATTAAAGAGAGAAAACTTAAATATTTTAGACACATTAAACGTCATGATAATCTAGAGAAGACAGTCTTGGAAGTGTACACAATGGGAAAAACAAAGAGAGGAAGACCAAGGCGAAGATGGCTGCAAGACATCGTTGAGGCCATCTTGCTCACAACCGAGAGGCCTACAGGAGAGCTGTTAGGGAGGCAAATTTCCGCAAGGGACATGCAAATGAATGAATGAATGAATCCCAACAATCTGAGTCTATCATCCCATGATCCCAATACCACCCCGGAAACACTAAAATACCACCATCCCAACCCCCAGCGGGATGAGAACACAAACGTCTAATCATCAACATTTAAAATTCATAATACTGACAGCTGCACGAGAGCTATGCGACAGGAAGTTTTTAATCTAAAGCCTGGCTGACCATCAGTGTCGAGATGGTTTTTCTTGTCTATGTTGACGAGTTCATTTATTTCCTGACAGCTTTAATAAGGATTACAAGTGAGACGTTACAAGATGACAGACACTGGATTCGGATGATATTTAACAGAATACTTAAGATTTGAGGATTAAAAGATCGGGGTAGTGAAAATAATATCAAAATACTCATAGTTATCATTCTCTCTCTCTCTCTCTCTCTCTCTCTCTCTCTCTCACGCAGACACACACCCACACTCTCTTACATACATACGCATGCACATACAGAAGTGCATATATATTAACAATATCACGGATGTGTGAAAAAAATAACATACAGCAGTTAAATTAAATTAAAATTAATATAATTACTGCTTATTGTAAGGAAACATTCCCGGTGGCTACTTTCGGATGCAAAATGTGGACACTTAACAAATCACCAGAAACTAGAATAGCAGCACTTGAAATGGAATGTCACAGAAGGACGCGCAGAATATCATGGATAAAAGGAAAATCAAATAAAGAGATACTAACGGGATTTGGTGTCGTAGAAAACTGACTTGTAAGCGCTACCAAAGTTAGAAAGATGAGATAATTCGGCCACATCATGAGACATGAGACAATTTTGGGGGGAGGCCGACATCGGAAGGCACAATGCCTGGGAAAAGGGGCGACCTCGCTGAAGGTGGACTCTGGACGTGAAGAAGAACCTGAATCATGTCACTGCCAGATGCTGGTCAGTTTTGCTCAAAACCGTATTGCATTCATCCAGGCACTGAGAGGAACAACGCTCTGAAAATGTCACGCCACATGACCGAAGAAATATACAGTACAGTACCATAAAGCAATTTAATATAACATATAAAGTTATTATGTCAAATGTAGCTGCAAAGAGCCTTGTAGAATGGGAACCGGTGAACAGTCGTATAATAAGAGCACGATACAACCTACGACACGGAAGAATGACAATAATACAGTGTTATGCACCCACGAATGATGCAGATGATGATGTGAAAGACGACTTCTATCACCAACTACAACAAATCATCAACAAAGTCCCTAAACACGACATCTTAATTGCTTTGGGGGACTTCAACGCTAAGGTAGGGAAGGATAATACCGACGTTGAAAAAGTGATGGGGAAAGAAGGAATTGACATGGTTAATCAGAATGGAGAAAGATTAATTGAAGTATGTCTAACAGAAGGCATGGTCATTGGAGGCACAATATTCCCACACAATGAGATACATAAAACAACATGGATATCTCCAGATGATAGAACTAGAAACCAGATAGACCATTTTTGTATTAGAAAGCAATACAGAACATCTCTCATGGATGTAAGGGCTTATAGGGGTGCAGATGTCAACAGTGATCACAACCTGTGCATAGGGAAAATAAAACTAAAATTGAAAAGTCAACACAAGAAATCAGTACACAGAAAGATAAACAGCCACAGCCTACAAGAAGAAAATACTAACATTAATTTCAATCAGGAACTTGCCAATCATTCCAAAACACCCAGTGAAGTTGAGGAGATAGGTATAGATGAGTTATGGAATTATTACAGCACAGCCATAATCACAGCAGCAAAAGTAAGCGCTGGATTGGAAAAACCAAATAGAAAAGCATGGATATCAGATAAAACATGGAAGTATATACATGAAAGACGAGCAGTCAAATTAGACATGTTGAATGCAAAAGCAGATCATGAAAGAGATTTGGCAAAAGCAAAATACAAAGACACAGACAAGAAAGTAAAAAGTTCAGCTAGAAGGGATAAAAAAGAATACATAGACAATATGGCGAAAGAGGCAGAAAAAGCAGCAAAAACAGGAGACAGCAAAACTTTATATAACATACAAAAGAGGCTAACAGGTACTATTACATCTAAAGAAAGACCAATCCTTAGCAAAACTGGAACACTATTAACATCAAATAAAGACCAAAAGCAAAGATGGGCTTAACACTTCCAAGAAATACTCAATCGACCACACCCAAAAGAGTTGTTAAACCTTGAAACTGACTTACCAGCCCCACAACTAAATGTCAACCTAGATGAAATTAAATTGCATGAAATCGAAACAGCAGTGAATTTAATGGCTAACAACAAAGCTGCAGGTGAAGATGAAATAACAGCCGAGATGCTAAAAGCTATCAATAGTGACAACATGAGACAACTACAGAGAATGTTTAACAAGATTTGGAAAGAAGAAAAGGTCCCTTCTAATTGGAAGAAAGGAATCATTGTTAAAATACCAAAATAAGGGCAACCTTAGTGACTGTAACAACTGGAGAGGAGTAACCTTAATATCAGTTGTGTCAAAAGTATTTTGCAAGGTCATTTTGAATAGACTCAAAGATATAGTGGATACTGCAATGAGAGAAGAACAAGCAGGATTTCGAAAAGGCAGAAGCTGTCTCGACCAGATCTTTACTCTCAGAATAATACTTGAAGAGCATATTGAAAAGCAGAAAACTTTAATACTGAACTTCATAGATTTTAAAAAGGCATTTGATAGCATACACAGAGATTCATTATGGAGAATTTTATGTCTATATGGAATACTATCTAAAACTGTCAACATCATTAAGGACTTATACAATGGATATGGTTGTGCAGTCAAGACAGAAGAAGGGATGAGTGAATGGTTCCAGATTGAAACAGGTGTGAAACAAGGATGTATACTGTCTCCTTTACTTTTTGGGATTACAATAGACTTCATAATGAAAAAATGCTGCACAGGTAACACAGGTATTGATTGGGTACATGGGACCCAACTAGAAGATCTTGATTTTGCTGATGACATAACTCTTATCAGTAATAATGTGAATTCCATGCAAGAAAAAACAGATAGCCTGTCTTCACTGGCTAGCAAAATAGGACTTGAAATTAACAAGGACAAAACAAAAATAATGAAAATTCCCATCAATCAAAATGGAAAAATACACATAGAAGGGACAGATATTGAAGAAGTCAATCAATTTGCATACCTTGGCAGCTACATAGACCAGGATGGTGACACTAGAAAGGAAGTTAGGATCAGAATTGCAAAAGCAGCATCAATCTTCAAGAATCTTGAGAACATATGGAATTCAAAAGTTATAAGCACAAAAACCAAGTTAAGACTATTCAATTCAAATGTAATATCCACCCTCATTTATGCATGCGAAAGCTGGAAAACAACTAAAGAAATAGAAAAGAAATTAGACTCTTTTGAAAACAAATGCCTAAGGAAAATACTCGGCATCAAGTGGAATGAATTCAAGAACAATGTAGAGATAAGACAGATGACTGAACAACAACCAGTCTCATGGGTGATCAGGAAAAGGAGATGGACATATGTTGGTTACTTGATGAGAAGAAATGATCAGAGAATCCCAAAACAAGCTATCAAGTGGAACACAACAGGCCGAAGAAAAAGGGGCAGACCGCGTGAAACTCTGAAGAGGACATTGTTAAGAGAGGCCAAGTTAACAGGCATAAAATCCTTTGATGAGGTTGAAAGACTCGCCGAAGACAGGAAAAATTGGCGAACTACTTTGCGAGCCCTATTTGACGTTTAACGGCACGGGAAGGATATAAGATATAAGATAAAGTTACCATATGTGACATTTTAACCCTTTCATGAAATCTGTTTCCCTTATTTTAAAGTATGATATCGTATCTTCTTCTTAGAAGTGGATTATATTAGGTATATAGTCTCTTGTGACACTTGAGCTATTAAATTAACTATCAGACTCACAGATATGTTTTCAAATGAGATATACTGCCACGTGTGAATTACTATACTTAGTTCCCGCTGACATATGAATTATCACAACAAAAATGTAATTGACATGTGAACTATTACGCGTGATCTATTCGCGACAATGTGAATTATCATATCATATTTTCACCTGACACAGGAAATGTATAAGATATCTTATCAAAACGCAAGTTTTGGCATATAAAGTAACATTTCTGGAGCAAGAACGTACTTGGCAGTTTTCTTGACGATTCTATGTATAACTACAACAAATTCATTAATGATGTATGACAAGGAATAGATACCCATAATCCTGATGGCACGTAAATTATAACAATCACTTTTAATGAATGATTTGCTGTGCTTCCAAGACAAACCTTTTCATTTTGAACAGCACGAAAAAAATGAATGGGATCTGAGCACGATTATCAACTCTGTTCGAGCTTGCGACTGAGATCAGAGCAACACTAACAACAGTGTCCAAATTTATGACTGAGATCAGAGCAGGACTAGCAACAGTATCCAAACTTCTGACTGAGATCAGAGCAGGACTAGAAACAGTATCCAAACGTATGACTGAGATCAGAGCAGACTAGCAACAGTGTCCAAACTTATGACTGAGATCAGAGCAGGACTAGTAACAGTGTCTAAACTTATGACTGAGATCAGAGCAGGACTAGTAACAGTGTCCAAACTTATGACTGAGATCAGAGCAGGACTAGCAACAGTGTCCAAACTTATGACTGAGATCAGAGCAGGACTAGCAACAGTGTTCAAACTTATGACTGAGATCAGAGCAGGACTAGTAACAGTGTCCAAACTTATGACTGAGATCAGAGCAGGACTAGTAACAGTGTCCAAACTTATGACTGAGGTCAGAGCAAGACTAGTAACAGTGTTCAAACCTACAACTGAAATCAGAGCAAGACTGGCTACAGTGTTCAAACTTATAACTGAGATCAGAGCAAGACTGGCAATAATGTTCAAACTTATAACTGAGATCAGAGCAGACTAGCAACAGTGTTCAAACCTACAACTGAAATCAGAGCAAGACTGGCTACAGTGTTCAAACTTATAACTGAGATCAGAGCAAGACTGGCAATAATGTTCAAACTTACAACTGAGATCAGAGTAGACTAGCAACAGTGTTCAAACATACAAATGAGATCGGAGTAGGACTAGTAACAGTGTCCTAGCTGGCGACTAAGATCAGAACAGGACTGGCAGCAGTATCCAAGCTGGCGACTGATATCTGGTCATAATAGGCAACACTGCCCCAGTTTACAACTGATACTTGATCATAATTGGCGACACTGTCCCAGCTTAAGACTGATACTTGATCATAATTGGCAACACTGTCCCAGCTTAAGACTGATACTTGATCATAATTGGCAACACTGTCCCAGCTTAAGACTGATACTTGATCATAATGGGTAACACTACCCCAGCTTAAGACTGATACTTGGTCATTATGGGCAACACTGCCCGAGCTCGAGCTAATGACTAGAGGATTCTCCGCTGGGACAAAGAATCTCTCAACCGGAGACGTTCATGATGCATTCAATACATATGAACTTGTGACGTCTTTGAAAACATTGGAACTCTCTACAGTCATATAACAAGTTATAAACATAATCTAACAATCACATTATTAAGAAAAAATAACAACCCTTATTCCGTAACCCCAATTCGCAAAACTTCAACAGCTGTCAAATTTTAGGCAGCATCTCGTCACGTGTATTACTCCAAATCGATAAACTCAAGACCCTTTAGGCTTTCATGCAGGCGTACGAAATAATTAGCAACCCAGCAATGGCCGTTCTAATTTCATTTCATATTTTCTCCTTAATTAACGCTTCCACAAAATGATGTTCTATTTCTTAGGCTTGGGCCGAATATCTGTGAAGTTTCTTGCTGCTTGCTCGCAGTGTTAGGGTTAAATTCTGCTCTGAAATAATCACGGGGGTTAAGACCTGGAAATCCGATAAAACTGACGAACGTAGACATAATTTTTGTGGAGAAAAATAATCAGGTTGTCAAATACAGCGTGCAGCTTTACGCTGAAGAAACAGAATTGCTACACAAAAAAAAAACAGGAAAAAAAGGAAGCAAAACTTTGTCAGGATTTGCTTACATTTGTACAGTAGTTTACATACTACATAGAAGTATATATATTATGAGATTTTTCGTAAGATTCATAAAATTATTTTCCATCTGTGCTCTTAGGTGGGATTTAAGGAGAAACGGTTAAGTGGGTCTGATGATGGACAAATTAAGGAGGTTCACTGCAAAAGGGTTAAGAACAGGACATTTAGGTTTGTCCATATCGCTCGATTTTCATACTTTCAATCGTCCACCCAACTTGAACAAAATATTTCATGATAGGATACCGTGAAAATTATAAGCGTAAAATAAAAAGAATATTACTTTATGTCATTTTATCCACGCACTGAATGAAATGCAGGAGCGTTTTTAATGTTAAAAAAAGTACAAAGAGATTTTTAATCATCGTTCATAGCCCAAAAGTTACTGTACTGCAAGCAGGGAAAGGAAAGAATAGATAACAGTGGGATGTATTAATTCTTTCCGTGCAGCATAAAAAAAAACGCCAAATTAAAAGCGCGGGTCTTGATCTGTATAGGGGTGTAGTTGTAAAACTGAATGTAATAAAGTATTTCCACGTTAAAAGTATACGTATTATGCATCAAAATGGCATAATTATGTTACTTCATAATAATACAATTTCTATCATAAAAAAAAACTTGTCGCGACATCCTAATTTCGGTCACAGTGACATGACCAAAAATGTTACATTTTGGTTCACACTTTTGTCAAACAACAGTAACACCGATTTTGGGGAGGGAGGGGGGAAGAGAGAAACAAAACTTTAATAAAGTCAAGTACAAAAAGATTTTCAATCATCGTTCTCAAAAGTTACCGAACAAGTAGGGAAAGACATGAGCAGAAAACAGTGGACTGTACTAAAGAAATGAAAACTAGCATAGCTAGAAAGGATATGCTGCATGATGATGATGATGATGACACTCGGAAAAACAAGGTGCCCCAGTAATCTCCTTAAAAATATCAAATTACGTCAAAGCAGGGCGAATATGATGATCCAATGGAGATTATCTGTGTTAAAGGTGGTCAGATGTAAAAATAATTACAAAAAATGTAAAGAAATACATAAGAAAGAAAGCTTGCGAAGACGAAATTGGGAAGGCAGATGAAGGGGGAGATAATATAAGAGAAAAGGTATTAAAGCATAATAAAATAACAATGTCCAGGGCATGTCATAACCACAGAAAGTTCAGGAAATGACAGACAGGTAAATAATAGGGAAATCATTACTACATGCAGAAATGACAGCAGTGTCAAGTTCAGCAAATTCCTCTAAAATAAGCCAGAAATCTCTCCTTCATCCACATCCTGCTCATTCTCCCTTGGAAGGTTGAAGGAGGAAAACAACCACACAGAGGGATGAATAAAAATCCAACGAAAAGCACATACAACATACACACATAAAGTATAAAATATATGAGATTAGAACATTTGAACAATATGTAAGTGCAGGAAGTTCTGAAGAGATTGTCCTGTCGTAGCTGGGTCACAGACAGATGGAAAATGGAAGAGAATAGGTGATAATTTAATGAAAACAAATGCCTTCCTGAGACAAATGTAACAGCATTGAAAGCTATTTCTACGAAATTGCTCGAGGTAAGTTTACTTTTATTACGTGAGCAGATTACGTGTAATCTTTTTGGGTTATTATTCTTTAAGGAACTGCAGACAAACAACAGCATTTTTTGTATTCTCGAAGATAGGTCTTAGAACAGGCGTATGTTAGATGTGGAACTTGACGAACATCGTTTTGCTGAATACTTCCTCTCATGATTCCTTCTACCAATGTTCACCAATGCTGGATTTACATATCAAGGCACGACGTGTGTTTGCAAGGACCAGTCACCGTGCCTTTGCGTGTTCTTTGAAGAGATTCAGATATGATCCTAATTGCGCCTAAAAAAAGTCTGCAGTCTTAATGCACAATGGCTCCTTTCCTCCATTCTGGAATAGAGTGAAAGATGTATGATAAAGGGCAGAATGTCAGACGGGCCTGCGTGCCCAATTCTTAACCCTTTTGAAATAAAGATCAATCAATCAATCGATCAATCAGTCATTCTTCTCAGTCATCTTTGAGGATTAAAAAATAAGTCATGGGTGACTTAGAAATATCTTGGTATCTGAATTTTAGTCCTCTCCACAGATCTATACAAAACTTTCTTGTGAAGGCGGCTGTCACAGCCAGAAAACAAATAGCCAGTATCTACTCACAGCCAGAAATAAAAGTGGTAGTTAGATTGGCAATCAAATAGTATCAATTCATAGACAGACATACAACAATGAAATTAGACTGACAGGCAAGCAGTATCTAGTCATTGTCAGAGAAGAAGAGGTAGTTAGACTGGCAGACAGACAGGAATCTAGACACAAAAACTTGATAGTGTACATCAAGCATACGATCAAATGGATAGACAGACAGATAGACATGTAGGTAAGTTTGTAGATGGTAGGTAGGTAGAGAGACACAAAGGCAGGCAGGCAGGCAAGTTGTAAGACAGACAGAGACAGACAGACAGACAGACAGACATAGATAGATAGATAGACAGATAGATAGATAGATAGATAGACAGACAGACAGACAGATAGATAGATAGATAGATAGATAGATAGATAGATAGATAGATAGATAGATAGATAGATAGATAGATAGATAAAAACATGACCTGAAGAAGCAATGCTGTTACTATTTTCAGATGATGAGATGAATATCTGAGAAAAGATAAAACGTACAGGGCGATGATGATGATGATGATGATGATGATGATGATGACGATGACAGTGGTGGTGGTGCAGCTCGGAAAAATAATTTTCTGAGAAAATTTCCAGCCAGAACGAGACCAGACAACAAAAGATGGCCACCGAACACCTGCTGTTTAAATCTGCAGTATTGCTCCTGCAACTCTAGAACTGCTGCCAGACAGAATCCCAGACACCGGATGCAGAAAATGGAAGAGGAAATAGAGACTGCGTGGAGAGATGAGCGCTCAGCTCCCTCCAAGGCAGTTATTTTCCCGATGGAGCATTTATTAGTGTTATCTGTCTCATGCGTTTTAGTCAGACAGTAAAGCTGGGGAAATGACAGATCCGTGGGTCTGTCTTCATGTGTGTCAGAAGCAAGTCTCAGATAACAACGCAGGCTTACACAGAATCCCGGTTATGCTCGCGAGTTGGCATGGCTGCTTTAGACTTTCTAAGTCTCGCGCTTCTGGGTAATCAAAGAACCCGTATGTATTGCTTAAAATAGCCCTGTAAAAGTTTTCATATCCGAAGTTGTTATTTGTACAGGCTTGTAGACTTCTGTTAAAAAAAACAAAGATCGTTTTTAAATGTTGACTAAAGGGATGCACTGCGTACTTCTTTTTTACCTCGTAAATGCGAGCTGGTGTTCTTTGCAACTGATGCCGTGAAGATGTTGAGGCAGAGCGTCGAGTCAGACTGGGGCTATGTTTTCCTCAGTGGAGCTACAAAACAGGGGAGGTGCAATGCTTCTTAAGCAGACTCCACCACCATGGAGACTAGGACGATCTCTGTGTCGTTAGCCAGGCTAAGCCTGCTACTGCGGGGTTCCAACGGAAAGCTGGGGACGGGACTTGGTCAACTGTGGTTCGCCAACACTGGCGTTAGCAATCCAGCTGTGGTTCGCAACACCGGTGTTAGCATGTCAGCTATGGTTCCCCAACACTGGTGTTAGCTTGTCAGCTATGGTTCCCCAACAATGGTGTTAGCATGTCAGCTATGGTTCCCCAACAATGGTGTTAGCATGTCAGCTATGGTTCCCCAACAATGGTGTCAGCATGTCAGCTATGGTTCCCCAACAATGGTGTTAGCATGTCAGCTGTGGTTCCCCAACACTGGTGTTAGCATGTCAGCTATGGTTCCCCAACAATGGTGTTAGCATGTCAGCTGTGGTTCCCCAACAATGGTGTTAGCATGTCAGCTGTGGTTCCCCAACAATGGTGTTAGCATGTCAGCTGTGGTTCCCCAACAATGGTGTTAGCTTGTCAGCTGTGGTTCCCCAACAATGGTGTTAGCATGTCAGCTATGGTTCCCCAACACTGGTGTTAGCATGTCAGCTGTGGTTCCCCAACAATGGTGTTAGCATGTCAGCTATGGTTCCACAACAATGGTGTCAGCATGTCAGCTATGGTTCCCCAACAATGGTGTTAGCATGTCAGCTGTGGTTCCCCAACACTGGTGTTAGCATGTCAGCTATGGTTCCTCAACAATGGTGTTAGCATGTCAGCTATGGTTCGCCAACAATGGTGTTAGCATGTCAGCTATGGTTCCCCAACAATGTGTTAGCATGTCAGCTGGGGTTCCCCAACAATGGTGTTAGCATGTCAGCTATGGTTCCCCAACACTGGTGTTAGCATGTCAGCTATGGTTCCCCAACACTGGTGTTAGCATGTCAGCTGTGGGTTGGTGATTTTCAAATCGAACAGCGTCCACTGTAATCTTCTCTAGTTATTTCATATTATTTGCACATGAAGTAATCCAAATATTAAATTTTTTCTGTATCAGTTACATCCAAAAGTATATAAAGTAGCATTTACTACATTTTCATGTCCAATAGGCCCCATGACTTTTATGGAGCTGACAAAAAGAAGCGGGTGAGGGTGAGACAGGGTAATGGAAGGACAAAAGGGAAAATAATTAAATAATATAATATAATCCAATGTTTTGATTAAATTACTTTTCCAGGGTACTGTCCTTGCGTTATCTTTCTCATAGCATCGGCGATCACGCTTCTTCGTTTTGTGCTGTCGTTACTGTTTCTGGTCAGTTCAGAAGCTTTTCTTTTTCCATGCCACTTGGTCAGTCAGTCAGTCATTCAGTTAGTCAGTCCGTCAATCAGTCCACTGAGATATTTTTCTCTTGGCCTTCCTCTCTTCCTTGAGTTTTTCTGTCGTTACTATACCTTCTAACTTCTGTCTTCTCGTGATGTGTCTAAGAAATTTTTTACCGTTTCTTTCTTATACTTTTAACAAGTCTCCGTCGTTTTGAAACTTCTTTGAGGACCTTTTCATTTGTTTTTCTGTCTGTCCAAGTATTTCTTGCATCTGTCTCCAAAATGTAAAATATTTACACAGGAAACAAAATAATATATATTTATATCGTATAAAAGTGGTTTAAATATTTTTATATATGTGTATAAGAAAGAGACCCGTAGTCCGGAGGACTGTTTCACGATTACGACAAACTGTACGAGCTATGAATGTGAACTTAGTACAATGTTGAAACTTTTCAAACATTTTTAAAAAAATTTCTTGCCGGAATCTAAGCAGTTCATAGCTGATTTAATATTTAATTATTGTGCAAAAACATGATTTTAAAACTATTGTTATCGTGCACTATACAAATATTAATTAATTACATGTCTTTAGTAAATGTTAAAGCAGTCAAATATCTATGAATTTGTGGTCAATAATGAATTTATGAACCTTTTTAAAAAGAGTATAGTAATATGAAGACTTGGAGTTCGGTTTTCTGTTGCAAGTGGAGAGTTCATTTAATGGCAATCAGTTAAGTTCCGTAAAGCCTGTTGAAAGCTTTGATTCGCAGTTCAGAGACTTTTAGATCTCACACCATCTCGTCAAACTGTCTAGTATCATTTCTCTTGGCTCTCTCCTGGCTTTTCTTTTCTTTATTTTTACTGTTGTTACAATATTTTCAGTGCCCTCTCTTTTCACTGCGTTTTCTATGAAAGTACATTGTCTCTCTCTTATCTTGACAAGATTTTGTGTGTGTATGTGTGTGTGTGTATGTCTACTGCTCTCTCATACATTCTTCAATACCAATCTTTAGCTCTCCAGGAAATTCGCAACATTCTTCTGATAAACCACGTTCTTATTGCTTCCAAAATATATCAGACCAACATATTTATGTACGTATATTTTTTTATTCAGTTTAAAAAATAAACCCATAGATATTCGAGTGGCAGACAAAAGCTATTTTTATGTGAAGATGAGTAGAAGGGCTGATATCTACTGTGACACAGTATTTTATTTTGTATGAGGGAGCAGGCAAGAAGCAGCATGTGGGGATGCTTGAAGCGAACGTATTGTTAGGAACACTAGAAGAACTGCATATCGACATACGAGTAGAAGATAAGCCTTGAGTTTCTGTACAGTGATAAGAGAGACGTTAATTGTTAACATCAGAGATAGGGCCTCGCCAGAGCACTGATCTCCAAATTCGCCTAGAGTGTAGGAAAGATGAGAGAAACAAAACGTTATCTGATGTATCGTAATTTCTTCAATGATATTAGCAGAATAGTCTACATGTTAATCTTCCATGTTTCCTTACGTGATAATATTAATCTTCATTTCTCTCTATTTGGTTGTCGGCATCATTAGCTCTATGAAAGTTTACCCTCTGTCACACCAATGACAATTGTGAGCAGTTATTATGATATTTTTCACTTACTAAGAAAGAAACTTGATAGATATTCGTTTCCAGTGTGATATGAGAACAGCGATGAAGCTGAAATCCAACATTATGACGATATGCTGAATTAAGGTGTAGATTACAGAGTTTTACAATTAAAGATTTTTAAGATAAAAAGAAAGACAAAAGTAACACAAAATACAAACAGATGTTTTCACCTTTAAAAAATGTATGAAATTTTATTCTGGCTCTCCAAGGAATAACAAAAGAATGCTTCATTTCTTCAGTCTTTTCTTTCGCAAGTATCACATTCACGTCTTCATGGCAAGTATTACATTCAAGTCCTCATGGCTAGTCTCAAGTCAATATCACCATGTCTCAAGTCAATATTACCATGTATGAAGTCGATTGTCAAATCCTTGTAAGTAGCCTTAACAAATCTCAAGTCAAGAAAATTTTAGAGTTGTGGCTGATTTCGGCTGTTACACGTATAATCCATTCTGATTACCCACACACACTTCTTAATTTTGGCCAAAATATTAGTTGTTTCGTTTCTTAGTTCTTCTCCTGTGTTCTTTCTTTGATATTCTTATTTTGAAGGAAAACGAAATATATCCTCATTTCCGCCTTGTAAGGCAGACTACAGCACATGTACGACAGTGCAGTAACCAAGAGCAGGAAGTTATATAGTGTTCTATTCATGTGGTTGCTAGGCAGTTCAGTAACGTTTCTTCTTTGTTCCTTTTATTAGATAATATTGAAAGAATTTTTGGAAGATTATACGTTATGTTTGAGTTTGGTTTTTTTTAACATCAATATTTTTTTTGTGATATTTAACATCGAAACGGTGTTGTTATTTTGTGCGCTGTTTTTTTTTAAATATTTTTTTTACACGCACTTCTTCTTCCCGTTTCTTTTCTCATTTTATTCCGAAGTCAGACGCTGCTCACATAGGCTGATTGTAAGGTAAGCTCACATAGGCTGATTGTAAGGTATGATCACATAGGCTGATTGTAAGGTAAGCTCACATAGGCTGATTGTAAGGTATGCTCACATAGGCTGATTGTAAGGTAAGCTCACATAGGCTGATTGTAAGGTAAGCTCACATAGGCTGATTGTAAGGTATGCTCACATAGGCTGATTGTAAGGTATGCTCACATAGGCTGATTGTAAGGTATGCTTACATAGGCTGATTGTAAGGTATGCTTACATAGGCTGATTGTAAGGTAAGCTCACATAGGCTGATTGTAAGGTATGCTCACATAGGCTGATTGTAAGGTATGCTTACATAGGCTGATTGTAAGGTATGCTTACATAGGCTGATTGTAAGGTGTGCTCACATAGGCTGATTGTAAGGTGTGCTCACATAGGCTGATTGTAAGGTATGCTTACATAGGCTGATTGTAAGGTATGCTCACATAGGCTGATTGTAAGGTATGCTCACATAGGCTGATTGTAAGATAAGCCCACATAGGCTGATTGTAAGGTATGCTTACATAGGCTGATTGTAAGGTATGCTCACATAGGCTGATTGTAAGATAAGCCCACATAGGCTGATTGTAAGGTATGCTCACATAGGCTGATTGTAAGATAAGCCCACATAGGCTGATCGTAAGGTAAGCCCACTGAGCCCTCATGCATTAACCTGTAATAAGCTTACATGGTAAAGATATGGGACATATGAAAACAGTCTGGAATCAAACACCAACAGCAGTTAGGTTAGAATGAACATGGCACAAATGAACATCGACAGCTACAACTAGGGCGTGCCTCCACACATGATCCATCCACTTTATTCAATGAAAACCTCACAAGAGGCATTATACATGGAAAAGGACAAAATGTCTTATTTTTCCTTTTGTCTCAACGAAGCTGCGAGCTGGTGTTCTTTGCAGCGGATGCGATGAAGATGTTGAGACATAGCATGGTGTCGGATCGGGAGCGGGTTATGGCGGTTATTTTTATCAGTGAAGCTAGAAAGCAGGGTGTGAAAAGCTTCTTTAGCAGACTTAGTCGCTATGGAGACCACAGCGAGCATTTCCCCGTTAGTCACGCTAGGCCTGTAACTGGAGGCACCAACAGAGAGGTGGGATAAAGAGAATAAAACTAAGTCAACAGAGAGGTGGGATAAAGAGAATAAAATTAAGTCAACGGAGAAGTGGGATAAAGAGAATAAAATTAAGTCAACGGAGAAGTGGGATAAAGAGAATAAAACTAAGTCAACAGAGAGGTGGGATAAAGAGAATAAAACTAAGTCAACGGAGAGGTGGGATAAAGAGAATAAAATTAAGTCAACGGAGAAGTGGGATAAAGAGAATAAAACTAAGTCAACAGAGAGGTGGGATAAAGAGAATAAAACTAAGTCAACAGAGAGGTGGGATAAAGAGAATAAAATTAAGTCAACGGAGAAGTGGGATAAAGAGAATAAAATTAAGTCAACGGAGAGGTGGGATAAAGAGAATAAAACTAAGTCAACGGAGAGGTGGGATAAAGAGAATAAAACTAAGTCAACAGAGAGGTGGGATAAAGAGAATAAAACTAAGTCAACAGAGAGGTGGGATAAAGAGAATAAAATTAAGTCAACGGAGAAGTGGGATAAAGAGAATAAAATTAAGTCGAAGGAGAGGTGGGATAAAGAGAATAAAACTAAGTCAACGGAGAAGTGGGATAAAGAGAATAAAATTAAGTCAACGGAGAAGTGGGATAAAGAGAATAAAACTAAGTCAACGGAGAAGTGGGATAAAGAGAATAAAATTAAGTCAACGGAGAGGTGGGATAAAGAGAATAAAATTAAGTCAACGGAGAGGAGGGATAAAGAGAATAAAATTAAGTCAACAGAGAGGTGGGTCAGAGAGAATAAAATTAAGTCAACGGAGAGGTGGGTCAGAGAGAATAAAATTAAGTCAACGGAGAGGTGGGATAGAGAGAATAAAATTAAGTCAACGGAGAGGTGGAATAGAGAGAATAAAATTATGTCAACGGAGAGGTGGAATAGAGAGAATAAAATTAAGTCAACGGAGAGGTGGGATAGAGAGAATAAAATTAAGTCAACGGAGAGGTGGGATAGAAAGAATAAAATTAAGTCAACGAAGAGGTGGGATAGAGAGAATAAAATTAAGTCAACGGAGAGGTGAGATAGAGAGAATAAAATTAAGTCAACGAAGAGGTGACATAGAGAAAATAAAATTAATTCAACGAAGAGGTGGGATAGAGAGAATAAAATTAAGTCAACGGAGAGGTGGGATAGAGAGAATAAAATTAAGTCAACGGAGAGGTGAGATAGAGAGAATAAAATTAAGTCAACGGAGAGGTGACATAGAGAAAATAAAATTAATTCAACGAAGAGGTGGAATAGAAAGAATAAAACGATGTCAGCGGAGAGGTAGGATAGAGAGAAAGTCAACAGAGAGGTGAGATAGAAAGTCAACGGAGAGGTGAGATAGAGAGAATAAAATTAAGTCAACGAAGAGGTGGGATAGAGAGAAAGTCAACAGAGAGGTAAGATAGAGAGAATAACATTAAGAGGTGGGATAGAGAGAATAAAACGATGTCAACGAAGAGGTGGGACAGAGAGAATAAAATTAAGTCAACGAAGAGGCGGGATGGAGAGAATAAAATTAATTCAACGAAGAGGTGAGATAGAGAGAATAAAACTATGTCACCGGAGAGGTGACATAGAGAAAATAAAATTAATTCAACGAAGAGGTGGAATAGAAAGAATAAAACGATGTCAGCGGAGAGGTAGGATAGAGAGAAAGTCAACAGAGAGGTGAGATAGAAAGTCAACGGAGAGGGGGATAGAGAGAAAGTCAACAGAGAGGTGAGATAGAGAGAATAAAATTAAGTCAACGAAGAGGTGGGATAGAGAGAAAGTCAACAGAGAGGTAAGATAGAGAGAATAACATTAAGAGGTGGGATAGAGAGAATAAAACGATGTCAACGAAGAGGTGGGACAGAGAGAATAAAATTAAGTCAACGAAGAGGCGGGATGGAGAGAATAAAATTAATTCAACGAAGAGGTGAGATAGAGAGAATAAAACTATGTCACCGGAGAGGGGGATAGAGAGAATAAAATTAAGTCAACGGAGAGGTGAGATAGAGAGAATAAAATTAAGTCAACGAAGAGGGGGATAGAGAGAAAGTCAATGGAAAGGTGAGATAGAGAGAATAAAACTATGTCAACGGAGAGGTGGGATAGAGAGAATAAAACTATACCAACGGAGAGGTGGGATAGAGAAAATAAAATTAAGTCCAGGAATAGGTGAGGTTGAGAGAATAAAATTAAGTCAACGAAGAGGTGGAATAGAGAGAATAAAACTAAGTCAACGGAAAGGTGGGACAGAGAGAATAAAACTAAGTCAACGGAGAGTGGGATAAAGAGAATAAAACTAAGTCAACGGAGAAGTGGGATAAAGAGAATAAAATTAAGTCGAAGGAGAGGTGGGATAAAGAGAATAAAACTAAGTCAACGGAGAAGTGGGATAAAGAGAATAAAATTAAGTCAACGGAGAAGTGGGATAAAGAGAATAAAACTAAGTCAACGGAGAAGTGGGATAAAGAGAATAAAATTAAGTCAACGGAGAGGTGGGATAAAGAGAATAAAATTAAGTCAACGGAGAGGTGGATAGAGAGAATAAAATTAAGTCAACAGAGAGGTGGGATAGAGAGAATAAAATTAAGTCAACGGAGAGGTGGGATAGAGAGAATAAAATTAAGTCAACGGAGAAGTGGGATAGAGAGAATAAAATTAAGTCAACGGAGAGGTGGAATAGAGAGAATAAAATTAATTCAACGAAGAGGTGGAATAGAGAGAATAAAATTAAGTCAACGGAGAGGTGGGATAGAGAGAATAAAATTAAGTCAACGGAGAGGTGGATAGAGAGAATAAAATTAAGTCAACGAAGAGGTGGGATAGAGAGAATAAAATTAAGTCAACGGAGAGGTGAGATAGAGAGAATAAAATTAAGTCAACGAAGAGGTGGGATAGAGAAAATAAAATTAATTCAACGAAGAGGTGGGATAGAGAGAATAAAATTAAGTCAACGGAGAGGTGGGATAGAGAGAATAAAATTAAGTCAACGGAGAGGTGAGATAGAGAGAATAAAATTAAGTCAACGGAGAGGTGACATAGAGAAAATAAAATTAATTCAACGAAGAGGTGGAATAGAAAGAATAAAACGATGTCAGCGGAGAGGTAGGATAGAGAGAAAGTCAACAGAGAGGTGAGATAGAAAGTCAACGGAGAGGTGAGATAGAGAGAATAAAATTAAGTCAACGAAGAGGTGGGATAGAGAGAAAGTCAACAGAGAGGTAAGATAGAGAGAATAACATTAAGAGGTGGGATAGAGAGAATAAAACGATGTCAACGAAGAGGTGGGACAGAGAGAATAAAATTAAGTCAACGAAGAGGCGGGATGGAGAGAATAAAATTAATTCAACGAAGAGGTGAGATAGAGAGAATAAAACTATGTCACCGGAGAGGGGGATAGAGAGAATAAAATTAATTCAACGAAGAGGTGAGATAGAGAGAATAAAATTAAGTCAACGAAGAGGGGGATAGAGAGAAAGTCAATGGAAAGGTGAGATAGAGAGAATAAAACTATGTCAACGGAGAGGTGGGATAGAGAGAATAAAACTATACCAACGGAGAGGTGGGATAGAGAAAATAAAATTAAGTCCAGGAATAGGTGAGGTTGAGAGAATAAAATTAAGTCAACGAAGAGGTGGAATAGAGAGAATAAAACTAAGTCAACGGAAAGGTGGGACAGAGAGAATAAAATTAAGTCACGGAGAGGTGGGATAAAGAGAATAAAACTAAGTCAACGGAGAAGTGGGATAGAGAGAATAAAACTAAGTCAACGGAGAGGTGACATAGAGAAAATAAAATTAATTCAACGAAGAGGTGGAATAGAAAGAATAAAACGATGTCAGCGGAGAGGTAGGATAGAGAGAAAGTCAACAGAGAGGTGAGATAGAAAGTCAACGGAGAGGTGAGATAGAGAGAATAAAATTAAGTCAACGAAGAGGTGGGATAGAGAGAAAGTCAACAGAGAGGTAAGATAGAGAGAATAACATTAAGAGGTGGGATAGAGAGAATAAAACGATGTCAACGAAGAGGTGGGACAGAGAGAATAAAATTAAGTCAACGAAGAGGCGGGATGGAGAGAATAAAATTAATTCAACGAAGAGGTGAGATAGAGAGAATAAAACTATGTCACCGGAGAGGGGGATAGAGAGAATAAAATTAAGTCAACGGAGAGGTGAGATAGAGAGAATAAAATTAAGTCAACGAAGAGGGGGATAGAGAGAAAGTCAATGGAAAGGTGAGATAGAGAGAATAAAACTATGTCAACGGAGAGGTGGGATAGAGAGAATAAAACTATACCAACGGAGAGGTGGGATAGAGAAAATAAAATTAAGTCCAGGAATAGGTGAGGTTGAGAGAATAAAATTAAGTCAACGAAGAGGTGGAATAGAGAGAATAAAACTAAGTCAACGGAAAGGTGGGACAGAGAGAATAAAACTAAGTCAACGGAGAAGTGGGATAGAGAGAATAAAACTAAGTCAACGAATGGGTGGAATAGAGAGAATAAAACTAAGTCAACGGAGAGGTTGGATAAAGAGAATAAAACTAAATCGTAATATCGGCAAATCTGATAAATGCCAACAACACGCTGATAATAGTGGAACGTTAAAGCATTTTACAGAAACCAGTGAACAAAATTAAACAGCAACACAACAGAAACAGTGGTAATATCAAAGAGAATTAATATCCAAAGTGCTACATCCTTTGGAAGAAGCAGTAAGTATGTATATACATAAAGAATCTGTCGAGGGGAACAGACAAAATTACAAAAATAAGATTTTTAAGGGCATGTATCTTTCCCATAGCAACATATGCCTGTGAGACCTGGACACTTAATAAAACAGCTGAGAAGCACATAAATGCCTTTGAATGTAAATGCTACAGAAGAGTTCTTCAAATATCATGCATTCATTCATTCATTCATTCATTTGCATGTCCCTTGTGGAACTTTGCCTCCCAAACAACTCTCCTGTAGGCCTCTCGGTTGTGAGCAAGATGGCCTGCTGCTGCGGCATCCATTTGCAGATCGTCAGTGATGTCTTGCAGCCATCTTCGTTTTGGTCTTCCTCTCTTTCTTTTTCCCATTATGTATTCTTCCAATACGGTCTTCTCTAAATTATCATGACGTTTAATGTGTCCAAAATATTTAAGTTTTCTCTCTTTAATCCTCTTTACTAGCCAGCCTTCTTCAATATTAAGCTCTTGTAGTATAGATATATTTGTTCTTTTTTCTGTCCACGATATTTGGAGAACTCTTCTTTCAGCTGCCTTGTTTGTTTTGTCAGTTGTCATCAATTTAGTTTTCTTTGATGTAAGATAGAGGTTCTGCTCTTCGCTGTTCTTACGGACTGACATAATTAGTTTCAAATATCATAGACACAAAAAAAAAGAACAAATATATCCATACTACAAGAACTTAATACTGAAGAAGGCTGCTTAGTAAAGAGTATTAAACAGAGAAAACTTAAATATTTTGGACACATTAAACGTCATGATAATCTAGAGAAAACCGTCTTGGAAGGGTACATAATGGAAAAAAGAAAGAGATGAAGACCAAGGTGAAGATGGCTGCAAGACATCGTTGATGATCTGCAAGTGGATGCATCAGCAGCAGGCTATCTTTCTCACAACCGAGAGGCCTACACGAGTACTGTTACTGAGGCAAAGTTCCACAAGGGGCATGCAAATGAATGAATTATATATATATATATATATATATAAACAACGACATCTGCTGGCATGTGCAAAGCTACATTCAAATCGTGAATAATAAAGCCAAAATCAGTTGGTTATAAAAAGAATAAGATACTAAAAAAAACAAGAGAATATCTAATTGAAAAAGCCATGTATTACAGAGTTATACAAAACTAGCACTGCCTTCCGTTAGTAAAACTTGGATAATTAACAGAGGGTGAACAAAGTAGGGAACAGTGAGGTAGCTCTGGAAAACATGCAACAAATACTGTGTTTATTCAGAAAAAAAAACAAATGAAAAAGTCCTAGAGGAAGTGGAAAAACAACAAATACTAGTTAAAATCTTAAGAAAAAAAACAACAATCAAAGTTTCTTGGACGTGGACTGAGAAGACAAGTTATGGAACTCCAGGATCACCGGAAAAGTCCAGAGGAACGAAAAGATAATAAAGTCAAGAGAAACAAAACATATCAACAATATTTCCACCAAATGGCACAAGAAGAGAATAGCAGTCGAAATGATGGGGAATATTACGGGACCACACAAGGTGGAGCAGCATGATCATCAATGCTTTTCTACATTGCTCATGAATGAACGAAAATGTGATGAGCAAACAACTTTAGATGGGCACATAAATGTAAAATCCCCTTTTTTCGATACTGGCGATATTTAGATCTGCAACACTTATTTGATCACTTAGACATTTTTCTTATTTTTTTTAAAGTGTTTTTTTTTACAGGTTATAACTCACATCAATTTTATTTTTTAGTGTCTTTTTCAAGTTATAACTCACACCAATCTTATTTTTAGAGTCTCTTATTCAAGTTATACCTCACACCAATCTTATTTTTTAGAGTCTCTTATTCAAGTTATACATCACACCAATCTTATTTTTAGAGCGTCTTATTAAAGTTTTAACTGAAACCAATCTTATTTTTTAGAGTCTCTTATTCAAGTTATACCTCACACCAATCTTATTTTTTAGAGTCTCTTATTCAAGTTTTAACTGACACCAATCTTATTTTTTAGAGTCTCTTATTCAAGTTATAACTCACACCAACCTTATTTTTTAGAGTCTCTTATTCAAGTTATAAATCACACCAATCTTATTTTTTAGAGTCTCTTATTCAAGTTTTAACTGACACCAATCTTACCTTTCCTACTCATTATTTAGATATACAGACGTTGCAAAAACGAGGGCGCTTGCATCATCAGCTTTGAAGGACAAAGTACTTGATAGCTTTAAGAAAATGAAATCACCATCAGTCTTCTGTACTCCTAAAGTAGCATAAGGCATCAACAAAGTTTCCTCAACCAATCCTGTCCTGAACAAGTCGGGATCCCTTAGACCACATCATTCTCGCTTAATTTAGCTCTTCCTGTATTGTGCGTCTCCATGCTCCTAATGGTTTGCCCCTCTTTCTTTTACCTTGAGGTGTCCAAGTCAAGGTGGTATAGGGGTGTTTTTCTGTTCGTAGTATGTAGGCCAGCCATTTCCATCTTCGTCAGATACAAACAATTTTCTCCGCCATGAACTATATTTCCAGTAGGCATTTACTGACTAATGTAAAACAGCAGGAGATAAGGTATGGAGATGTATAAATAGCAAACATTATAAGAGGAACACATGACGAAAAACTGACTGGCTTGTGTAGTAATTTGTTTCTTGTTATATTTAATAAAATGTTAGTGAGTGAAAGCAAACGTATAAAGACGGACAAAGTACTCACTCGTTCAGCTCTATCAGGTCAGGTGGGAGCTTGAGTATTTGTGTCAGATTGCGCACAAACCGTTCTCCTTCTGGAACATTCAGTCTGAAAATGAACAAAATTTTGATGTATGACCATACTTGATGAACGTAACTGAGAGAGAGAGAGAGAGAGAGTGAGTGAGAGAGAGAGAGAGAGTGAGTGAGAAAGAGAGTGAGAAAGAGTGAGAGAGAGAGAGTAAGAGAGAGTGAGTGAGAAAGAGAGTGAGAAAGAATGAGAGAGAGAGTAAGGGAGAGTGAGTGAGAAAGAGAGTGAGAAAGAGTGAGAGAGAGAGTAAGAGAGAGTGAGTGAGAAAGAGAGTGAGAAAGAGTGAGAGAGAGTAAGAGAGAGTGAGAGAGAGTGAGAAAGAGAGTGAGAGAGAGTGAGTGAGAAAGAGAGTGAGAAAAGGTGAGAGAGAGTAAGAGAGAGTGAGAGGGAGTAAGAGAGAGTGAGAGAGAGAATGAGAGTGAGATAAAGAGTAAGCGAGTGTGAGAGTGAAAAAGAGAGAGTGAGAGAGAGTGAGAGAGAGTAAGAGAGAGTGAGAGAGAGTAAGAGAGAGTGAGAGAGAGTAAGAGAGAGTGAGAGAGAATGAGAGAGAGAATGAGAGTGAGAGAGAGAGTAAGAGAGAGTGAGAGAGAGTAAGAGAGGGTGAGAGAGGGTGTAGGGGTGACTTATGACTGTAGTAATTTAATTAATTAAAATATTCTCATTGTACAGCAAAGCAAGTAAATTATCAGTCATATCAACTTTCGTTGTCAGAAATAAAATTCAGTATCAGCATACCAATATACATAAATAAACATCAGCAATGCATTGGATTTTTAACATCGGACAAGAAAAGCTTTATCAAAAATGTGACAGCCCTCATTATACCGTTTCGTAAACAAAAGAACATAGCAAAAAACAAAACTATACACCCAAAATACTGAACAGCTGTTCATAAGCATGGTATCAGTCTCAAACAGTGCTTACAGACACCTAGTAATGAGACCAAAGATATATTCATTCATTCATTCCTTTGCATGTCCCTTACGGAACTTTGCCTCCCAAACAGCACTCCTGTAGGCCTCTCGGTTGTGAGCAAGATGGCCTGCTGCTGCTGCATCCATTTCCAGATCATCAACGATGTCTTGCAGCCATCTTCGTTTCGGTCTTCCTCTTTTTCTTTTTCCCATTATGTATCCTTCCAATACGGTCTTCTCTAAATTATCATGACGTTTAATGTGGCCAAAATATTTAAGTTTTCTCTCTTTAATCCTCTTTACTAGCCAGCCTTCCTCAATATTAAGCTCTTGTAGTATAGATATATTTGTTCTTTTTTGTGTCCACGATATTTGGAGAACTCTTCTATAGCATAAATATAGCAAAGATATATACAAATCACAATATTTTAACAGTGGGATTTTAAAAAATAACTGGGAAAATATCATTGATGGTGAGTATTGAGATCTAACATGTGTTTACGTTGGTTTGGAAATGAAAAGATAAATGTAAATACCTTAGCTACGTAATTATCATCATCTTGTGTCATCTCATAAGAAAATGTCTGAATCTCATCCTTCTCTTGATGTCATTCACCCATACTGTGTCGTCCTCTTACTCTTTTTCCCTCCACTTTCCCTCATCAATGATGGCTTTCATTACTGTATTTCACCTTTTGGTATGGCCACAATATTTAAATTGTTCTTAAGTTTTTCATTATTTCTGTTTTCAACGTCAGATGATTTAATGTCCACGTTTGTAAGTCATGGAGTAGTTACAGTTTGTTTAATGTTCATGTTTGTAAGTCATGAAGTAGTATACAGTTTGTTTAATGTTCATGTTTGTAAATCATGGAGTAGTATACAGTTTGTTTAATGTTCATGTTTGTAAATCATGGAGTAGTATACAGTTTGTTTAATGTTCATGTTTGTAAATCATGGAGTAGTATACAGTTTGTTTAATGTTCATGTTTGTAAATCATGGAGTAGTATGCAGTTTGTTTAATGTTCATGTTTGTAAATCATGGAGTAGTATACAGTTTGTTTAATGTTCATGTTTGTAAACCATGGAACAGTATGCAGTTTACACATCATCCAACAATTCTCATGTTCAGCTGCTGTTCAAAACAATTTTCTTTTCCTTCTGTTGAAAGTGCAACCGACTATCAGTGATCTCACATCAACTTCCATGCGTTTCCTTTCCTCTGTTAGCATGTGTCCTAGATATATAAAATGTGTCACGTGCTGTAGTTTTTATCTATATTTATACTTATTTTTACAGATAGTTTTTGTTCTTCTCTGCCGACTGAAATAGCCTTTATATTTCTAATATTTATTTTCAGTTCCAAAGTTTAAATGACACTGAACGATCCAAAATTATCATGACGGGTGTTAAGTTATACCAACAGATATTTTTAGACATAATAACAACCCGTTTTCATAATCAAGATAATGATCAGAATAAACAACGTCTGACGGTCAAACAGCACTGTATTCAAAACTGACATTGAAAATAATCTTTACATATTCTGTACAGAAGTGATGAAATAATTTTTAAAAAAACAATATGAAGACGATCTAAACAAACTTGATATATTGAACAGTCAAAGAGAAGAGCATACCAAGAAATATGACATCTGTACATTGTACATTGTACACTGTATTACAGACTGGGCTAAATAAAGGGAGTTTTGTCGGAAAAGCTTCTGTGTACTTTGCAAATGCAAAAAGGAAGGTTCGTGGCTATGAACAAAAGGATGAAATATGTGTCAATAGGGGTTTTAATGTTTATTAAAATTTAACATCAGAAGCAAAGAGGTTGCATTTAGTGAATCTTATCATTATTGCATTTCCAGGCGCAGTAGAGAAACATTATCATAGATAACGCAAGCGAGTGGTAGGCTTGCATAGATAACGCAAGCAAGTGGTAGGCTTGCATAGATAACGCAAGCGAGTGGTAGGCTTGCATAGATAACGCAAGCGAGTGG
Source organism: Achatina immaculata (assembly GCA_009760885.1). Lineage (NCBI taxonomy): Eukaryota > Metazoa > Mollusca > Gastropoda > Stylommatophora > Achatinidae > Lissachatina > Lissachatina immaculata. The sequence goes on from CM019691.1 coordinate 8,132,226, forward strand.
TAGGCTTGCATAGATAAAGCAAGCGAGTGGTAGGCTTGCCTACTTTTGATGACACGTCCGTACTATTGGTCGTATTCTGCCGGTCATTTCCTGTCTTGTGGGGGTCAAGTGGAACAACAGCATAATGGTCCCTCGTACTCTGCCTGGAAGCGCCTGTTTCGTGTTTTTTTTTCAAAGCCTGCTTGAAGAGGGAGTGTTTTTTTCTCCTATCACTTCTAGGATGATAACTCATGCATGTCAAATCCTGGTTGTCGGTATCAAGGATCTTCACTAGGATATGTCTATGAACTTCGAATATACGCACAATGATGAAGTTATCAGATTTCCGGCAAAAGATTTAACATATAGCCGAAAATGTGATGAAATTCATGCAGAAAACCTATATAAGACTCTTTCATTCATTTATTTGCATGTCCCATGCGGAACTTTGCCTCCCTTACAGCACTCCTTTAGGCCTCTCAGTTGTGAGCAAGATGGCCTGCTGCTGATGCATCCATCATATAAAACTACATAATCCATAACAACAATCAATAAATGACGAAATTCCCCGGGGAGATAAAGGAAGTTAAACAATACGTTCATACGCCTTCTCGGCCAGTTGAAGGCTAGAAAATGTGGATTTAACTGGATTTGGTTATTTTTCTTAGTTTATGTTTCATCTTCTCTCGTAGTTTTTACCTGGTTAAAAAAACATACACGGAAAGAACAAAAGTGCCCAGACTGATTAGTACTAAAATTTCGTAACGCGTTTCAGATTTCTTTTGATGATTAAAACTTCTCTCTACGACTAAACGTGGCGTTGTCAGGTGAGCAAAACAATTTATTCACGCGAGAAAACGCACATCAACCTCCTGCACACGTACACCCTCAACGGTTGTGGAAGTTGCACTCCGACAGACATGTACACAACATGGATAGTGAGAATGTGTTCTTCGCTAAGTTAGTAGAACGAGATGTTAATGTACAATATTCCCACACAAACAGAATTTCCCCCTCCGTCTCTCTCTCTCTCTCTCTCTTATACACACACAACAAAGACAGACAGACAGACAGAATGAATGAATGAATGAATAATCTTTATTTTTAAAGGGTAAAGAATTGGGCACGCAGGCCTGACCTACATTGTGCCCTTCATCACTCCATCTTTCATTCTTCCCACACACTTGATTTGATACAAGTATACAAATTACATTAGGAAAAAAACATCAAAAGAGTGTAAGATTAAACTATTGCATTCAAAGTAAAAAAAGAAGAAGACAGACAGACAGACACATACATCCACATGTTCGTTAGCTAGTTAGCTAGCTAGCTAGCTACTTACTTAGTTAGTTAGTTAGTTAGTTAGTTAGTCAGTCAGTCAGTTAGCTAGCTAGTTAGTTAGTTAGTTAGTTAGTCAGTCACTCAGTCAGTCAGTCAGTCAGTCAGTTAGTTAGTTGGTCCTCTTGGGCCAAAGCTGGTGCATAGGACGGAGGACAAGGCTCTCCATGTCTGGCGATTCCTTGCTACTTGCTTTAGATCTTCGGTGTTTCTGATCAGCATTGTTGAACACTCCTTGGTGATAATTCTTCTTAGTGTGTCTTTGGGTCTACCCCGCTTTCTTTTACCCCCTGGTGACCCACGTAAATGCTTGGTGTGGGAGTCGTTTTTCATCCATTCTAAGTACATAGGCCGACGTAGTTCCAGCGACGTCTTCTGATAGTTTGGTACATAGTCCTGTTTAGTTTCTTGTCTCATTGATGTAACCGATCTGAAGTCGTGCCAAACAGATATTTAGCGGTCTTCGAAGGCACCTATTTTCAAAAGCATCTAGTCTCTTTTCCATTGTTGGGGATGTTCTCACACTCTGGCAAACATAGGTTAGTACTGGCACTACACATGTTACATGTATCTCTTACAAAAATGAAATTGCCAAACGTGATTAATCAAAATTTAATGTGCCAAATCATAAAGAGTATGGTGATAGAAAATATGTTGTTGTGTCGAAGAAATATGTTTTAAAAAAACGAAACTGATATTAAAAAACAAATTTAATAGATGTGATTGTTTGAACTCAGTTTTTAAAATGTTTTCTCAAAGGACTCCATATATGTTTATTAACTACTACGAGTATTACCACAACATACGTTCGAGGTGGCTTTGAACAGAAACACTAAGACTGTTCAAGTTCTTATTCCCTCCACTAAGCTACAACTAAGAGAAACTAGCTGTGGCAAGGCAGGCCGCACGAAAGTGTTTCGTGTTCATTTCACAGTTCATGATGTTTGTTCGGCTGCGTAGTGGAAATGGGTATGTCAGTCTTCCCATGACTGAGCTCAGTCGACTGACTATATGCTCTGTACCTGTCATGTTTAGCAACATCACATTCCTGTCTTTCCTGCTTGCGTCGTAACCCGCTGACGCCAGTCACTGAAATATGAGCAAAATCTGAACTCATCCTGGAGACATCTTGACGCTGGTGATGTACAGTCCAAGCTCTGCGTTGTTTTGTCCAGATAAGCAGGTTCGGTACTTATAATAAATAAAGGGCATCTGAATTGCCGACCCTCAAGCACGAAAGGCTGCCTAATGAAAACGGTCTCAAACTGTTCGCTTCGAAACTAACGGCCAAGTGACTCTCTGGGGGAAATGTTGCAGCACTCGTGCATATACAACATGTAGAGTTCTTACAGGAAGAACCAGTAAACGTTCATCTCACTGGTTTGTAAGTACTTACTGATCTGAGAGAGAGAGAGACACACACACAAAGAGAGAGAGACACACACACAAAGAGAGAGAGACAGAGAGAGAGAGAAAGAGAGAAATAACGAGAAAGGGAAAGAGAGACAGACAGAGAGAAAGATAACGAGAGAGGGAGAGAGAGAAAGAAAGATAGCGAGAGAGAGAGAGAGAGAAAGAGAGCCGCCCAGTTTCTTAAACCTGTCTGAGGGTTGTGTGGATGATGATTCTTCTGACTCCAAAGTTTGTAGCAACATGACTCTGTTAAGTTTCAGACCCTGCCTGCCTATAGCAAGGGCACTTTCCTTGTCAGGCAGATGAACTCACATCATCCTTATCTCACATCATCCTTATCTCACATCATCCTTATACATCAGTTCTCAACAAAACAATGATGAAACGCCTGATACGACTATCCTTGTGATTAACAAACTTCTCACTGCTGATATATATCAGGAAGCTGAATTACTTTCTGGCTTTGCAGTTTAAAAACAAATTCTTCTTTGTTCACAATGCGTGCATATTCACATACGTTCTTGTTTGTTTGGTTCTTTTTTTAAAAAATAAATTTTCATCTTGCTAAAACGGGCATCAGATGCATATGCTAATTAACTTTTTGTCAGCTGCATATACATTTTCTGGGTCTTGTGTAGAGAAAATGAATGAAGTCTGAAATAAAAGAAACTGGATATGAAGAAGTGAAATAGGAATGCAGATAATGATGAGAAAGCGAAACAAAAATCTGTGGAAAAAAAAACATGATTCAATAAGGGTAATTGTTTTTATACAAACGGATGAGAATTCTTCTTTCCTGCATCGAAGGGCTGTCCCTTAATTTAATGAGAACTTCCCACAAAAAAATACCTTTAACATGAAATTATTTTTAAAAATAACGAGAAAACAGAACAGAAAACATAACTCGTCATTATTATTACATTTTTTTTTTGTGTGTCTTTTGCAAGATAAAACTCACAGGCGCCGAGACAAGTACAGACTTGTGTTAGGGGATTTTTTTTTGTGTCTTCAAGCCAACAGAAACAAAAATCCAACAGAAATTTAGCGAACTTTCTGGTTGAAGCAGCAGTTGTCAGAACAGACAAAAGCCTCCATTATCGCAGCTGTACCTCAGGACACACGATACTCGCCTGGTAATGCTAGCAGGGGGTGGAGAGAATGGCGTGGCCCTGGCGAACGGCAGCAGAGCTGAGCAGGGATTAACAGAGTTAAAATGGATGCCTTCATACGCTGAGCTCAAAGTCCACCGGGTAAGGGAGAATACTCTGCCTTTTTTTTTATTTCCACCGTTGCTAGAAGAATATGTATATACATTTTTTTTTCAACAAAAATCTATTTCTTACTAGTTTTCTTTGTCATTATTTTAACTTTTGCCTTGCGGGTTTCCAGTCGGACTCCGCTTACACTGACAATTTGGGTGAAAATCAATGGGCACGTAACTCACGTCTTCCAGTTTCCTCCGCTAGAGTGTCACCAAGGAAACCACTCGCGTGCCCTGCGACACCCTATGGTTTCCTCACCAAAAAAAAAAAAAAATCGACGACTTGATGACTGTCTTCTGCAGGTTCTGAGCGAACCCTGACAAATTCTCGGACAATCTCTATTTTCCATGTAACTGCTTCAAAATACGCTTGAATTCTAGTTCATAATATGAACACATCATTTCCCTTCTTCCAGGAAAGGAATGCAAAAAAAAAAAAACCAAATTAAATATACCTAAAAACCAATTCGTGCATTTTCCAAACTGGGTCATGCGGTTAATGTGACTACATCCACGCTCACGTTCTGGTTAAGTCTCACTCTCGTTAATCATCTAGATTCTGGTTAAGTTTTACTCTCGTTAATCATCTAGATTCTGGTTAAGTTTTACTCTCGTTAATCATCTAGATTCTGGTTAAGTTTTACACTCGTTAATCATCCAGATTCTGGTTAAGTTTTACTCTCATTAACCATCCAGATTCTGGTTAAGTTTTACTCTCGTTAATCATCCAGATTCTGGTTAAGCAATAACTCTATAATAATTCAGCGTGAAGATTCCATGATCAGGTACCAACTTTCGAAATTCAGCATCAACATCTTCTATTTTTATAAACAGAATATGACAACGTTTTGGCACAGTGCCAGAAGTCAGTGTTGTATAGTTAGACCGTAACAAAAAAAAATCGCAGTCAAAGCACTTTTGAACATGAGATAAAGAAAAATGACTAGACAGTTGCATGTTCAAGTGCCAGGTAATTCTCTTGTCATTTTTTAAAATTCCTGTCACATCTAAATGTGCTCTGTCTACGATTTGTTTTCGATGTCTAAACAAACAACACCGTGTTCTATTACAATATTCTAAATGAGCATGAATTCAAAAGTAGACTTTAAAAAATTCACCGACTTATGACAAAATAACAAAATATACTGCTCTACAAGAGCTTACAACAGAGAGGCCTAGAGGAGAACTGTTAGGGAGGCAAATGTCCGTAAGGAATATGCAGATGACTGACTGACTGACTGCTCTACACATCCAACTTACACTGATACAAAAGTGGTAATGCTTTCCTCAAAATTCTAAATAGCACTTCAAGAAACCTTCATGCTAACAGAATTCGTAAACTTTATACAGAAATTTCTTAAATCGCCTTGCACCCAGCTTTTATTATAACAGAATTCGTGAACTTTATTCTGGAAGTTTTAAAATATCATTGGATCTGATTCCAAAACATATGACGCGCCCTGTTTTCTGAGACTGAACCTAGAGAATGGAAATGTTACATCTCTAAGTTGTCTAATTAAAAAACCGTAAGTAAAGCGCCTAAGTTAGCAGTTGAGTTAACATAAGTTAACATAAGTTAACAATTTCTTGTTGTGATCTTATTTTATTAACCAGTTTTAAAACCGTAAAATTGTTAAAATAATAATAATAATAATTATTATTGTATTATTATTGTTATTATTGTTATTATTATTATTATTATTGTTATTATTAATATTATTGTTATTATTATTATGTGCCATGTCGGATAGCGTTGACGATCAAGCTTCTTTGGCTTGTGTGATCCGTCGTATTTTCGATCAGTTGAGATGATCCTCCTCTTCTTTGCCATTTGGTCTGAGATACTTCTCTCTCAGCCTTCCTCATTTTCCTTTTCCCTTGAATTTTTTCTTGAATTTTTCCCCTGAATTTTCCCGGTCATTACAAAATTCTCTTAATTTCTCTCTTCTCACCGTTCTCTTAATTTCTCTCTTCTCACCGTCCTCTTAACTTCTCTCTTCTCACCGTTCTCTTAACTTCTCATCGTTCTCTTAACTTCTCTCTTCTCACCGTTCTCTTAATTTCTCTCTTATCACCGTTCTCTTAATTTCTCTCTTCTCACCGTTCTCTTAACTTCTCTCTTCTCACCGTTCTCTTAATTTCTCTCTTCTCACCGTTCTCTTAATTTCTCTCTTCTCACCGTTCTCTTAACTTCTCTCTTCTCACCGTTCTCTTAACTTCTCTCTTCTCTCTGTTCTTTTAACTTCTCTCTTCTCACTGTTCTCTTAACTTCTCTCTTCTCACTGTTCTCTTAACTTCTCTCTTCTCACTGTTCTGTTAACTTCTCTCTTCTCACTGTTCTCTTAACTTCTCTCTTTTCACTGTTGTATTAACTTCTCTCTTCTCACTGTTCTCTTAACTTCTCTCTTCTCACTGTTCTCATAACTCCTCTCTTCTCACTGTTCTCATAACTTCTCTCTTCTCACTGATATGTTCAAGAAATTTTCACTGTATTTTTTTTTCGATAATTTTAACAAGCTCCCGTTGTTCTGAAACTTCTCTGAGGACAGCATCATCTGTTTTTCTGCCTGTCTAGGGTATTTGCTACATCTTTCTCCAAAATCACATTTCTGTTGCTTTCAGTTTCTTTGTCAGCGTTTTGTTAATTGTCCAGATTTCATAATCCCACAGCAATACTGGCTATATATAGCACTGTAATACTCTTTTCCTCACTTTTAAGGACATCATATACGTCATGAAAAACTCCCTTTGCCTTATCTATTCGTGGTTTTATTTTATGTGTGCACTTACCATCGACATATGTTGGTCACTTGATGAGAAGAAATGATCAGAGAATCCCAAAACAAGCTATCAAGTGGAACACAACAGGCCGAAGAAAAAGAGGCAGACCGCGTGAAACTCTGAAGAGGACATTATTAAGAGAGGCCAAGTTAACAGGCATAAAATCCTTTGATGAGGTTGAAAGACTCGCCGAAGACAGGAAAAATTGGCGAACTACTTTGCGAGCCCTATGTGACGTTTAACGGCACGGGAAGGATATAAGATATAAGATTTACCATCGGCTATTATTGTTGTTTCAAGGTAACTGAATTTACTAACTTGTGTCAGTGTCTTCACGACTCAGAGGATGTGTCTTGTCTTGTCTTGTCTTGTCTTGTCTCCTACCCCATATACCTTTCGGTGTTGATGGGACAGACGATAGGGTTCGACGATTTGCTTCATATAATGGAATATTTAATACTTCTGTAATTTCCTCTCTCCATCCCCCACGTGGGCGGCCTCTTCCTCTGTTACCTACAAATCTTAGTGTGAATGTTGTCTGTGATAAACTGTCTGGTGCCAACCGTGTAACACGGCCAAACCATTTGGCTTGCTGTTTCTGGGTATAGTATAATACTGGTGTAACTCCATCCTGTGCCCTGACGGTGTCACTTCTTATTTGGTCTCTTTTTGTCACATTTAGTATTCTCCTTAAACATTTCATGTCTGTCGTGATGATTTTTCTTTTGTTTTGTTAGTGTCCATGTTTGACACTGATAGCACGGAGTTGGGAGGACAACTGTGTTGTACAGTGCCCTTTTTGCTTCAGTTGTGATGTATCTGCTTTAAGGAAGTTGCACTTTGGTATATTTACTCTTTTCATTATTATTATTATTATTATTATTTACCACTGTTTCTGTCTCGTTGCTGTCTAGCTCAGGACTTTTCTAAAACTGCTTTTTTTTCTATCATTTTGTTCACTATTTTCTGCAAACTGCTTTTTACTTTCTGCTGTCGGAAAGATGTCATCTCCCCTATCTCAGCTTGTAGAAGTTATGACCTCCTATTTTTATTTCCTTCAAGTAATATCAAAATATCAAGTAACAGTTAATAATTCAAATGATATTTTGCAAACGCACGGCAAAATACGATCGTTATGTAAGTCCTAATGACATATGGAAAGTACATTCGCAAACAAACAGAAGTGGCCTTTTTTTGTTGAAGACGCTTGCTGCTATAGTGTTAGTTATGATGATGATGATGATTTACAAATGTCACCAAGAAACAGAAAGGCTGTTCAAAATGTACAAAACCCCAAAAATGAATTTAAAAAAAAGTATGTTTCCTTTTGGAACAGACTGCAGAAGTAAAATAAGTGGATAAAACGGTAGTTTCTTTTTCCACTGAAACACTTGTGTGTTTTTTATGTACACCTTCGTTATTAATTAAAACATGTCTATGAACACCTCCGTTATTAAGTAAAACATGTCTATGTACATCTTCAATAACTACAACATATCTATGTATACCTTCGTTATTAATTAAAACACGTCTATGTGCACCTTCGTTATTAACTACAACATTTCTATGTACACTTTCTCTAACAAAAACATCTCTGTGTACATCTTCTTTACCTAAACATCTCTGTGTACACCTTCATTAACTAAAACATGTCTATATACACCTTCGTTAACTAAAGCATGTCTATGTACACCTCCATTAACTAAGACATGTCTATGTACACCTTCATTACATAAAACATATATATATATATATGTATGTATATGCGCACCTTAATTTCCTAAAACATGTCTATAAACACTTTCATTAACTAAACATGTCTATGTACACCTTCGTTATT